>OX442360.1:12158166-12745666 GCA_949357725.1 Hyperoplus immaculatus | reverse complement strand
AACTTTGAGAAAAACTTTCTCAAATATTTTTATTTTACCCACCCTCAATTAGCAGACATTTCCATTTGTCTTTTATAGCTCTTAAATGGCGACTGTAAGAGAAACCTTGATTTTTCAACCCTCCTGCCATAGTGGGCTACATTTCTGCAAGCAGCCTGCAAAAATGCGATGACAGTTTTGCTCAGCCATGTCACAGCAGATTATGCAGGCACAGGCGAGGTGCTGCGTATTCCCGAGGATTAGAGCTGAGGTGGCGGTGAAATATATCTACCCCTGAGATTCTTTTCCTCTGCGCAACATTTCGCTAAACGAAGCCTCCCCACAAAATAAAAAACACTATATTTATAAGGCCATCAGATGTAGTGCAAGGTGTTGAATGGGCTTTAATTCTGTGTGAAAGAAAAAAGGCTGATCCTTTTTAGTCTCTTTCCTCTTCTTTTCTTTTGTGTATTTTTAGGAGCTGTCCGTGGTGCTGTCGGTGCACTGCTGCAGAATGTTCATCACATCAGCAACGAGTTGCGTCCCTGCACAGCCTGCTGGACGTGCTGATCTGGAATCAAGCTGTTAAATGAGCAGGAAACTTCAAATCTGTATAACATTAACGTGATTATTCAAACACACAGGTCCGGGCTAACAGTGTCATTTATTTTGAAAACATTGCGAAGGCGCTGGGAAATAGGCCTAGTTGATCAGGTTCTTCACATGGACACAGAGAATATGTGAGATGGGAAATGAAATAAAACATTAATGGAAAACGCATTAAAATAGACTACTTTTATCCTTTAGGCCTGCATACAATTGATTCATAAATCTTTTTTAATTTTTATTATATTAACGAACCGTAGAACATAAGGCCGTGTGCATTAGGCTACATTACAGAAAATACCCATGAAATGTGTGCACTACTGTTGGCTGTATGCATAGAGGCGTCACGCGGTCTGATATGCGTTCTCGTGTTACAGATGAGTAGATTGGGTAACCGTTTTTCGTAACGAAAAATATTAGAGAATTCTTTCACAAATAGCCTAGTCTGTCTTGTTCACTTATCTGTAATTTTAGGCTATTTGCCGTATTAAAAAATACCAAGTAATAATGCAATGTAAGACAGTCTATAGGCCTATTCAAAATGTATCCCAGGCTATATTTTAACCTTTAACAAATGAATATATTTTTATGTCTAAAAATATATATTTTTAATTCGATACATTATGATAAATGGATGCGTGTTAGCAAGCCTATCTATTTTGGAAACAGGCATGGCGCGTGCTGCTTTGTTGATGCAGTGTCTCGCGACCTGTTGACAGGCGGCAACATGAAAGCATGCAGGTGAAATGTTTGATCCCTTCATTCATGCATAATGTCATTCAGGGGCGATTCTGTTGTAGGCCCACTGGTGCTTTGAAATGGCCTGTCCGTTTTTTCCCTTGTAATTACCCCCCCCCCCCCCCCTCCCCCTCTCTCTCTCTCTGCCATCCGTGACAGTTGTCCTTGTGGGCGCGAGCCGTTGCACATGCGATGAGCATGCGCCATCCTTTCTCTCTCTCTCTCTCTCTCTCTCTCTCTCTCTCTCTCTCTCTCTGTGTCTCTCTCTCTCTCTCTGCACTGGGTGATGCAGTCAGAGATTCACCACCAGGACCCCCAAACTGACAGAACAGCTTAAGAAGGGGAAAAAAGTCGGATTTTTATTTTCGTTTGTTTCTCTGTTTCGACGTTGAGGCAGAGGCCAAGGACTGTTTCTGAGGGAGTATACTATGGATGAGCAAGCCAAGAAAAACGGCTGAGGATTTGTAACGGTTAGGGTGAAACGGTTAGACTGCGGTTTGCTGGTTGTGTTACTCCGCGAAGACATCAAAGAGGCAACAGGCATGACTTTACAGTGAGGCTGGTGGGGGGAAAACAAATTAATCGCCCTGCATGCATTTGCCTCTCTGCTTTTTAATTCTGTAATATCGTTTCCAGTTGAAGAACTTGTTTTATTTTGATAAAGATGGCTCACCTTATACGACACAAGCTCTCCAACAAGCTGACCAATGCGGCCAACACGGTGACCAACAAATCTCAGGCCAAGGTCAGCGGGGTGTTCGCCCGGCTGGGCTTCCAGGCCGCAACAGATGAAGAGGGCTTGGGCTTCGCCGAGTGCGATGACTTGGATTATGACTACAGGCATGGGATGCAAATGGATGTCCTTGAGGGAGAGGGAGAAGGAGAGGAAGGGGGACACATGGATGGAGAAGGGGAGCTGGATGGGGACAGCCACTACCAGAGGGACGGCACAGCCCGGAGGCCCTCTACCCTGAAGACAGCAGGCTCCCTGTCCGAAGACAAACCCCAAATTACGACGTGGGATGCCGGCTGGAACGTCACCAATGCAATTCAGGTAGGGCCTACACTGCGATCACCGTCACTTAGCATGTATGAATGAAAAGGTGCCTTGTGCTGCATGGATCAGGCCTTCAACTGCATGGACAAAAAGTCACCTTGAAGATCTTCATTTTGGTAAATTAATGCAAGGAGAAAAAGAGACTTGGATTCAAGATAAGAATATATTCATGTGTTGAATTACCTCGAAAATATTAATTTATGTTTAGCTTTCAAATGATATAAAATGTGCTAATTATTATCATAATTAAATGCGGGCTTCGATTTATATTTGAATTCATGGTTTGTTGGTGAAGTCATTGCAGCCAGTAAGTCTTGTGAATTTATTATTCAAATCTTTTTATCAGTGGAGCTGCAGGCAGGGCCTGTTTCACTTCGATAGCCCCGAGGCTGGATAGAGCCCACGTGCTTATCAGTGTCTCAATCAAATTGATGTTGGAATCAAATACATTTAAAAATTCGTTTTTAAATGTTCTTTTTATTTTATTTTTGATTCGATTGAGCCTAGCCTAGCATAGAAATACCGTATAATGCCTGTTTTCAAGGGCGAAATAAATTAGGAAAGATCCTTGATGCAGAGAAAAAAAAATCAACTGTGATAAATCAACTAGGCCAAGGCTATAATATTATCTTAATGCAGAAATTTATTTTTTGTAACTGTTATTATGTAAGATGTGCTGTGTGAGCCCGTCATTGCATGCCCGGGCTGGCTCGGCCTGTCACTGCGATGTGGGCCTCGTCTATTACCACTCATCTGCGCTTCTCTGTCCGCAGGGCATGTTCGTCCTCGGCCTGCCGTACGCCATCCTCCATGGCGGCTACCTCGGTCTCTTCCTCATTATCTTCGCGGCTGTGGTGTGCTGCTACACCGGCAAAATCCTCATCGCTTGTCTGTACGAGGAGAACGAGGACGGCATATTAGTGCGCGTGAGGGACTCCTACGTGGACATCGCCAACGCCTGCTGCGCGCCCCGCTTCCCAGCGCTGGGCGGGCACATCGTGAACGTTGCTCAGATAATCGAGCTGGTCATGACCTGCATTCTTTACGTTGTGGTCAGCGGCAACCTGATGGTCAACAGTTTCCCGGGGTTTCCCGTCTCCCAGAAAGCTTGGTCTGTGGTGGCCACGGTGGCTCTGTTGCCCTGCGCCTTCCTGAAGAACCTCAAGTCCGTGTCCAAATTCAGCTTGCTCTGCACTATAGCGCACTTTGTCATCAACATCCTCGTGATTGCCTACTGCCTCTCCAGAGCACGGGAGTGGGCCTGGGAGAAGGTCAAGTTTTACATCGACGTGAAGAAATTCCCAATTTCAATCGGCATCATCGTTTTCAGCTACACCTCCCAGATCTTCCTCCCATCCCTGGAGGGAAACATGGCAAAGCCCAGCGAGTTCCACTGCATGATGGAGTGGACTCACATCTCAGCCTGCGTCCTCAAGGGCCTCTTTGCCCTGGTGGCCTATTTGACTTGGGCAGATGCCACCAAGGAGGTCATCACGGATAACCTGCCTTCAACCATCCGGGCTGTGGTGAACATCTTCCTCGTCGCCAAGGCCCTATTATCTTACCCACTGCCGTTCTTTGCTGCAGTCGAGGTTCTGGAGAAGTCCTTCTTCCAGGGTGGCGGGAGAGCCATCTTCCCTGACTGCTACGGCCCTGGTGGGCAGCTCAAATCATGGGGACTGGGCCTTCGCATTGCCCTGGTGGTCTTCACCTTGCTCATGGCCATCTTCGTGCCCCATTTCGCCCTCCTCATGGGTTTAACTGGGAGCCTCACCGGCGCTGGACTGTGCTTCCTCCTGCCGAGCCTCTTCCATCTGAAGCTGCAGTGGAGAAATCTCATGTGGCACCACGTCTTCTTCGATGTTGCCATTTTTGTTATTGGAGGCATATGCGCCGTATCTGGCTTTATTCACTCGGTTGAAGGGCTCATAGAGGCGTACAGGTACAATCTCCATGACTGAGAACTTCAGAGATGACCTTTCTAGGCCTATTGAATGGTGACGTCCTGAAATGTCTTCCTGATGCAAACGTATATCAAAACATCACGTTGACCACTTGACGTATAGGAGCTTGTGAGGAGGATTGTTTGTGTGAAATGTGCATCTTTTTTCTTTTGCCTTTGTGATAATGTGCAATAATAAACTCTACGATCATAGTGTAAAGTAGTCATTCCAGAAAACATGTTTTAATAACCGGACAGCGGAACCTCCGCATGAAAGGGGGTGATTTGAATATGCGGGCATTGACAAGCCTGTCCAGGCAACAGTCTTCAAACAAGTTGTCCAAGTTCAAGTGAAAATGTCCGCAATGGGTCTAACTGTGGGTGTGTATGTGTTTATATCTAGGGGAAGGAAATATGTGACAAACAAACAATGGAGTGAATATGTTTTTGGTTCTTGAGCTGCTATCAGTAATCCCTCTGCAGAGAAAATAATAGACCAAGGCATCCACCAGATCAGATGGTGCTCTATGGGATATAATAAACCATGAATAACTTGTCTAGTTGTTTAAACAGATTGTTTTTTTCCGTTTTCGTTTTGAAGTGTTTTATTTTTCATGTTATGCCTATAGTAGTCCTTGTTGGCCGTTTTTTTTTTTCTCTTGGTGTTTCAAGTGTCATTCTGGATGAAGTGAATTCAAAGTGCAAGCAAGTGGGTCCTAAATGTGTAATATGAAGAAAAAATAACAATGTCTGTCTGATAATATCCTCTTCCTATTGAACTTGTTAATTGTGATTTAATGGAACTACTCATGGTGTGTGTGTGTGTGTGTGTGTGTGTGTGTGTGTGTGTGTGTGTGTGTGTGTGTGTGTGTGTGTGTGTGTGTGTGTGTGTGTGTGAGAGAGAGACAAAGAGTATTTGTTGAATTAAGAGAAAAATAAATCTAATATTTTATGGCTGGTGATTCGAATATTTCCTTGAAATGTCACTTTAGTTATGAGTGGGCTCTGTTAAACTTCCCCATTCTTAAAACACCAAAAGTGAGCATTGAAAGGCGATGCAAGACTTGAAGTTGCAGCTGCAGTGTACACTTTTGAAGACAGTTTGACAGAGGCCTAGAAAAATAGCTTGTAAAAGTCTGCAAACAGATTATACGACTGTAGCCCTAAACCCGTGAATTCAATTAGAAAATCCTGAATTTTTGAGATATATCAACTTTTGTTTCTTAGATAAATTAACGCCAATTGTTGCTGACACGAATAAAATCTGTAACGCAGAAGTGAACATAGATCATTTTCACTTCCTTTTACATGTCCGTCGACCATGACATTCCTTTCTTAAAATGAGGATGTTCCTCAATTAACCAGCTGTTTCTGACTCACAGTAATCCCCATACAAACACCGGTCTACTGTAGGCTACTAATGGACTGTAGGCCACTATTCATAAAAAAGGGGTTCGATTATTACTGTCAACACATTAGCTCCTCGATTTTGACTCATTTAGGCTACTTATTTGTTTATTTATTTGCACGTTTACGCCCTGTCGATAATTTAGTTAATGCAGACACAGACAGAACATTAAAAAAAACGTATACACACACACACACACAGCGTGTGCGCACATGCAGGCCCACGCAGATGGCTATCATCGTCAGTTTAGTTTCACTTCCCAAAAATCAAAAGCTGCAGTAGATAAATCGAAGACGAGAAAATAGGAAGCCTACAACCCTGCACTAAGGTAGTAGCTACCACTGAACAGGTAGGCTATAATGTTAATAACATGTTTGGTTTTATAATGTTTGTTTCATGGTTAAACGTGAGTGTATTTTAGTTGTTGTATGACTGCTACATTAACGCTGCTACCTGACTGCACCAGAGGGAGGGAACCCGGGAAAATGCGTCCGTCCGTGATAGGAGTGCTAGCGCTCGTCTCTTTGACCTGCTGTGGACAGAATCCTGCAGTCCAAGTCATTCTGACCGATAAGGGACTTCAATATGGTAAGGCGATGTGCTGTTTTTCACGAAGTTTGTTAAAGTTAATTTTGTCTTTTCCTTTTAGCTTCACAATTGTTTTCACCAAGAGGAACCTCACAAATATCATAGTGTTGAATCAGTGCAGACGCGAGTCATCCACAACAAAGTTTATAAAACGTCAGTCACGTGTCATTGATCCCAGGAAAGAACGTAGGTGCAACATGGTTCCAGGAGAGGCTGGAAAGTGTAACTCTCCCTGACATCAGTGGTGGGATCCGCCTCAGCGTCCTCGGCACAATAGACTACACACTAACAGGGTAGGAGGACATTTGATACGCCTGGATTCACAGGGGTCGTTTTGGTTTATAGTTCCTATCTTAGGTAGGCTAACTATGGTAAACACACTTCTTTTGGTCTTCACAAGGAATATGCTGTCTGAATTTCATGAATTTGAACCCCAGGATGCATAGTTTGATAACTATTAGCAGCACAGTAGCCTATTGCAACAGATGGATTTAATTATGAGACCTATTTTAAAGATTCATGTCTGTGGACTAACACCTGTCTACGCTTGTCCTTGATCGCCCCATTTGCACTAGCATCACTGTATCAAAGTGCGACTTTCCACAGCCGTCTGTTGAGTTCTATCAGGACCCCACTGGACTGAAGACATCCATTTCTGGCCTCAGCGTTGCACTAACCGGGGAGTGGATGACACACTTTGGTGTAATGTGAGTTTGCCATACCTTTAATTCAGTAAGAACAGCTCTTTCAAGAGGCTACTATAACCCCACAGATGTGGGCTCAATCAGGGTTTGTATTGATATTTGTCTGGTTTTTCAGAAGAGTAAACCTTCAGAGCAACTGTATATAAGTGAATGAAAGTGATCACATATATCATGACATTTAAATGTGTGGGTTACACACTCCATTTAAAAATGTGAAAAGAGTAATGTACATAAAAACATAACCAGGAAGCGATATTAAGTTTAAGGTTTAAAAAGAGCTTTGGTCATCTAAATGTCAGTTAAAAAAGGAAGTTTCTGCTATTGTCAGCAAAGTAAAGTGAACAGTGGTTTCTCAAACAATAAGGTTATGTGAGCGATACATGTGCATTTCAAAATTGAGGAAAGACTTCCTGTACTGTCCACCTGTGCCACAAGAAACATTTTGAAAGGGAAAGTGTGGATATTATGAGGCCTTCAGGCAAAGGTCTGCACTACACTGAGTGTGCAGTTTATACCAAAGGATATAGAATTAAAAATAAAGGGACAAGGTTTCTGTGCACTATTGTACAGAAGAGTATTAGGGCCAGGGATGAGGAAAAAAATTAAAGGTGGATTTTTTTTAGTTTTAGTTTTTTTGCACTATGCACTTAAAGAAAAAAGATGAAATGTTGAAAAAGAAGTTGAGAGTTCAAGACTGTGGGGAAATTAACAGCAATGATGAATTACAGTTTAAAATGCTGTAAACAATGAAGCCAGTAAGGGAAACATTGCAGAAGAAAAACAGAATAGGCCACAGTACTTTCATAATTAAAGGTTGGGTCAGCAATTCTGGAGAACGCTTGATGACAAAATATCTTTTTATCAAAATCAGTGAATATCTCCTCATGATCCTCTACCTGTCCGTGCTGTGTGTGTGCGCTGAAAAAAACTCCAATGTTAATACGCAGCCTAGGCTCTGTAACCGGGTATGTTGCTAGCCCGGGCTCTCTTTGGTTATACCCTTTGTTACCCGTGTACAGATCCTAGGCTGTGTATTCAAACTACATTTTTTTCACCTCACAACCAATTTCAGCAATATGTGCCAGACATACAGAGGAATCGAAATGACGTTTCTCTTTGACCCATGGTGCAATAAACAAAGAATAAAATAAGATAAGTGATATGTACAATAAATAGATTCTTAATTCTAAATTCTGCTAAATGTAAGGCAAAATATAACAGTTCAGAGTCTGAGTTCTCTTTTTTCGCCGGGGGGGGGGGGGGGGGGGGGGGGGGAGTCAAAGTCCAGAGTTTGTGGGGGCAGAGGGGGAGGGAAGGGAGAGCTTTCTGATAGCCTAGTGGATGAAGCTATTTGCCAGTCTGTTAGAACCGGTTCGGAGGCTCCGGTACCTTCTCCCAGATGGCAGGAGGCTGAAGAGGCTTTGTGAGGGGTGGTTGGGGTCACCCACAATGCTGGTTGCTGTGCGGGTGAGGCGGGTTCTGTAAATGTCCAGGAGGGAGGGGAGGGGGACACCGATGATCCATCCAGCAGCCTCCACATTTTTTAAAAAATGTTTGGCAAAGGGCATTACAACTTTGTCTGTGCTGCGTCTTTTCAGACACGACGGGGGATCATTCAACATGGCTATATTTACTGTGGATGTGACCTCTGTAGTGGAGCTGGGGAAAGATCCTGATGGGCATCCGTCCATAACTAGTGTCAATTGTGATGCTGAAGTTGGAGATGTAGACGTAGAGTTCTATGGTGGAGCCAGGTACAGTGAAACAGAGGGAGGGGTACAGATAGGGGGGAGGGGGGTTGATTTGATAATAATATCTGTCAAGTTGTAAGCCCTGCATTTTCACATGTCAATAGTTGGTTCTTCCAGCCTTTTGTCGACCATTTCAAGGGGCGTATCAGAGGCGAAATAGAGAGCAAAGTGAGTATTGTCAAATATACCAGTGGAGGCTTGGTCTATCCTGTATCCTTAGTGTTAAATCATTTTCAGTTGAAACCCTCTATGAGGATTTACAGTCGTTTTGCTTCCTTGTTTCACTCCTAGATCTGCCCTTATGTGGAGGAATACATTGTGAACATGGAGTACCACCTACAGGCCATGAACGGTATTGTAGCAGGCTATACTTTGATAGAAACCCAAAGGACTGTCACTTGTCGTAAAAAAGAAGGGGAAAAGGGCAGTCAGGAATTTAACTTCATATGTAAATAATTCCGTTTACAAATTATCTTTATTCCAACTAGTTTCTTTTGATGTGGCTGAAGACCTGACTCTTGACCTCTCTCTCACTGACAATCCTATCACTGATTCTTCAAGTCTGAATCTGGGTTTTAAGGTAAGGATACACACATATAAGTAGTACTTTTGGCCATATAAACATAACCCTGTCAGACAAGCTACAGCAATGTTTTATATTAATAGAATACGTAAGGGTTAATGCCCGACGAGGTGTCCAGGTATCAGGGGTTAATGGACACCGTGGAGGCGAGAACTGTCCGACGCGCAGCGGAGGACAGTTGCCTTCACGAAGTCCATTAACCCCTGATACCTGGACACCTCGAAGGGCATTAACCCGCTTATACCATAGTCACCTACTAATAAAAATAATAATTTGACCACTCAGTTATATTTTCATGCCTTTTTGCGATCAAATTAGATTTTTTTTGAACGAAACTAGATTTGTTTCGAACGAATAACAACTTGTTTCCACAGCAACGCCCGAGACCTCGTATAATAACTGGAATACCCATTGCAAACCCATAAGGTTCTTATGTAATGAAAACGTAGTTCAGTACTCCAGTCTATAGGGACTTTAAGCAACGACGGTAGAGAGGACGGCTACGGCGGTCGAGTAGAATTTTGAGCATTGGAGAGTTTATGTCATCACCTCCTATCGCTGTAGTCAGAGCGAGTCAGAGCCGCAGTCCGTCTGTTTACAACGGCAGAATGGGTTTTTGACGTTGTGAGCGCTACACCAACTGCAGCAAGTAGCCTGTCTAAGTGTTGCTAGGTGATAGTGGAGTCCGTTGGAGTCTTTCCCTGGCGCCGTAGCCGTCCCTAAAACACCGCTGCTTAAAGGCCCTGGCAACCCAAATCCACTAAATCCTTGTAACTATGTTATTTGGGGAGTAAAATGAATGTTAATATGTATATGAAAGGTTTTAGGAATAGCTGCCAACCCCCCGCAAACATACTTCCATGTCAGTTGGTCGAGCATTTGAAAAATCCTGATTCGAATGTCGCATGACAAGCCGTTTTCACACGCATCTCCACTCTAACATACATTGGACTTCTCGTTAGAAAATTTCAAATTCGAATTTTGGCTTGGAGTTTTGTTTTCACACGTCACGCGATTCTTAAAGACTATAAAAACAATTCTATGCCATCTCTCTGGTGCCGCGCAAGTGATACAGACTGTCTCTTTGCGCCTGAGCCTACACTCAAAGCCCCGTCTGAGCGAAAAAGCGCGCACCCCGGTGAAACACTGTGATGGTGACGTTCACAGTGAGCCCTCGCCGAGCCGCCGTGCAGAAAAACTATGTGGTTTAAGACTAAATGATCACCGGGGATTCCTGCATGTTAACGTTGTAGAGGGGACATGCTTTCACGAGCCAATTGCATGTCCCGAGCCCTGATACACAGAGACATGTCTCCTAACTGACTGCGCGACGTCGATCGCTGCGCCGATTCATGCCTCTGACACGTCGACTCACAACATAATGAGTCGAGGCTTTGAATTCAGTGCTGGGGATGTGGGGCCATTTCACGTGCCTCTTTTTCCTCTCGTCACTTCGTTCTCTATCCAAGCGCACACACCTCTGTCCGGCCGCATCTGAGTGCGCAGCCAGTGCTCCACCCGAAAAAATAAAAAACAAGTTGGACACAAGCCCTGAAGCTGAATGATCGCTCTGGTAACGGTCAGTCCATAACTGGACGCTGAATATTAGACCCCGAATATAAAACGACCCGACTTTTTACGACCTATTCCCAGGGGGAAACCCCTTCTTATAGGCTAATCGACCCAATACGGCATGTGTCACCGCTGCATGTAACAATATTGCATTGGTGATGCATTTTTTTTTAATCAATGTAGCGAGTTATTATTTAAGTGCAGGCAGAGCTTCTTTTTTGTCAGCACTCCCTTCTGAGAATATGTTTCCGCGGCTATGCCTGTAGCGTACTTCAACAGCGGGTCTCCACACTGTTGAACCGTAGCCTATATCGCATCAGCTCACTGATGAGAAACATAATCAGACTCCATTTTCTCTCTCTCTCTCTCTCTCTATTCCCACTCCTATCCACAGAAAAATCTGATTTTAAAAATGCATATGCCTAAAATAAGAAAGGGGATTTTTTGCAAGTTAAATGGGAAATAAACTAATAAGAGATAGTCTAACTATAAATATGAGACAGAGATATTTTTATATATTTTCATTGTGACACAGACACTTGTTTCAATTAAATAGGTTGCGGTTGTGGTGGGGAAAAAATAGCATACAACTAATTGCAAAGCTAGCCTATATAGGCTAATAATAATAAGTTACTTTCTAGCAGGATGCAAGTGATTCTGAGCTGTGCTCTCAGCTGTGCCAAAGCATTCACCGTTGCTAGGGAAACCAGCTACCGTCGCAGCCCGTGCAGCAGTGTGAACTTCCAGTCAGGCTCATTGAGCATTTGCAACATTTTCAAGTTTGAGTTTCGTTGTGTGGTGAATCTTTGGTCTGAACTGGGCTAAACCTGCTCAGCACCTTACAGAACGTTATTGACCACGCCCACACCGCCCTGCAAAATGTTCTAGACAGCAAAAAAGCAGTTTTTTAGACGAAATTTTATAATATTTATGAAAATGCATTTTTAATTGGATAACTGTAAACAGCTTGTAGAGAAACACAATATTAATGTCATATATTTAGGTCTCTGGGTTGCCAGGGCCTTTAAAGTCCCTAATAGGAACTACCAAGGATACGACCTAGCGACGACAGAATTTGGCTGTAATGGTGCGTTCAAATTGTACTGAGAGTCGGACCAAGGATACGAGCAACGGGAGACTGCGGCAGCTGTTAGCAACAGAGCTACTGTTATGCTAGCAAGAAGATACAAAGTCAAAAAACATTGCGCACGCTGTACAAACAGTAAATGTAATCAGCCATTATGTTTAACAACAGTTCCACCGAGCTAACAATGCATTTCCCCCAAAATAAATAACGCATTTCACGGAGAATATGACTGGCGAACATGTGTATTACGGGCTACAGCCTGAAGTTACGTGAGGCAGTGACTGACAGCAGTAGCCTGTGTCCAGATAGACAGTGCAGCCGGGCTTTGGTGGCTACATGTAAACTCAGTTATAAACCCTTTTCAAATTAAACAGGAGTATTACTCACCTTTTTAACGAGATCACCATTGACGTTTAACCAGAGGACATTAAGTTTAGCCAATTTATTGTACTACTATCGTTACTACAGCTCTTGTGTTACGAGCGTCATCCTGTGGTGTCCAGAGGCTATTTGCACGGCAGGATATTTTAGGCTTTATAAATCCCTTATCAACACTGTTTAAACAGCGGCGAGCCGGCGACGCATTTAAGTGGACAGAATGTAAACAGTTCCATCTAGGTGTCCATACATCAGGGGTTAATCCACACCTATGGAATGTTCTCCAGCCAATCAGAATAGAGTATTCACACAGACTATGGTATAATGTATAATACTGTCTTGTGCCAAAAACACTTAAAAGGGATTAATGACAAAAAAACTGTTTGATTCAAAGGGAGAGTTCTACAGTATCAGATCTCATTCAGAGCCTCCTTTTGAGGCACAGCCTTTCAGTGTGTCCAAGCAGCAAGGCTACATGCTGTCAATGGGAATATCTGAATTCACACTAAATTCTGCCTCATACGGATACTACACCGACGGACTGTTTCAGGCCCTCGTCAATGATAGCATGGTAAGTGCACCTGATGGGAGGCGTAGTTGGATCCATCAATGTATGTATTAATTGAGATAAAGCTATTGTTTCATTATTTTAGATACCTCCAGTCTCTCCTGTGCGCCTAAATACAAGCTCAATGGGGCCTTATATTCCTCAGGTAAGTTTATCTATGTCATTGGTTCATTTGTTTTTTTATTAACTCACTGTTTGTTGAGAGCAATAAGACTTCCAGATCAAATGTTGACCCCCTCTCTCTCTCTCTCTCTCTCTCTCTCTCTCTCTCTCTCGCCTCAGCTTCCCAAGATGTATCCAGGTCTGCTGATGGATTTACAGGTTTATGCCAGAGAGGTTCCACTGTTCTCCTTCCAGCCTGGTGCTGTAAAACTGGACTTCCAGGGAGCTATGAAGGCTTTTGCCATCCAGCCAAATGGCACCCAGACCCCACTCTTCACACTTAATGTTGTGAGTGTGCTATCGATTTACTCCCAAAATGCATACATTTCAGATTTTCTTTATCTTTCTCTTTTTTTTCTAACTCTTTATGTCCCCAATGCATCAAAGTAGCTCCCTGCTGGATATTTATGTATAGTCACTAATATGAGCAGACAAACCTCTGGAAATATGATAACATTCATTGTATTGAATGATGTAAACATTTCATTCCACAGTAGATACATTCAAACTGGTGTTAAAAGGAAGTCAGCGATTCTGGATAATGTTTGTTGCCAAAATGCCTTTTTGGCAAAATCATTTAATTGAGTTCTGTGTGTGCTGCAAGAAAATCTGGTTTTAATACACAGCCTAGGTAGCCTGGAAATCCAGACCTGCCGCTGGCAAATTTAAATTTTCTCAGCCTGCTGGTCTTGACACGATCCGTTGGAGATCATTAACTACTGTATGTTGAAAAGTTCGACCTGACAATCAAATAGTTCTATCTGATATGGGAGATCCAGAGCCCTATGTATGGGGATCTGGGGCGGACGTTACCAGATGACGACAGTGCTGGGCATGCGCCGTCCAAGCTGTGATAGTAGACAACAAAGATGGCTGTTGATACGTTGTTTGAGTTTGAGACGGCTCTGGCCTAGACACTTAACGAACGATTTGGAATACGGCACTCACATCTTTCATTAGCAAGAAAGAAGAATTTTCTGTTCTGCCGACCGACCACAGCAAAAGTTCAATTTACCAATTAACCCCGCTGTTCGCTAAACGAACGGGGCTGAATACGTCACCTTGTTCATTGCTCTGATTGGTCGTAGTGCTATCCAATTGCAAGCAGTGGTAGGCCTATTTGAAATGCATGCGTAGGTGCCACCCCTTGAGTTAGGAAGGTATATTGATCGTGGCCAGACCCTATATTGTTCTAGATGTGGTTCTGGATTTCCAGGCTAAAGCCTAGGCTCTGTAAACAGGTATGTTAACAAAGGGTATGTAAACGAAAGAGGCCCACCGTAGC
Source organism: Hyperoplus immaculatus (assembly GCA_949357725.1). Taxonomy (NCBI): domain Eukaryota; kingdom Metazoa; phylum Chordata; class Actinopteri; order Uranoscopiformes; family Ammodytidae; genus Hyperoplus; species Hyperoplus immaculatus. Next base: position 12,731,258 of record OX442360.1, on the reverse strand, counting down.
TAGCAACATGCCTGTTTACAGAGCCCAGGCTGATTATTAACACTGGATTTTTTTCAACGCACATACAGCACGGACAGGTAGTGGATCGTGAGGAGATATTCACTGATTTTGAAATAGAGTTATTTTGACAACAAGCATTCTCCAGTATTGCCGACTCCACCTTTAATCAAATTAGTTAATCTGCTCATTCAAACCTCTTTCTTTGTTTCAGGACTCTAAACTCGGTGGTAAAGTGTGGATTGCCGATGGACGAATGAAGGGCTCAGTGAAAATGAACAGGTGAGTGCATCAACATAGATGATAAAGCACACTCCTGCGTCTGAGTTCACAAATTCAAGCTCAAAGTCATGATACTGCTTTCTCTCAAACAGTTTCACACTGACGCTGGCAGCTAGTGAAGTGGGACCCTTCAAGGTGCGTGACAAATGATTGTACTTGTTTTGTGTTTTTGTCTTTTAAAAATGTGATAAGTCTTAAAAAAAAGTTTTTAAAAAAGAAGAAAAAAAAAGTTTCACAATTAAGCTTGTAATGTATCGCATGTTTCTCTCTGTAGACTGATGCTTTCGAAAGCTTGGCCAGGATTGGAACAAAGATAGTTATGGGAAAACTGAATGGTGAGTCTTAGTTAACAGGTTTTTGTGTTAAATCTTCTACTTCAGCCATCAACCAGTGTTCAGGTGAAAGATTAGTGGCTTATCCATTCAATAACAAACTACTATTCCAAAAAATAGGGAACTTACCGTGTTTTATTATTTCACTCTTTGGAAGTTCTTCTAGAGAAAAAAAGAAAAGACTCTCTCTTGCTAAATTCTGATTATGTTAATCGAGAATGTAATAAAGACTGTTTTCAGACATTTTTTTCCTCAGATGTACAGGAGGTCATAGGTCAGCTTAATGAAAACAATGTTAAATGTTTACAGAACATCGTTTCTTCTCTTTTAGACAAACTGGGCACAGGTGTTGTTTTACCCAGAATGAAACAAGTTCAGCTGGTCAACACAGTTTTGGAGGTGGCAGAGGTCAGTATATAAGTCAAATATCACAAATGTATGTAAGATTCATGTTGAACTTCTGTAGGAACAGTTGAATGAAGATATTGTATTGGGCTGACCATTGTATTTATTCTTTACAGGGATTCATAGCCATGTCTTCAAATGTCCAGGTGTTCCCAACAGACTGGTTCTTCATCTGACCTGCTTACTATGGTGCATTAAACGCGGATGTGCTTTATCTCAGTTCGGATTCTGAAACTTCAAACCAGTGAACAAACTGCATTTGCTTAAATCTGAAACAAAAGAGCACTGCTGTTTAAATTCTAATGATTAACCAGCCTTGCCAAACAGCACATAATCAACATATCTATGATATAATTTACACATCTGCCATCTTCTTGTCATACAAGCAGTGATTACGCCTGCAGTTCACCTTTAGTTTCTTATGATGTGTACACCCTTTCTGATAATTTTACATCATTACACTGTGTTTGTATGAAAATTAAATGTTTTTTGTATGCACTCAAGACTCATCTATATGAAAATAGTAACACCTAGCTGAGTGAAGAGGTTGTACATCTTATTGTCGTCAGAACTTAACTTAAATATTTCCACTAAGAGGAAAAAAAGAAGGGTTGATTTTAAAATAATTGAGGTACTGAGGTATGTGATCATTTTATCTTAAATATCCTTCCCATTAAGTGTGATTTGTAGAAAATAGACATTTTACAAAAAAAAATCATGAAACAATGACATTTCTTTATTTTGAAACATTTAAGTGTGCCACTCTTTAGACTTAGAGCAACAGAATATAAATATAAGTCTATTTACAAGCACTGGTCCTAAAATGTTCCCCATAGAAAAACATCACACTTCATTAATGGGAAGAGCACCTATTTGGAACGGGACCGACAACATGGTCCTGAACTAGACGATGCATGATAAGAGGGAAAAGCAGCTAGTTCATTAGAAACAAGCTTTTCAGAAGCAGTTCAGCTGAACTGGGAGCAGGAGTGAAAAATGGCCGACGTACTGTTGATAACTGAGACCATGGCAGGCGAGCAAGATACTGACTGTGTAGCATCTGAAACACTTGCGATGCTTAGCTCCATTAACAGATATTGTTACACTAAAGCAGGTTAGTTGTACCACCTTCAACGTAAACTTTAATTTCTAGAATTTTTCGTTGAAATTTCTATAGAAGAAAAGTAAAGGGATAACAGTTAACAGGGTTATCTATGTCGCCTTCATCTCAGCGTGGTCCTTATGAAAGCGTCTGACCAACTATGTAGCACCTGAGAGTCCACTATGGGATAAGCAAGAGGAAGATAGTATAAAAACACCACAAGCTAACGGCTTTTTAAAAATGTATCAATTTAACAGCCTTTGTCAATGTTCACTAATACAAATAACTCCATCTAGAGACATGTGATGTACAGAGTGGGTTTGCTCATGATCATAAATAAAGTTTTATTTTTTTTTATAATTACTGTTGGCACACTCAGTGATCATCAACATAACCCTGTGGAGCTTCTTTGACTTTGGCAACACATTAAACAGGTTACTCAGTGCTCACATCACTCGTTTCGCAGCTCCGTACCTTTCATTTACTTCATGCTACTTTAAGTGCATTTAAGTACACACTCTGAAAATAAGTTAGACATTCAAGTATGCACATTCTTATACTGCAACACTTAACTGCACAGCACATCACATCACCATGTGTGAGAGAAGATACTAACAAAGACAGGAGACTTAAAGACATTGAGACATTTGTACCCAGAACGAAACCAAGATGACCATGAGATCAAGACCAGTCCACCATGCTGACATCTCTAGCAGAAAGACCCGCATCTGCATCAAAGGTAAATTAAACAGAGTGGTGAATTTAAGTCTGGGGATTCCAGTTACTTTTTTACCTCAGAAAAGCCTTTTTGCATCGGTCATTTTTGGGATAAAAGACATTTTAGTCTGTTCTGCTGCACAAAGCAAAGTTAGCAAACAAGAAAAAGTTACTGAAAAGTGAAAAGTTTCAGCCACTATCAGTTCTCAGCTTGTTTAGAAGGGGTTGGAAACAATAACAGGAAAACACTTGATGGAGAGCAAAGGTTAATAGGAGGAAGAAAAGCGAAGAAGACATGATGAGATCATGTGGAGGCACAGTGTGACTTAAAAAAAATAACTTTAACATCACAAAACTTAAGTTTTATGAGCTTCAAGTGCAGTCCCTATAGAACCCTGTTTGTTTTATTAAACTGTCGTCAGCTCAACGCTTCCCGGCGAGTGTCAAACTCATTGCTGCAGACTGCTGGGGAGGGACGAACGGCAAGTTCTGGTGACACTCGCACACAAATGAACAAATGTAGGGTCAAAGGATTGGGTTGTGGGTATTAGGCTGTACTGGCAGGTGATGTGAGAGCAACTGTCCGAGAGGTCCATCGGTTCAAGATGGTGGAGAAAGCGGCGGGTAAAGGCCGGGATCATTTGTCTGCAACGGCTGCTGCCATGGGAGCACGTATAGAAACACGAGCGGTCGCCGCCAACTCCTCGATTTCTGTGTTTAATCGTCTGATGACCCACTCCATCGCCTCTCGACCCTGAAACGCACAGAGGAAGAGTGTTACAACCATGGTTACGACACATAATGTGCAGCGACAGGTGCATTTTATGACAAAAAGAGACGCTTAGACGCTCTTTCATGACGGGTTGTTGGAAGATTGGAAGGGCAGGCCTCACCTTGCCGGCGTTGGAGGAGATTGTTTTGGCCATGAGACCCTCGAGGTAGCTGCTCAGACTGATACCTTTCACTGTGATCAGAGCCTCCTGTGTCAGCACCGTCCTGAACACACAATCACACAAATAAAAAGATCACAAACAGCACTGAACATATCAACCCTATCTGTTACAGTTTTTGTATCTATTATAGCTATATTCAATTAAAACTGAAAAACCTCTTTGCCAACATTAGCCATTCATAAAGCCATTAAGATTTCTTTTTAAATAAACTTCAACTAAAAAAGCTCAGGCCAAAATAGATACAATAATAATATTAAAAATCATCATCATAATAATAAATCATCATTATCATCAATACTGCATGTGACTTTTGATTTTTGTAAAAGATAAACAGAGTTATTTACTTCTCAGGATCCTGTGGATGTGGCTTGTATGTCAACTTCTCGTCCACAGATACTATGTTGGTGAAGGAGATCTGTGTAAGGGAAAAAAGACATTGATGCTATTTGCTCTAAAATACCTTTTCTTATGTAAGAGCAGGTAAAACACAGGTGTAAGGGATAAAAGGACTGTGGAGATAGCAACTGTCCTTAGAGTTTTCCAAGGCAGGTTTAGGAAGCAAATTACAAGAGCCCAACCTCTGCCAGAAAGTGTGCATTGTAGGCAAAATTAGCAATTCAATTAATCAAACCAATAAATGACCATAACTATTTCAATCCTACCATAAAAGTAAACAAACTTAAAACAGTCAGGATGCAGTCAGAAAGTTAAGCCAGTGAAGGGTTGTGTCAACTTACACCCACACATCAAACCTCCGCAGCCTTGGCAACAGAGCCTTCTCTAGGACAGCTCCCAGGCTCTGGAACACCCTCACCCAACATATCCGTGACTCCGAGTCCCTAACCATCTTCCAATCCCACCTCAAGACCCATCTCTTCTCCTCTGCCTACCCTTAGATCACCTACCAACCCAAGCCCCATCAACTCTACATGTTCTTGTTGTTTGTTTATTGTTGTGTTATGTAAAGCGCTCTGAGTTGAGAGAAAAGCGCTATATAAACAAAATGTATTATTATTATTATTATCATTATTATTATTACTAATAATAATGAAAATCAGGCAAAGGAAATGACTGAGGAAACGACTTTGGTTTAGGGCCACTTCATCAGTGAAATTGGTGTGAAATCATTACAAAAACAAATATATTCTCTTTTAATTTGATATATAAGCATTGCCTGATGTGTTAACGAGCAGAATTTCTTAACCATGACAGATTCCTGTTATCAATCACATGAGGAAGAAGAATTTTAATCTGTCGAGTCAGTGTAATGTATCAATGAGAGATTACTACTCACATTTGTAGATTTCAGCTCAAATGTCTTCTCTTTGGGGTCCACCACTGAATGTTCCTGAACGTAAGTGTGTGTTCTTGTTACCCCAATAATCTACAGGAAGAGGAGACAATTCAGGTTTGGTTGTAAACAAAAACAAACAAACAAAAAAAGCCTCCATACATTTAAGAAAAAAATAGGCTTATTCGGGATTCAGAGTCGCTCAACGGCAGTCGCAGCACAATGCATGGGATTTCAACCTATATTTCATTTAAATAGTCATGTAGAATAACATAATGAAAACAGGATTAGATCTTACGGGATGCGAGGGTTTCTGAGGCACATTTCATTAAATAACAATGCATCCTTGCAGCTCGAAGGCACTTACAGAGTTGGCAATGGCAGGGAGACCCCACTCCGTGCTGAGCAGCCTGGTGCTGTGTAAGCGCCCCTCTCTGTCCACGCTCCTGTTAAGCACATCCACACCATAAACCCCAGGGTTCATGGGATTTGGGTACTTCTGCATTGCCGCCTTGGTCACCGTCTCCCATGGATGGCTGGAGAAAAAAAAAATCTTAACATTAATAGCAGCAAATGGCTAAAGGCCCTTTAACAATCTGCATTATATAAGTGAATCCACCATGTTGGCTAGTCCTGGCACAGTGACATTCAGATCATAATATATGTGATTATGTCAACGCCTTCCTTGTTTGTTAAATCTATTTTTAAGAACCCACTTATAAAACAGAAGACATTGCTGTCAGTATCATATATGAGGACATATTGCCAATAACGCATTTGGAAATGAGATCAATTGGTTGTAATTATTCAGTCCATATTTAGACAACATACTACGTGTATGTAAGCATACTATGCTGGATCAAAGAGAACATATACATCAACTCTTACCATCAACCTTGACACAAAACATCAACACACCACTATTTATGCATAGAAACAGTAGCAGCAACACGCTCAGCTGCTTACATAACAGGCACATAATAAAGAATATATTTAAAACTTGCTGTGCAACTGCCTTTGCTTAAATCTCATGTTTGACTGACTCCATTTGATTGATTTCATGAGAAAAAGTAATAACAATCGGACCTGCCAAACCTTACAATGTTGAAATAATTTTATATAAATGTCCATGCTAAAATTAGATATGTGAATAATTAAAATGGAGGAATAGGCTAACCAAAATATGTCCAGGCAAACTGTTATTATCATAGATTTAACTAGAAAGTAGAAACTTCTGGAAGTGGACACGAATGTTCCGGCCATTGTTACACACGTATTACGGTCTGTTGAGCAATACCCACAGAAAATAAACGGATCACTGTGTCTCCACCGCACGAGCTCTCTCTGATAGACCGTTATGTAACGCTCTTAGTCGCGGTACATAACGTAATGTATTAAGAACCCGTGATTAAGACGAGAGATGCGAGTGCTTCGCAAACCCCTTTGATTTGTCTTCATATGTGTCTGGAATGTCCAAATAAGCTACAACATGTAACTGACAATGACGGACGGGGCTAAGACACTAGCAGCTAAAAATGTAGCTAGCAGATAGCCACAGTTAGCGTTCAGGCTAACAGCATATAAGCCCCCTTAAATAGTTTACTACTAGCGCACAACACAGACAGTCTTTGTTTAAAATAACTTCGAACATAATGCAAAAGAAAATACAGCTCACTTTAACTTAATGTGGCAACTAACATACAAAACAAATGGTTGAGTAATTATTTGTGTTGAAGGACTTAACTTATCTTTAACCTTAGTAGCTAAGGAGGCTAGCAGCTGTGCCCCAGTAACCATCAACAATTTATTTTACAAAAGGAAACCAGCCACTTAACAAACACACGTGTAAAATAAATCTTCGCAGTTATAAAACTACTTACTTGAAAATGTGCTCTGACGCCCAGATCTTCATTTTATTAGGCTTTTCTGTCAGGGCTCGCTCGGGAGCCACCGGCGACGAATGACAGCGTGACCGACGAGAGCGGTTCAGCAGCAGTGAGACGCCGCCTGGTGGCAGCGGATGCAATCTGATTTTACCGTTATGTAAATGTTTCACAGTTACATTTTGTATAAAATGAAGGTGGATTCATTCTGTTTGCTCAATATCACGTTGGTAACTAAACTTTTAGATCTATGTCACTGTCAAGCTTACCATGGCAGGCAGGCCTACCTCTACCTGTCTATCCCTATCAAAGAATATATGCCTAGTAGGCTATATTGGGATTAGTAGGCCTGGAATATTTAATTTCACCGTTACCGTGTTTTTTTTTGTTCCTAATCCAATCGAATGTCTAATGATAGGGGGTGTGGTGTAATGTCACCGATTGCGTAGCGCCCTATATGAATTTAAATTATTTGATTTGATTCTCATGCAGTAGAATACATAGGCCTAGAGGAAACACAGTAAGAAACGTCCAGCAGTGATCGGCTTTGTCTTCGTGCCTACGACCGAATCACAGCCCTGCTGATATAGAGCTACAGCATTAACAAGCCAACGTCGTGTGAAAGGCCTATTGCTTAAATATAGCCTACAATCTTATGCATGCCATAGCTAGCCCATGATTGAATTGTTGTATCAAAAAATTGTTTTAGGCTTTGTCAAATTCTCATTGTCCCATACAAATCTTATAAATGAAGCCAAACTTTGTGTGACCCCCTACAAGTTTCCCATAAGTGATATGACCGTGGCCGTGTCCGGACTGCCATACTAGCGTCCTACATCCTACATACTCACCATCTATATACTACATACTGTCTACTCAAAGATCGATTGTGTATGCGAGGTGCGTCGAAACGTTTTCAGTTGAAGTATACTCAAGCCATGAAGAATTTCTTCTTCTTCTTATAAGATTCAGGCAGATAGACGCTGTTTAGCGTATAACCGCCCTCTACAGGTTAGATATTGAACTCGATTTTTACAGTCCTGTGTTCATCATCTGTGTTTTAGACCTCTTGTTTAATAACTGTGTTTTTTTGAGGCGGAGGATCCCTCCGACGCTCTCTGTCCGGCTCATCACAGCACTCAGCTGTCTGTGAGTTGAGCTGGACGAGCCGCGGACCGCGGTGTGTGGAACAGCGATCTGTTCTGATCTCTCTCCACTATCAGACTCACAACACTCATTTCACTTAGTAACTCTAATGTTGTTAGGTATTTATCTTCATCTCTTATCTATTGTAAGAGTTTATGAATGACTGACTGCACGTACAGCTGTCAGATCGCGGACCCCAAACAATGTCGTTGCCTAGCAACTTGCTCGAAAATATTTCATTTTCCTGGGCGGGTAGAAGTGACCCAGTGCATTGCATAGATGTGTTCTATATATATCTATGGTGCATTGTGGGGCGGTTGAGTAGGAAAAGTATACAATCGATTCATACCCAAAATCTTCCCGGAAGTTAGTACTCATCCGGGAATTTCTCGCATACCCAAACTCGCATACCCAACCGTCACATACTCAAATTGAAGTCAACATGAGTATGAGTAGGACGTTAGTATGGCAGTCCGGACACGGCCCTCATATGTAGTTGTAGGGGCGAGACAATTGACCGTCGAAGCTGTCAATCACGATGAAGCACTGTTCTTACTGGATGGGGGGAAAAGACAAGCGTATCTTAAATGACGTCATCACGCAGAAATCCGTACTGTCCTTGAAGCCACAATACAGTCAAGATGGTTGCATACTGGAGACAAGCAGGCGTAAGGTACAGAAATTTGAATATTTATATCTATAGAGCTAGTTTCACGGTCAGTGTTGACCACGTTATCGATAATAACCGTGCCTTATTCTAACTGTAAACAGTTCGTGTTGCTGTTCCGTTATTAAATCACTCAGCACGACATAGCTAGCTACAGTGGCTCTAGTTGACATTAGCTTTTCCATGCGCCTAACCTACTGCGCAAACTTAGTGTTAGTGCAAATAACCGCCGAAGATTAGACATTTCTATTAATGTTTCTGATATATTGATTCATATTGAAATACAAGCAGCTACGTTTTAATGTTGTAGGCGTGTCATTGTCAGTATTGCTTGCCCTTTAGCATGCTAACAGTGCTAACAGGCTAACAGTGTGTGCTCTCCGCAGCTACATCCGCTTCTCGGCTATCTGCGCCAGTGTGGTGCGTGCGGCGATGAAGCCGCAGTTCAAAGCCGAGGCTTTGAAGGCCGCAGATTCCAGCGTCAAAGTCTTTAAAGTACAAAAAGCATGTAAGTAAATCACACTCCACAATCCACCAGCACTGGAGAGAGACTCTGGTCTCTGCACATGAATGCACCACCCCAACAGCCAAGGAGAGGCTGTGACATTGAGTTGCTACATTGTGCAGGTTTGCAGATTATAAGGTCAGATGGCAATGATAGGTTGTTAAGAATGTACCATCGAGAGTATGTCATGCATCCTATAATTTGGAAAAGTAAAACTACAGACGAATTATCAGCGAAATGTACAACATCAATAGTGAATTTACTGCTTGTTTTGTTGTTGCTTACAAACTAACGTTCAAGCCCTATTTTAAGATTTTAGAAGTGGTGCTAATTTACCATTCTTAACATGTTCTACCTGGGCTTTCAGGAAACACTCAAACCACGTTTTCATTGAAATATCCCAAACTGTCAATAATTGGATTGGAGGTTTTGGTTTGAGTGAATCCTTGCACATTCACAGCAGCCTTTGGAACAGTTACCTGTCCCTGGTCTATTTAGACAAGGTCTTTCAGTGTACTTGTGGACAAATTATCCTACGAATAAGGCTCCCTATTCCTTTTCAAACCTTCTGAACTGATGCATAATATTCAGTTTACACCATGTATTAACGCCAGTGTCAGTTATTGAGCAAAACTTTTCCATGAATCTAGTCAATTTTCAGTGGTCAGTCAAAACATTTTTTTTATCCGTAAAGCATTTTCTGTATATAATGTGGTCCTATGTTTAAGTATTTTTCAGTGGTAGTATTATTACAATTTGAGTAATATTTCTATTCTTTCGCTCTTCTGTTTTCCCTCCAGGATGTGAGACCGGGATGTAGATAGTTTTCCTTGAGCTGTGAGGTCCTGTCACGTCCTGAAGAAAAGATGGATGACATCAAGATGATGAGAGACTGGGGACCTTAATGATGTTGCTGTTTTTCCCTTTCATTTGTAATTTAAATGGTAATAAAGATGGAAATCGGAAATACATGTTGTGTCCTTGTGTTTTTGCCTCATTGGTGATTACAGCATTTTCATCTCTGCAGAACGAGAGACTAAAACATCTGTCTGTAACAATTTTTATTTTGGTATAAATAAATCAGTGCAGTAAGTTTACATAGTCATATACAGAAACATGGTATTTACAGAGGTATGTGTGTATCGATCCATGAGTATATCAATGGTTTGTTGTCGTGTGTACTGTACACCAGAAAAACCCTGAATCTAAATTCATTAGAAATGCATGCAATGCCTAGTGGGCTGAAAATAAAAAAAACTAGCAAATAACAGTTGGCAGGCACTTTTATTTGTTTAACTGAAGTTCAGATTCATTTGAATTAATTTGTTGTACGATAATTGTCCCGTGTATCACACAATATTGAAACTATAATCAGTCTATAATACTTGTAATGGTCCTCTGAACACCTTTTGATTCTTATCTACGTAAGCAAAAACAGCTTTACAAAAATTCTAAGCTTTCTAAGAAGATCAGCGATCAAAATTAGTAGTTAGGTCAGAAAGGGACTCAAAATTCTGCATATGGGAACGTCATTAGAGTTTTTGGTTACAGCTGGACCATTAATAACAGCTGCTCCATTTTTTTATAAATCCAATTTTAAAGTATTTTTATATTACATGTTGAAAAAGAAAATAAATTTTATTTGCTTTTAATCCATCCATTTTGAGTAAATGGATTTCAGAGTGGACACATGCACAGGTGGCATTACACTCTCAATGTCCCACACTAACAACAAATGCCCCCAAAACCTAGTCGTCTTTCTTGTCTCTGGTCATCTTGATCATGGTCTCCGGTGATCGGTAGAGGAAGATGAGTTTGTCAAATAGTGTCTCCTCTAGCTCCATCTCTCCCGTCTCTCGGACGACAAAAATGTCGGTGCAGAGCTTCAGGACCCGGTCCACGCACGGCAGGTCCTCAAACATGATGGACCTGGAGATCCCGTTGAAGAACTCCCTGACAAACTTTCCGATGACCAGCACCACCGACATGTACAGGCCTACAATGCTGTGGTGAAGGGGACAAGGGCAGTTGTTTAATGTTCATTTATGGTTCTCATCTGTAAATGAAACATACATTCAATGAAGAACACAGCAAGGCATTAACTTTCAAAAATCACCTAGTTTTTAAAATATTTTCTTACATTATAAGTTTGATCAACCTTGTTTGACATTTAAATACTTTCAACTTTTACTTCATTTATACTTTATTGAAAATCATACTACTGCTATTATTGGCTGATGTTTAAAGATACTGTAACATCACCTGTAGATCATCTACCACAAAACAATAAGATCTGAATTTAATTTCTCCACACAAAAAAAAAGGTCTAAAGAACTTGTCAACAGCATTTTTCACCAAAGTACAACTGCCAACCTTCCTGTCATCGTGTAGAAGTAAGAAGCAGATATATAAAGGTAAGAAAAGGAATGGGACACATGGGTTTTCACCAATAGCTGTCAGGTTTTATTTGGTCGGACATGCTGCTGCTGATTGTTTTCAATCTATTGTCAAGTCCTCACAAACTATTGTGGTGAGCTACACAAGGCACAGGATCTTCAAACTTAAGCAAGACATAGCAGCCTGGCATGTGAAGTGTCACTTTGAAAGGAAAAAGACAAGACAAAAAGGAAGCTTTGTTTCAACAGAAAGTAGTCCACCATCATAAAAACACCATTCTGACAAAATGCTACCTACCCATGTCCAGCCAGAAAGCCCAAACTGGAGGGGCTGACTAAATCACTGATAATCACTATCTCAATGCTGTGACATTTCTGATGGGAGTGGGCGAGAACCGGGGAGCACTCCTCCACCACCCACCACTGGTCTGGGTCCTTGTCCGATGAACCAGTGACTTGTTGAAGTTGGATTGACATGGGCCTGAAGAAAGCCAGCGCCTGGATCTCTGGGCGGTCCGAGTGCCCTAAAAGGAAGACAAGAGATCGGTACAGCACAGATCACTCTGATCAGCCAATAGGGTTGTTCTACTTTCCTGAGCTCACTGCTGCAAACTGTTATAGAGCTGTTTACACACACACAAACTGAACTGTAACTAACCTACTTTCATCCTGGTTGCCATTTTTGACTCTGGTCCTTTGGGACCTCTGATGAACTTTGGCAACAGAGAATGAATGATCCTGTAGGAGAGAATACCAAAGTTGAACTCCTTGTGATCTGGAGGCAGACTGGAAAAAATATCCAGTGATGTTGCACATGAATGTCAGGGGCTTTTCGAGTGTTGAGTAATAATTGATAACGTAAATTTTGAAGTATTTTTAAGGTATGAGTTTGTAACCATTACTAGCACATTTTGAGCTTTTTTCTGTAAGCTAAGAAAAGTGCCTTTCAACATGTGTTCCAACATTTCAACAAGACAAACAGTAATATTGCACCCCAATACAGTATATCCGTCTGTTGAATGAGACTCACACAGGTTTGCTGCTGTTGCCTTTGAGCATGGAGACTATCCCTTCCCTCAAGGCCTGGTCCTCAAACTTCACAGTGTGTTCTCCCACCGTCTCTACAACCATTGATATGGACGCATTCCTGAGAAGGGCAGGAGAGGTGCGTTCAGTACAGTGTTTGTTCAATGCTACGTGTTTCTGTGCAAAATGCAGCTAAATTATGTACCGCACATTTTGATGAGGAGATTCACACAAAGCATTTAACTGAAGTATGAAAATAAAGTGTAGATTTTGGTTAAAATAGTCAAATCAAACTTGACTGAAGGGCACCATATTTAGTCTCATGCAGTGGTGTTAGATTTCTGACACACATTTAATGCGCCATGTACAACTACTCACAGCCATCTACATATTAATGGAGTCTGTCATACATTTTCACATAAGCACCCATGTATCCCACTATGAAAATAACCATATACAGTATACACAGTATAATATGAAACATACAAAACACAAGCAAACAGTACATGCAGAGACGCACACACATACACAAACTGACCTGATCAGCGTCCATCCTAAGGTAATGTATACATGAGAGGAGTTGCTGAGCTCCTGTATCATGGCCTCTCGACTGGCCGGGCTGATGCTCCACAACAGACTGGCATCACTCTTGATCTTAGCAACGACAATGTCGTCCGCCACGTAGTTCATTATGAACTGCATAGCAGACTGACAGAGAGAGAGAGAGACAGACAGAGAGAGGGATTAAACATCAACACCATTTTCTGAAATGAAAGAATTACTAATTTTTGTGTCATGAGTAGGGGAGACCGGGGCTAGTAGGCACACTTTTTACTCTAGTGTGAATTGCTTATCACCTAAACATCTTTCAATAGTCATTCCTACATTAAATTGAAGCTTAAGGTGTTGGCTTGAAACGTGTACCCCTCACTTTTTCTACCTTATTGTAAAAAAGAAGAAATTGATCATCAAAGATACCCTTACACATTGTGACAACCAACCCCATCAAGGGGTCGGATGTCACACACTATGGGGTTGTTTGTCACAATGTTATCTTAATGGGAATAATCTTAAAAAGAAGGCAAGAAAGCAGAACTACATTTGAAAGTTTAATTGCATTGTCAAGTTGACAAATAGGCCTACATAACTTACTGTTTCTTCTTCTCCAGCTGGGGTGGAGTGCACTGGGGTGCAGTAGCCTTGACAGCTGGTCTAGTTTGGGATGCACTGGGTTGTTTTGATTTTGTTGCCCTTTTTTCTTTTGCATGCTAGCTGCCTTTTTCATGCTCTATTCTTTCCTTCTCTGGGGTGTCAGTGAGGATACAGCTTGACAATTTATTTTGTTATTGGGTTCCTTTTCTGGCTGCAGCCTTTGGATAACATGTGACAACCAACCCCCCCAACAACCATCTGACAACTAATTAGCTTGCTAACAACAATCTAAACTATAGCTTACCCTTCACACTTTTTTAGGGTGACAAGTGTTTTGTTATAAACTCATTGTGTAAAAGCCTAGAAGAAAAATACTGAGGAGCTAAATATTTTCATTGACATGAAAAACACAAACAGTCCTCTCACCTCAAATGCAGCAGTCTAACTCCAAGCAAGACTATGTAGGTGACCTGTGATCCCAATTCTGGATATTTACATACCTACATTTCACAGACAGCGCCTTCTGGTTCTGAGATATAACGATTGTGACAACCAACCCGTGTGATATATAACTCTCCTACCACATGTCATCAGTCAAATCAACAGGAGACAAAGGGAGAGACAGGTCTAGGCCAGAGTCAAACCGGGGACTTTGTTGTTAGAGGGCATGTATTGCCTCATTTACACTGAGCAGCACAGTTGGTTCGGCACGGCACAGATCGGCAGGGCATGGTAACCCTAAATCTGGCTTGTGTTACCACTGCCAATATCTCCCTTACCCCAATAATTCCATTCTATCTATACATATAAGCATAATGTGATTACAGCCATACCACCATAAACACACACAATCTCTTTATGTAAACATAATGCAATCCCTCCTCCTGACATCCGCATCCAAACTAATTAATAAAAACTACAAATATTGAAAAAAAAGAGAACAGGAGACACTTCTTCCCAACATAATCCAACACAATCAAAATGGTGTATTTAATACGAATGGCAATGCTGCCTTGTACGTAAGTTTCTTTGTTTGAAAACGATGACATTCTTCACTTAGAATCATTAAGAAGCCATATATAGAGAAAAAAAAAAGAAAGGAAATAGTACAAAGAAAGAGCATAGGAGGTGCTCCTACATAGTATGATTAAGACAGTTATTTATTGCTATGAAATATACAGTAAATAACACAATACAGATATTAATTATTGGCCCTTTTCTGGTTATGGGTGGTTTAGTATTCGGTCTCATTTTGGTGTTTGCAGTAAAATATATGAAATAAAGTGTGTCTTACTGGATTTGTGGCATACACTTTGGTGAGTCGGTTGAATTGAGCTTCTGTGTACCGGACTAAGTTCTGCTCCTGGGCACTCATTGTGAACAGAGGCTGTGGGAAGAAAATCAGACAAATGTAGGAGTTAAACAGACAACTTACACAAGGGAAGGACAATGAATAATGCCTGAACTTCGCAGTTATGGGGTATTTAAAAAATAAATAAAACACACCATCGCTGCATGCTTCTGCTCAGGAACTTGTTGTTGCAGTTGCGGTCTTTGGCTACAATAGCATCATTACTATGTCAGTTTGTCTCATGGTCGGTCCACTCCTTTGATCCATAACAAAACATAACAGAGGATGAATCCTACTTTGGGGATCTAAATCTAGTGTCATCATTAGGCCAAAATATCAGTTGTAACATAACCCTCAACTGTACTTTGTTTTAAGTGCTAATAACACCTCAGTGCAGCCTCATAGAGCTTTTAGCATGGCTGTGGAATCTTTGTGTGGTCTCATTTCACAATGAAGACAGGTAGCTAATTGTAATTTTTATCCACAATATACCACATTGGAATTTCTTACTGTTGCATTTCAACTAAAAAGCTGTATTGCAGTCTCACCTTTAAAAGCATGAAACCACCTGTGACTATTATGAGCCAGCTAGCTTCAAGGTTTCAGAATATCAGCACTTAAAGTTTAAAGTTAGCGCAGTTTACTCGTTTCCATCCTGACCTCGTATCCTGCAATGCCGAGCTGGATGGAAACCGCCACCGGCCGATTGGTCACTCCGGCTGCCGACTGGAGCAATGACATGAAGAGGAGCGGAAACCAGATGATGCTGATGAGAAAGAAGATGATCAATCCTCCCATTCCGTATTTCACCACCTTCTTCTTCTTCTGCCCTGGAGTGTGGGGGTATTTCTGGAAGAATTACAATTAAGTCATTAGATTAAATCATTTACAATTAAATCATTTAGTCTAGTGGGTATAAATATTATTTCCTTTATCGAATAATTTTTTATCTTCAGCCTATGAAATCTATATAAAAGGCACTCAATGCATTTCTCATATTATTGAAGAATGAATTTGGGCATGTGGTTTTGTATTTACAGCAGGTGATACAGTATGAAGGTGGAGATGATGAAATGCAGCGAACAATAAGCATGCTACACTGTCTCAATTACTTTCTCTGACTCCCTCCAGCACTTGAGGATAAATATGTTAGCATAGATGTCTTCAACACAAATCCAACTGGAGAGAGACAGAGTGGTGTCGGTCCACACCCAATCCATGACCGCCCGCAACTCTGTCAGGAAGGGGACGAAACGAAACCTAGAGGAGACCAGAGAAGGATTATAAAGAAGAAGAAGAAGAAATGAAGGGTATTTATATAGTTACATTTGGTAAAATGTGCCATAAAAAACTATTCTAAATATTCTAAACCTCATTAGGAATGTTTACAGTGTAGAAAATGTGTCTTATTCAACAAAGTTACAATTGCTGTTAGCTGTCATTGGAGATATTTGTATATATAAAACCAGTGATTATTCTAATACCCTTGGAAAAGGAAGAGGTTCAGGTAGTTGTAGTTCTTTGTGAGGAAGTTGCCCAGGATGCGGTTTGGGTAGCCACATTTGATCTGGTAGGCAGACAGGCCGAAGTAGATGCACTTTACAAAGTACCAGAGCTGAGCAATGGAGTTCTTGTTGAACCTCCTTTGGAACAAAAAAAAACACGATGAGGGAAGTATATTAGTTTAATTTAATTATGCAAAATGGAGGCTTGAAAAGTGGAATTAGGGATGTAAATTGTACAAGTTCAGTTCTTAAAGTTAACATTTGTCAAAAGAGTCTTAATCAATCGAAAATAATCTATTTGTTTGCTGACCTCTCTGTGACCCCGGGTAGGAGGAAGAACAGCCAGAAGTGTATGCCAAACACCAGCACCACCTGGAGCACACACTTTCCCAGCAGGGTCTTCTTCAGGTAGATGGCCCGGTCCACTATCATGGTGCCGAACTGCATGAGCAGCATGACCAGGAAGGCCTCAGGGACCTGGTCCTCCGACAGAGACTCTGTGATGTCGACTCCTGCCGAGTATTTCTACAAAGACAAATTGACTGCATCTGAATACTGAACATAACGTGCATTTTTGAGTGTGTATGTTTTCAGTTTGACGAGAGGCAGGGCAGACTCTCACCCCAAAGGCTGAGTAACCATATATAGTGACGATGAAGTTGACGACTTCGATGAGAAACATGAGGGCATAGACGTCACACACAGGACTGTACTCTGGGTGGATGATGTCATAGAAAAACTGCCTTATGGGTAGGTAAATGTGAAGGCCGCTGTTGGATGAAAAAAAATAACAAACATTGTCACAATACACTTTTCTCTTCGCACAAGCTGTATAGTTCAGATTGATAAATTGTCACCCCATCCTCAACAGATATACAAACACACCTTTATTATCTGCATAAATCATACAGCTGGACAATTTTTTTATTTAAATGTTTATTCTCTCTTCAAGACCAATCACAACATCCCCAGTTTAAGTCCATCTAGCCAGTTAACTTTACTGCATGCTGTTTGCCATCTCTCTCTCTCTCCCTTAATGTCTCATCTTAATGTCTCATCATTTCCACTTTTAAGTCCCGTCTCAAAACACATCTTTTTAATCTGACATATTCCATTTAACCCATTTCACCCCACTTATGTAAATTGTTCAATGTATCTTGTTCTTGTGTTTTTTATGATTGCTGATTTTGTTTGTTTTGTTTTTAAACTGCCCTGTAAGGTGACCTTGGGTGCTAAGAAAGGCGCCCTCTAAATAAAATGAATTATTATTATTATTATTATTATTATCTTCTCTCGACTATTGTCTTTCTAATAAAGATGACTACTTTAGCAATATTTTAAGAATGAGACTATCTTGGCCCGACAAAACACAATACAATCCTTTGACTGTGCCAAGCATTAATTTGACATGTTTCATCATGTCAAATTAATCATGTGATTTTGCATATTTGAGTCAATATCCTAAAAGATGGATATTGAACAAATGTGTGATAATTACTGTTTAAATAAGTTTTGTTAATTACACCCACCCATAACACCCTCTCATAGGAAAGAACTTCTTAAAATAAAATGTGCAATACTAAAGCTGCCCTCCAAACATCAGCTAGCAGTTTGAAAATATCCTACAACAAAATCATTTTGCTTCAATAATTTCTGGAAGCCAATGTTTAATTTAACTTAACCTGGCAATATTACAAAATATGGTCTAGACAGAGGATTGAGTAGTACGATGCTCATGTAAGACATCAAATTTCTTCTACTCACACTTCAATGATGGTAGCTTTGGCCTGAAGCATCTTCTCACTGATCAGCTGTCTCATCCTCTGCTTCCTGGTAAGTGGGGCCTTTTGTCGATGCCGTCTCTTGTTCTTGCTGTGGTGCTTCTTTGACTTCATCTCTCCAATTAAAAAATTAAATAACAGTGAAATGGAGAAATGTTAGTAATGTGGGTAGTTAATGTCCTACAGCAACTATCAAAACCAAAACATTTGAACGAAAGGAAAGTTTTCCGTATAAAAATATTATTTGGCTGAATATTCACCATCAGATTCCTGCGAGTTATCTCTCTTTCTCCTACAGAACATTGAGGTGGTGGAGGCCTGGATGGGGAGGAACTTTAGTCTGCGTTGAGTTTTTTCTTTGCCACCCATCTTATCTGTCATCTTCTTCTTGTCTGCTTTCTTCTTCATCTTCTTGAAGAAATCCGGCATCTCAACTTCCTTGTTGTCCCACAGACCGTGGCACTGTAGAATCGTGGACACAAACACAATTTTATCATGCAACACCAGCTGTACGGTAACTTTGCTGATTTTCCGTCACAAGACAGCTGCAGATTGCTCTATTTGAATCTGACTCTGTTTTTTTGGTTGTAATTTTTCACCTTACCTTCAGAATTGATCGGTGGAAGAACAGAGCAAGCATTTGGATGAGGTCGAAGAGGACGTAACCATCTTTTTTCTCCACCCCAATTATGTTAGGCAGGGCAAAGGGCCGCTCTGCATTGATGCCGAGGTAGGCCGAGGTAGTCCACGGGAAGAAACCAAACTGGAAGAAGTACTTCACCACAACAGTCAGCTGAGAGAAATAGAGAATAGCATTGTAGGTCACTTATCAACTGAAGAAATCCTTAATCGACAGCCATTTTCTGTAGTTTAGAGTTAGCAAATGATAAAAATCAGTTAAAGTTTTATGTATTCCTATGACAGTGGACTGTCTTTTTTCTTCCACACATTCTTCCTCCTTGTTGAAACAACATAGACCACAAGGTGTGTTGTAATTTGGTTCAATATCAGCTGGGTTCAATTTGTTTTTATTTCAGATTTGTTGTCTTCACTTCCAACCGCCGCTTTCTAAATTGACATCACTTAATGTAATATATCAGTGTTTGCAAAGCATCCTTTGCTGCCACAAAAGGTTTTAAACATTTTTTTTTCTTTTTGTACATCCAAAGACCTGTAAAAAGACTCCAATGTGTAAATCCAAAATCCTAATCTGAAATTTAAGAAACAAGGTAAAAGAGAAGAGCTATAAAGTAATTTCACTGTATTATTTTCAAAAATAAAATAAAATGGGAATATAAAATCAAATCACATTTGAATTTTGCAGCATTGTAAAAACTATAAACACAGAAACCAAATAAATGTAGATATAAGATATGCAGAATTGTTAACAACCACCCATGTGTAACTGTAAAAGAAGGACATTATTTGCATTGGGAGAAACATTTTTTTCTGCCATCTTAAATCTGGGCATTTTGAGTATTTGAATTATTTAATAAAAACTATTAATTTCAGCCCTGGTGTCTATTTGTTTTAAAATACATATCAATGTCGCAATGAAATACCCCTCACAATTGAAAGTGTATGTTAAACACCCCACACAACGCTGCAACAATTTACCTCCGTGTAGATAATGGCGGTCATCCAGAAGCGTTTGGTGGGCCGTGGCACAGACAGCATGGCCCAGAGGAAGAGGAGAATGGGCAGGATGAGGGAGAGGAAGGACGCAGACATGATGTGGTTGAGGATGATGACGAAGTAGCACAGCATCTCTGACTGGGACACCATGGTGTTATAGAAGGCAAACAGAAGCTTCAGCGGCCTCGGTAACCTCACGAAAAACACGTCAGAGCCGGAGATCTCGTCATTTTCAAACATACTATGGAAAGGATGGAGGGGACGGGAAGGTAAGACAGAGGTGTACAAAAGAGTTGCAGGTCAGCAAGATATATTGTCACTCAGCTAATATTGTTTGCAAGAACTTATAAGAACTCTTGTATTCCCATTGCAATATGCACTTTAAACAAAGTGAAATAGACACTACTTTTTAATGCAGCTTTACTTTACATACACACATGCTTTAAAGGTGAAGTAAGCGGTTTATTTATGTTAATATAAGTGTTAAATCGCTCTTTATTCATACAGTGATCACTTACATAATGTGCGCGTTTCATAAAGCCGATCTCTCAGTCAGCTGCTCTGCATGTAATCGGCAAATAAACTTATTGGAGGATCCCGAAATGTATATCCAATCACAAGAGAGAACGCTACAAACCGACACCCGTCTCACTCATGGTCTCACTGCCAGTGCACGCCAGAGCGACAGATGGGTGAATGTTTATGCGCCTACAATGGCGGAGCAGGTGAAAATCCTTCCCAATGTCTGTTTTGATGGTTTTTATCATGTTTTATCACACTTATGGATCTGAGATGATGCTAGATAACTTGCTGCTTGAAGACCGCAGTGCATTAATGTGTTGACGTAGGGACGAGCGAGGGGACTGCTAACTGCAGTAATTGACAGGAAGTTAGCTAAAAGAACCAATCCGCTTACAGCACCTTTAACTGTTTTATTGAACTGTGTGTGTGATTTTATGTGAATCTTACGTATGTTGTTTTTAAGTTGTTTGAGCCACACACTGAATTTTCTGTCAATATGTGATGGACAATAAAGTTTTTATTTATTTTGAATATAAATTTAGAAAATGTCTTGTGTCTACTGACTTGTTAAGCAGCAGCTCGCTGGCCGTGAGGTTCCTCGTTTCCTGACTCAGAGGTCTGGGAGATTCTGTGAGGTTGAGGCTTTTCTCTCCATCACTATCCCTTACACCCAATGACATGCATTCGGAGTAATCAGCGTGTTCATCTTCTTCTCCCTGCTCCTCCTCATACAGTTCTTCTCTCTCCACCTCCTCTGGTTGTTCCTCCTCCTCTTCTGTCTCTTGTTGTTCTCGCTCACTCTTTGTCTCTCCCTCTGAGTCCTCCTTATCCTCTACTTCTTGTTCCCGCTCTTCATTTTGAAGGTCGCTGTCTTCACAACTTTATAAAGGACGAGGAGAGCAAGGGATATTGTAACTTGCAAGGAAATTTGAGACATTCAAGAGGAAGTAAAGTATCAAGATGAAACAAAGTATACTTTACACATGCAACACCCAAGAAAGACCATCACATTTGCCATCCAGTGCAAATAATAAACAGTGTTGGGGAAAGCTACTTTGAAAGCATAGCTTTGCAAATTACTATACACTGGAAGGAGTTGAAATTTAGTTTGGTTAACTAAAGCTACTAAGAAAAAGTAGTTCAAACTACTTTGTAATAAAGGATCAAATTGACAATGTACATGTGATATGAAATTATTACAAGAAAATAAAATGTAAAAAATCACGTGACAGCAAAATGCCACTGAGTTTGTTGACGAAGCTAAAAGGGCTGATTTGTTCTTCACAGGCCATACATACACCACAAATACAATTTTAATCAGAACAAAAACACATTCAAAACAATAACCAAATATTTTTTTTTTAATAGAACAGTTCCATTTAGACTTTTCACAAGGAAAAAATTGCAAGGAATGTCACATTTTTGTTGTAAACAAATCTGGATTTTCTATTATCTGACTACAACTTAAACAGCAGTCAGGGTGACTGACCAGGGGACAGGGCTCGACAATGGGGGTTCAATTAGAGAAGCAAATATCCTCTATGGCCCACAAAAAGTTTGCAGTTTCAGTAGCCACAAAAAATGGCAAAAAAGCTATTTAACTACTTGATTTAGCTTGAATCACTATCTTTACATGAATGTCGTTTAACTACCAGCAAGCTTCTGCTAAATGTTATTTTTGTAAGTAATAGTAGTTTAATTACGTTCACTAGTCCCCAACACTTAATGGTCAGGTTTTGTCGGTGTGGTGATAATTCTACAGCAAATCTTTGAGTGAACCCTTTTTTATTTTTTTACTTTCCATGACCAAAGATTCCTCCCTCACCTTGGTGGAAGGTCATCAGTCTCAATGGGGGTCAGGTCGATGTTGGCTGATCTGAGGAGCCGCCGTCTGAGCTGGTCAGCAGCAGGCGTCATGCAAGGAGGATCGTCCAGCTCTTCCAGGGTCTGCTGTCGAGAACCCAGCATTGTCTCGTCCGTTGTACAGCTAAAGGCAAAAGCAGATGAGTAAACAGGTTCAAAAGAGACTGGTGTGTGTGCAGTAATAACGTCACTTGTGTCTATGATAAGTCAGTTCTAACAGCAGAATTACAATGAAAGCAGGGAAGAGAATGAAAACATGAGAGGGATTAATATGCCACTGAGCATATCCAGTAACCCACCTGGAAACACTGCTGCACCAGGACACTTTGGAGGCCTGGTTCTTCAGCTTGGCATAGGCCATGCGGGAGGACGTTACATCGGGAGGGGAGGGGGGAGTAGGCAGGGGGTCATCCAGATCGTCTTGAGATGAGAGTGTGTTCTGACGGGACATCCAGTTCTCATAAAACTGCTTGACGCTATCCTGGCTCACCTCTTTGCCCTGCAGAGCGAGTGAGTAGGAAAAAGAGGATGAGTCGGCCTGAACAGAAAAACTGACCTTGAAAATATGATTGACGTCTCGTTCAGATTATTCACCAAAATGAAACAGTAAAATACACTTTATTTACCCCCCAAAAAATTGAAGTAAGACTTTTTTCATAATGTCTATCTATTAGCTGATATCAGTTTGTCACTAAAATTGCGTTAAAGTCAAATTGATATACAAAATCTTTGCTGTGGTTGAATTAGTTTGTGTTTATATACAACTAATGGCACAAATCAGTTCATATCAATGTATGTTTACATCCATCAGTTTGAAGTCCTCTCACCTTTTTTTGCTGCTGGCTGAGTAACGCTCGCTCGAATCGAAGCACCTTGGAAATGTCCAGACTGTCTTTGCAGAATGAGTTCAGACCGTCTGTCATGTCGTCCAGGAGGGCCTGAATAAACACCCAGCTGAACTTCAAAGTGTTAACGATTCGCTGCAGAATGTTTTCTGTGAGGAGAGATCGAGCACATCAGCGACTAAAAGTTGAGTATTGGGGGCACACCCGGTGGCTCACTGAAAGCTTCTACCATGAAGGTAAAAGTCCCTGTTGTTGCGGACCTGGGTTTTGACTCCGGCCCAGGGCGTTCACGGCATGTCTTCCCCCCTCTCTCTTCCCATATTTAACTATGTTCTTAAAACTATCAATTAAAGGTGAAAACACAATATCTTATGTTTGTTACCTTTTTTCTCCTCTCCCTCTTCCTCCACAGTGCTTTCATCCAGTTCATCCTCACTGGAGTCCGCTCTCTCAATGCCTGGCAAAAAGAAAGAAGAATTTATGGTTCATTGGTCATTTTGGCAGCAGGTTTCTCCAACAACAGCAGGCTGTCTCTACAGCTACTGGCCAGATGGCTTTCAGGATGATCCCTAATATCCCATAATCAGGAGAAAATATCCCTTCAACAGTTTTGTACCGATCCTTTGCCCTAGTTAAGCAATCCTGAAGTTCTTGTGACATGACTTTTCTTCTGGTGCCATTTGTGTCCAACTTCAGAAGAATCTGATTCTGACTTTTTGGAACTTCATGGCAACGTTGGGGCAAAGGGAAAAGAAAGCTTTGCGAGCTTTAATATTTATTTGGCATTTTGTCATCTGGCACATTTTCCGGCTTTAGAGGGTAAAGTTTTAAAAGTTGTTAATGACCCGGTCTCTAATGCCACCTTCAGAACGAACTAAAAGAAAATAAGTAAATGCTGTGTTAACATAGTAGATTTCGCTTTTGGGGTGTTTGCTGTGTATATCATTTGTTAAAGCATTGAGCCACTGTGACATTTGGATTCAAAGATGTTAAGATGTGATTAAATTAGAAGGGACTACAGAGGATATTTAGATGCTGTTATACAGTATAAACACATGTGGCTCTCTCACCCTGCTGTAGCCGCAGCTCTCTCTTTTCTCTCTTCTTCTCCTCTTTCTTGATTATTTTCTTCTCCTTCTTCACATCCTTCAGAGCTGTCTTAGAACTAGTGACCCAGGCGTTGTAGGCCAACTGGGATGTCAGACACACAGATACACGTCTCAGATGATATGTCATACGTCATATATAGAGAAATCCGACTGGCTAACCTTTAGGGAGCACATCGAAACTACAATAATCATTAAGTTTATGGAAGAACATTAAATGTATCGTTTCTTTTTTAGTTTTTACTGTGTTTCTCTTGTGCTCACCTGGAAAGCAGATTTCTTTTTTATTGGTTCCTCTTCTTCTTTCTTCTCTGTGACTTCTTCCTCTTCCTCCTCGCTCTCACTCTCAAACAGGTGGTAGCCACAGTTGTTTTCCACTGCATGAAAACAGAAGTGTCAAAGCTACAGTATATTGCTATGTGTAGGCCTACTGTTGAGCCTTTAGGCAAGGCATCTCAACCATAGATAGCATATAAATATATATATAAGATCTCAACCAAAGCTGCACCAGTACAGAAGCTAGGTCAACAACGGGCGCTGAATGGAATGTTTTCAAATATGAAGCGTGAGTGACAAACGTCTCTCCGGCCACGAAGGACTCCTTTGAGGAAAAAATGTGTTCTTCATTCTTTCCAACTGGAGTGGCTTAACCATCTGTGCATCTCTCTGAGAGTATTGAGTGTGTATTTAGGTGGTTTGATGTTGAGGCTCACCTCCTGGCTGAGACACCCAGGGCTTCCACCATTTTCCTGCATCTCTCTTTGATTTGTCATCATCACCTAGAAAACACAGGTTAATTTTATTTCACTGATAATGATCAAACAAAATACAACACTTAATGAATTTAGCTCAAATAACCCAAGCTCAAAAGCCAAACTATAAAGACTAAGCCTTTAATTGTTATTTGGTAAATAAATGGTAGGATTTGCTTTGCTTATTCATTAACAGTAGAAACAGAGAAAAAAGATTGACTTGTGTTACCCAGTGTCACCTGCTCCTGATCCGCAGGGAGAGCTGGTTTGTCGGGCCGACTCTTCTGTTTGGATTTGATCTTCTCCATCCTACAAGAAGATTGGTGAAAAAGGCAAGTTAACCACTTACTTAGAGGATTAAATTGAGACTGGAGGGGACATTTCTGTTGTCAGGGTTATTGTTAGGGTTAAGCTAGATACATTAATTAATTTACAGTCAGAACGTGTGCTGTCTGTACTTTATAGTGACTCTGCTGGACGTTTCTTACTGTTTCTTTAGTGTCGCCACAGATTTCTTCTCGTCCTCCAGTCTGGCTGCTACCAGCTTCTTCACTTTGGCCTCAAACAGTTCAGCTCCCCTAAGAGGTAGATAGAAGTAGAGGAAAATAAGTGGACCTTAGCCGTTATTGGAGCAATTTTATTACTGCTGCTTGCGTTTTTTTTACTATTTTTCCCGTCGGGTGCTCTGTAGAATACTTTTGACTACACAATGGGTTAGTGATCTCCTTTTCCAATTATTATGATTTAACTACAGCAAAATGTAATAATATGAAGTTTCCATCCTTCCTAAATCATACACTAGATTCACAATGTTTGGCCAATCACATTTTGCAAAAACGTTATAAGGCCATTGCATCTAAAGTAGGTCTATACAAAGAACAGCTGAGAGTCTTTGCTGATACATCCAAAGACATTTCTACCACACCCCACACTGTCAAATGTATTGTAAAGTTATCTAGTGCTGCATTAAAGTTACATCAGAAAGAGGTTGCTAAGCTTTGTTTTGGAGCACAGACCTGGAGGCCAATATCTTAGAAGACTTGAGGTCGGACACCACAAAGAGAAAGTAGTAGCTGAGGAAAACCCTCCTCTGTGCCAGGAGAACAGTGAAACAGATGGCATCCCAGACAATGCCGGCCTCACCCTCCGGCAGCTCGCACTCAGCGTCGGGTTCAGCTGAAACATGGAAGGGAAGGAAGAGATGTGTTATACTCACTTTGAATAAATCAATGATAATTGATTTAACTATTAGGTTGCATAAACAGATGCTCCAAAAAAGTCAAATTTTCCGGTTTTCTGAATCCTCTACACACTGTATATCTGACTGTGTTCTAAGATGAACTCCAATACTATGCTTGCCTTATTATACATTAATTAATTGAAGTTTCCTAATATCCTAATGTTACACAAATATTAAGATGATACAAAGTATTGTTATAGTCACTTCACACTGTCGACTAACATTAAATTGAATTTGACTTTTCCAACAAAGTGGAACTAGAAAGATAAAAACAAAAGAAGAAACAGAAAAGGAATAAAATCATGTTTAAAAGGCACATTTTGTTTTTCATGTGGGACAATATATAAGGGACAAGTGGGTGGTGCCGAGCAAGCGTTTCAAAGTGTGTAATGAAATTACATATGAAAGCTATATACAGTATGACATACGTAGTTCTAGTCTTAGCACTGTAAATGTTATAACATGTTATAATGTCAAACATTCTTACTGTATATATGCTTTTTTTAATCTCTTTACACACAAACTGTATACAAACACGTGCACTTAGATTGATCTATCTATCTAGAAACTTACGGACGTCGTAGCCTTTAATGGTGCAGACCATGCTGAAGGCTTGAATTAACCAGCATCCATTAATCAACAGGCTGTCCAGGTAGGCACAAGAACCGAGCTGAGCCCAAAAAAATACAGGAATAGCAGGAAGAGGTTATACTCGACAGGATAGAGCCTGTTTAAAAGCAAAACATTGACTCATATTTGACTTATATTACTTTACTGCGGGCACTCACAGACAACAGGTTCTTCATGGCGATCACAAAGCAGGTGTATCCGATGAGCCAGTCCCACAGTCGCAGGATGCATTTGACAGGCTGCATTAACACACTTCCTCCAAACAACATGAAGTAGAAACAGGCCACCAGGTAACCCAGACAGAAGATGTTGATCCTCGTGGTGCCGGTGATAAAGATGAGGCACAGCACCAGCCAGAAGAAATAGCTGAACACAAACACCTTCACCATGTCCAGGTAGCACCTGATGTCCGGACAAATATTGTTGTTTGATGGAAGAAATGTATTGATGAGACAAAGTACAATCACAATTCTCTCGTCTCTCACAACAACACAGCTCCTTCAATTTCAATGTCAATGAATATTATCAATGCAAATGTTTAGCTTCGATTGAGGCTTCGGTAACACTTTATAATAACTATCCGTTGTAACTCGTTAATAGATCATTAGTAAACTCTTAATTAATGATTATCAATGATTTGTTAAGTGTTTGTTAGCAGTTTGTTAAGGATTTATAACAATGGTAGATAGTTAATAGCTTAATAATTGAATCAGTTCATCTGGGAGGTAATCCGAGATTAACTGATCACGTCACGTTCAAGTCCATGGCATGCACAGTGTGTATTGAGTTTATTTAAAAATATTTGAAAATGGGGCTGCCCTCAGTTGCCCATGCACTGTGTATAGTCTATAGCCTATTTCAGCCTCGTCGGCATCTCGGATTACCTCCCAGATGAACTGATTCAATTATTAAGATATTAACTATCTACCATTGTTATAAATCCTTAACAAACTGCTAACAAACACTTAACAAATCATTAATAATCATTAATTAAGAGTTTACTAATGATCTATTAACAAGTTACAACGGATAGTTATTATAAAGTGTTACCGAGGCTTCAATATATTCTGCCTTCTGGGAGATTGCAAATTTAGTAAGCACTCGCAGTAGAAAGTTGAAGAAGGCCATAAACATGGAAAAAAAATTGAAAACAAAAATGCCAATGAATGCTTATCCAGCAGTTTCGGTTTACCAGAACAGCTTTCATGAGTTTGGCAACAGACATGAATTAATGATCTAACTCAAATCCTTAATGCTCCTAAAACGACCACAAACCACAATGATGGGACTCCTAATTCTCCGCCTGCAGTGCAGGAAGCTGTTTGAAGAGATTAACTAAGTGCTGGATTATGGAGCCTTTTCCTGTTCTTATCTTGGTTCTTTAAATTTACACTTTGAGGTGGAATCACGTTCAGGGAGATGATCAATTAAATGACAATTTAAATTTTTTATAGAATTGATTAATATGAAAAATTTCAACATGACATTGAAACCAAGTCAAATCTGTGATATGATGCGAGTGGAACCAAGACCAGAAGAGCATTGTTGGTATTTCTGACCTGCAGTGAAGGAAGTTATCGACAGGAATGTACTGGTTGAAGGAGCAAGGATCCAGACTGCGGCTGATCTCAACATTGTCTCCGGCCAGCAGTCGCACCGCCGCTCTGTTCTCTTCTTCAAATACCTGCCACTGCAGAGAGGAGCAGAGCAACAGGAGGTGGTCATCTGCAGAGAGCATGAGGGAGAGGGCAGTTCAGAATCTGACACTAGGAACCACAGAGGAGCAATAAGGTTCAAAGTTAGGAGATAGGGAAAAAGTGAAAAGAAGAGCAACTCACAGAATATGAATGAAGGATTGGGCATCATGGCGAAGTCAGGAAGGTAAAACCATTTAATGACATTAGAGGTCAAAGGTTGAATGGCGGTTCTCCAGGGGTAATCTGATTTGAGAATAGTATACATTAGAATAGCTCATTTTGTGTTAAACAGTGCAGAAACGAGTTGATGAACAATCAAAATTTCAATTTACAGAAAAATAATCAGCTACTATTGATCAATTGTTCCATGCACAAACACCAAATATTTAGTGGATCCACATTCTTAAATGTAACAATTTGCTGCTTATCTGATTTTTATCTTTGTTATATCTTTTGTCTAGAGCAAGTTTCATAAATCATCAATCAACATTAATCATTACCTTCATGCTATGTTTTTCTTGCTTTTTGATCGGTGTACATGGCACAATAGCCTATTCTTCCTGTTTTTGGAGTCTACATTTTCTGTAGGTGTCATTTTTACTTTCTCCCTGCTTACACTGCTCAGTTCAAACTGCTGTATCTTTATATGGATATTTATGGCCATACCACACCAGGTGTTAAAACCAGCAAATTTAAAAGTTTGTTAAGAAACTTGTACATCATACAAAAAATTTAAAGATGAATGAAAAAAAGCCCTTACCAACACAGAAAGCGGGAGGGATGCCAATGCAGAGCAGGTACTGCAGCACCATAAGCCATGCAGTGAAGCAGCAGTACTTGGGCCACACCTCGCCGATAGCCTTCCTTCGTCGCCGTGACAGGACAGCCATTAAGGCGCAAGAATGGAGCAGGGCATAGAAATCCATCCTCTGACCAATCACATTGACGGCCACAACTAAACTGATCTAAGGAGAAGTGGGTCCATATTTAGAAGTCAATGTCAGAGAAACAAGTATGATACATACAAACAGATGTACACACTCACACTCTTCTGCCGCTAAACAGTACCTCTAGTCCAAATTTGTAGAAGAAGAAGTTGATGAAGTACTTGATGCATGGCAGGATTCCGTGATCAAGGTGCTGCCTTGTGATGCCGTGGAAGATGATACTAAATGGAGGGACCTTAAGATCATTATGGAGACGAAAGTAGAGCTGGTGCCTGGAAACAGTCGCCTCAAAGACCAAGAGCCCCAGCACCATGAGATGGTTCTTCAAAATAGAAAATAGTTAGCGAGTGTGTTGTATTTCGTATAACGTCTTTATTCTTCGCTAAATGTAGATTATAAAGTGTTGTCCAAGGTCTAAGCTAAGCGCCTGGAGGGTATGATTCAAGCTATTATTTTGCCCAATCAAACAGGATTTATTCAAGACCGGCACTCTTATTGAAGATTCTTTTTTGGCATTGTACATGCTTTATTGACAGTGTGGAGAGACAGAGATGAAATGGGTTAAAGAGGAGAATGACATGCAGAGAACGACTTAGACTGGATTCGAACCCGGGTCCGCTGCAAAAAGGACAGTCCTCAATGCAGCGGACCCACGTTAAAATCCAGCCCAAGACCGGCACTCTTTATCATATCTATCTACTCGGCTTGGTCAAAATGCTCAAATGTAGTGATTACTCTTGATGCTGTACGGGCATTTGATTTGAATTGCTAAAATTCCTATCTAACAATGCACGGTTTGGTTACTTCCCCCTTGGAAGGGGGAAAAGACAGGGATGCCCACCTTCCCCTCTCGTTTGCCCTAGCCAATGAGCCCCTGGCATTAAAGCTGCAACTCTATAAGGAATTCATATATCGGGATGATATGTTATAAGTTGATAGTTATATGTGTTAACAAGCAATTGAACAGGTGTACCTAATAAAGTGGCCGGTGAGTGTATATTGGCGTCAGTGACAGTTTAAAGTATCTCTTTATACAGACGATTTACTTCGCTATGTCTCTGATCCAGATTTATTATGTCCCTATATTTTAGACATCCTAAATTTGGAAAAATCTCAGGTTATAAATTGAATCTACAAACGAAAAAACATTCCCCCTTAAATTCTGAGGCAAATTCACTTCCTTCTTGCCTTTTATCCTTAAAAAAGGTCAGAGAAGGTTTCATATACCTGGGGGTTCAGGCCTCTCACTCTTTCCTAGCTACTTTTACAAAAAATACTTCAGTGCTATTCAAAACAATGTAAATAGTATATAAATCACTGGGCTTATTCCATATTATCATTAATAAAGCACAGACACATATTAAATTAAAATGGCAAAACACCGTCATCCTAATTTGAAACAGGTCTCTACAAAAACTAGTACTTTATAAGGGATGGGAATGTAGATTTCAATCGGTCTAAATATTGGATGAGTAGCGCCTCTTTGTATTTGGGGGATAAGTTAATGTAAAATATACATGTTATGTATCTTTAACCTAGTTAACCCAAAACCTGGTTGAGTGTACCATACCCTTAGACAGGGGAGGACCCCGCCCTCACATTTACGCAGCGCTCCACACCAGTCAACGGGGTCTACTGGCTCGATGTAGAGAATAGACCTCCTGAGCAGCTCCATCATGTTCCCTCTAATCTCATCTTCATCATCCAGGCCCGAGCTGTTGGATGGTACCAGGAACTGAGATACAAACGACATTCATGTGTAATTAGGAATATGTTTGTGTCTTTGTGTGTGTCTATTTAATGATGAGCACATGACAAAGGTTTTATTAAATACATACTCCAAATACAACAAATAACACCAGAGGGTTTAAAGCCCACGGTTACAGACAAACACATTTATGATACTCACAGCTGTGCAGTTGGAGGAGTAATCAAGGGGTTTGATGACTTTAAGCTGGTAAAACATCTTGCACACCACCATGACGCAGGCCCAAACAGCAGAAATGCTGGATGCCATAGGTCGTAACCGTGGGAACGGGAGTGCAAACACCCACAGAACCAAGAAGAGGAAGTTCATGACAGAAACCTGTTAAAATGATGTCAACATGTCACTTTTTCCAAGAAATACATTGGTGAGCACTGAACAACACATTTGACATGAGCTAAATAAGTATTAGTCACAACAACTTTTCCCACCGAATATGTCAGTAAAGTTATTAAAGGCTCAAAATATGGTTGTTCATCTATTGATTCTACCTCCACTTCTGGCATAAAAGAAATGAGAAGATAACAAGAAAAAAACTATTTTTAAATATATCAAGTAAGCACACACAGACACACACACACACACACGTACTGGTCAAACAGCCCACCTCTTGAAGTGACACCCAGATGATGCCGGATGACACGATTTTGAGGCTGTGGAGCTCCAGCAGTCTCCACATCTGCTCCTGGAGCCTTTGGAGTCCTGACAGAGCAATAATGAGCAAGAGGCTTGCCCGGTCTACTATCACAACCCACTTGTCCTCCTGGGTGCTGGGGACAGATTCTGCAAGGAAGAGACAATTGCAAAGTAGGGAAGGACATTAGACATAATTTGAACATCCTATCCACCCATTGTTATACAATGCCAGATGAATTATTTGTCCCACTCCAGCTGACTCAACAAAAGGAGGCACAAAAGCTTTTTTGGATCTTGAACTAAAATTACCCTCTCCTGTCATCTCCTCCTGCTCCTCGGCTCCTTTCTCTGAGGTAGTTTGTCCAACACTGTCCAAAGTGTCCTGACTTTTTCCGGTTCCCAATTGCTCCTTGACTAGCCTGGAAGACAAAAGGAAACATTTTAAATGTCTGCACATTGGGAAAGATTAATTTTCAGATTCATCAAAACACACAAAGTATGTAAGGAAAATGAATTATTTTCCAAATAACCATAATACAGTATGTTGTGCTGTAGACACAAACATCAGCCTTACCTTTTCTGGAGCATTTCAATGTTTTCTTTAACACTGAAATTAAATTAAAGAGATGTATGAAAATTAACCTGAGTATTTCTGATAATTGTGTTACTGTGAAGGATACTGAAAAAATAAATTAATAATTTGTTTCACAATCATAATCAAAGCAGCACAAAATGTGGCCAACTCTTTCTGGTTCAAACACCGATCGTATCTACAGGCATTAAATCCACTGTGGGAGATACAATTAATTGTGATGCGTCTTAACACCAAAAGCGTCAAAATGTCTGCAGTTTATGTGCAACAAAACATTCATAAAGGAATAATTGCAACTCTTACGTTTCAGATATCACATTGACCGAGCTCTTGATCTCTTCCTCACTGGTTGGAGAGAAGAATGGATTGGAAAAATGAGATGTCTAGCAGTTGAAAAGGAATGTATATCAGAGAAAACAGACTTGGTTTAATGTTCAAGATAAAATGTCACTATACCAATCATCAGTGGTATTGTTTTATATGAGGCACAAAGTAATTTTGCCTCAATTACATTTTCACAATTAATTAATGATCAGATTTTGTATTGTTCTTTACTTAGAAATGTTTATATCAAGTGGTAGTCTGGTTATTTTTCCAATGAATGCACATATTCTTGCCATCTCACCTGGAAGCCTGTCTGACAGGTACGTTGTCGAGGTCAGTGAGAGCCAGGAAGTCTGAGTTGAAGTAGTGCAGCTGGAGGATGCAAGCCAAGAGGAACACAGCAGGTAGCAGGATACGTGCAAACAGCTCCACTGTGTCGTACCGCTCCAAACCCAGGTCACGAAGACTGGTAAGTCAGAAAGGTGTAAAGATATGATTAATATAGCAAAAGGGATGCCATGTCTGCTGACAAACCTCATCATCAAACACAATGCATGTTCTCGCTTTATTCTTAAAGTAAAAAAAGAAGCACAAACTCATAGGCCCATAAGCTCACCCTTCCTCGGACATGCCCATGATCTGTTTGAAGAGCCCAGACACGCTCCTGAACTGGTACAGGTAGATGGCTATCAACACCACCATGGAGTAACCGACCACCACCGCCCAGAACGTCTTCAGGACCCGCCGCCACACGTCATAGCGGATCTTAATGTACAGATAACAGACAGTGATACGGCACCGTTTTTCTGAAGCAACAGATCTTAACCTCACTATTGACCTTGATAAAGTTAAACTGTTACACACGTCTCGTTGTAATTTTAATTCCCTGTTTCCATTTTTAAAGGCCGCAGGTGTTAGGGTTAAATGTTCTGTATATTCCAAACTAGTAGGTAAGTTAGACAGTGACATCAGTGACAACAGTGTTGCCTTTATTCATTTTTTACACACACTCAAGTATGTAAAACACCAGAATTGCTGATGTTGTCTGAACAGAAAAAAATGTGGTTGTTTTGTCTTCCGTCAACTCCACAGCCATTAGGCCTTCTTGTAAGTGCCTACCATGTTTCTAATAGGTCAGCAGAAACATAAGATGGGAAGAGAAAACAGGAAAAGAGAAACAAAAAGATTATGTATGTGTTCATAAGTCATAATCAATACCATTTACCTGTAGAATTTGATTGAGCGGCACATAAACTGTTTGTGTGTGCTTTCCCAAGATTGATTTGGACCGTTTTTTTTTTCACAAACAACAGCTGACTAATGATAATTTAGGCG
The DNA here is from genome assembly GCA_949357725.1 of Hyperoplus immaculatus. Classification (NCBI taxonomy): domain Eukaryota; kingdom Metazoa; phylum Chordata; class Actinopteri; order Uranoscopiformes; family Ammodytidae; genus Hyperoplus; species Hyperoplus immaculatus. Next base: position 12,696,878 of record OX442360.1, on the reverse strand, counting down.
GCAACACATTACAGTGTAAGAGCTATAGTGGCTATGCGTGTTACAGAACAGTGTCTATTACAGCAGATTTCCTCTCTACTTTTTGACCCCAGCAAACTCAATATCAAATGTTTAGCAATCATCTGCTTGACTTTGTGTACAATGCATAAAGAATAAAGGTTGATTATGACACCAAGACATAAATATTACAGTAAAGATGCACGGTGTCCTGAATATAGAAAATGGAGAAGTTAAAAAACTAAAGTCTTCATCAGTCTACTTCATTTAAAAAAAGACAAGACTAAATGCTAGCTGTCACTGACCAGCCATATCTCTAAAATCACAAGGAAAATCACTAACCTGATAGAGGACAACACAGAAGAGGAAGAGGACAATGTAAAGGATCTTGTAGACGACCACCTAAGCAAGAAAAATGTAGTTATTTTTTATTTTTCTAACTGGCAGGTCATCTGACAAACAATAAGTGAACTTCAGGAAAACCTGTCCAAAGTGCCTGTCCAGCCACATTGTGAGTCCAAACGTCAGGAAATTTGACACACATCCAACCCATAAAAGCCTGCCATGATGGATTGTATGCCTATCTGCTTTATCTGAAATATGACATATACCTTTTGGATTTCAACCAATTTTGTCCATGTGGAACTGAGAATCACCAACGCAATATAAATGAGCAAGAGAGACCTATCTAAAAACATGCCATCAATCAAACAACTTCGCAAAGAGCAGGAAATTTGGCCATAATTCACTGACCATTTGTCCAATCATCATAAATCTTGGTAGATATGTTCACGCTTTGTTTGGGAATAAACAAAATATCCTCAGCTGGTGGACGGAATTTCACAGATTTCTGTCCACATGCTCTGGGACAACTATTAACCAAAAAAAGAAACCAAAAAACATGCATAGATTGTGCAGATACTAAATAACAGTTATAAATACACAACTAATCCACATTCAATTATAGAGTAATGTTTTTCATGTTAGGTGTTTGACAAGGCTAATTAACTTTGTATGAAGTGGAATGGTGAATGAATGCAGCAGCTAATAAAATAGTGACAATAATAGGGAAATATGATCAAAATATATAACTCCACAATTGCCCTGAAACCTTCTGCAGAATAATTCAGGCATGCAGCCTATAATGAAATATATGTTCGGCCAAATTCACTGTAATTTCCTGATTTCACACAGGAGTGGTATTGGCCAAGTATGATAGAAACACCTAATGAAGGGGATTTTCCCAACCTAGTTTTAAAAGCTTTCAATAAATACCTTTCCTCCCGAGAAGCTGACCACAAAGAACATGGAGCAGCAGAAGAGGATCCAGTATTTCACTAGCGTCCCTTTCACTCCTGAGATCAGCATCGCTGCCAGAGGGGATGGCTGACTTTCTTCTGCTGATACGGAGGACACCAAGAAAATAATTACAAGATGGAGAAAACCCAGGGGAGAATATAAAAGGATTGAACAGAATAAAGTCCATAATTCAGCCTGGCTTCATGTCATAATGATTTAATCAATTCACAGATCGTACTACAAATGAAATGTTATTCTCTAACACAGTAGCCTACCTGTTCTATTTGTAATAAGCAAATTGAAAATAAATTACGTGTCACAACTTTGACTTCATCTAGAGATTCCGCCTTTAAGCTCTGCTCCTCTTGTCTCTCCTTAAGCTGCTGACGAAACATCAGCCAAAAGCTGAAGCTGTATAAGACCTGCAAGCAGACACAGTGGGTCATCATGAGTACAGAGCATGTCATTTTCATGCACAGTTTCACAATCTGCTTTAATAATCATAGTTCCAAGTAACATCTGTGTTACAATTATAAAACAATTTAGTGGCCAGAACAGCATTGCTACCAAAAGAATAAGATGCAAAATAACCTTGTATGCATAGTTCTTAGACTGATATGCCACTTTTTTGTTAAATAAAATTTTGAGTTTAAACTCCAGTTTTAACCCTTTGCTGGCCAGAAACAAAGAATCCATAGGAGAACTACACAGGTCTGTGCTTCAGCCTATTAACAGAGCAAATTTCCACATTTTAAATGTGGTAAGCAATACAGTAGCTTTGTTCTAGCCTACTGCTTTTCATGACCTGATAAGGTTTTTCGGTAACACTTTACAATTAGGGTAGGCCTACATTAGTTAACTGTTAGTTAATACTTAGTAAATGCTTAATTGAGGCTAAATTGGCGTAGGCTACTAAGCATTACCTAACTGTTAGTAAATGCTTAATTTACATAAACTAAGCATTAACTCTAACTGTTGCTTAGTTTGCCTAACTAAGCATAAGGTAATTAAGCATTAACACTTACCAAATGCTTAATAGGCGTTAACAATGCATTAACTAAATAGCATTAACTTAGAATTAACAAACAGTTAATTGATGTACCCCTATTGTAAAGTGTTGGTAATCGGTTTATCTTTAAAAAAAATGTAAGACCAACAAAAAGGCCTTCTCCACCTCACCTTTGCCCCCAGGTGAACACTTGGCGCGGGATGATAGCTGTTCAGGTCGAAGTCCACTATAACGGCCAGGGGGAGCCCGGGGTACAGCTCGGCCCGGCTCAGACGCAGCCCGCTCAGGAAGCCCAGCACTAACAGGACGGTGCCGTAGATAGCCAGGAACGGAGCGGACATCATGGCGTAGCGGCGGCGGTCTCGCATCATCCAAATAATACAGGACCACACCAGCAGGGCAAAAGTCAGCCAGCTGTTGTAGGTGATACTCCACACCTGAAAATATATTTTTTTCAAATGGGGACATTATTTCAGCCAAACGGCTATTCCTGTTATGTTAGCATTAACAACATGGAAATAGATAATTGGAGTAACCGCGCTAAAGTGTTTATTGTTTAGTATTAGTAATATACCGTTTTTGATACAATATTATTTTGAAGTCTACAACAATTCCTTTGCCCTCTTCCACCTACTTTGTTGGATTGTTTGGTACATAATGCGAGTTGGTTAGCCAAGCTAGCAAACAAAGTGTCAAAAACAGTTTTTGTTGTGCTAAAACTGCTATGCTACCGTGTTTAATTCCCCCAATAGCTAATATTAGCTAGCTAGCAGCTACTTACCCCAAACAGTGCTTTAATACTAGTGTTGTCAATAAGTTATAATTTATCAGTCAAAAATGCCAAACATTGGTTCAAACTTCTTGAAAGTTTTCTCTTTTCATTTTATATCATTCTCTATAGGCTATGGCTATATCTTTTGGACTGTTGGTCAGACAAAAAAATACTTAGAAGACAATGTAAAACACATAGGCTACAGTGGACTGGAGTATTGTGTTGTTTGCTGTTTTTTAATAGTTTCTCTGAATATTTTGAACATATCTCTGCCTACCTCTTTGATTGGTCCCTTATACTGCTGAAGCTAAATGTCTGAACTCTGAAGCTCCTTATTTTGTCTTATACAGTATTATCTTCAGTGCCTGTGAAATTATTGACTGGACCTACTCCAAAATTAAGCAACTTAAAGTTTCAAGAAAAGTGCTAGCCTATATAATTACAATATATTATAATAATTTTCCCTTTTCAGATATAACTTGTCTCCTATTGACCTCCATGATGGCACTAGTCATGGTTGCTAAAACAGTATCCAAACAAACTTTCATAGATCAATAGTTTACCATCATGATGATGAGGGCGCTGACATAGCTGTGTTTTTGCACCAACAGTCCAAAGATGACCAGGCCACTCGGGCCAGAGGAGGGAACAGATGCCTCTGCTGGAGTCCTCTGGTCCTCTTCAGACTTGTCCCCATTTTCTCCTTCACCGTCCGTCTCTGAGACAGCTAGGGGTGAGAGAAAAGGTTTATGTTGAAATTAGTTTAGTAAACAGACCAAAAACACTTAGACCCCAGAAACAAGGACTTGTAGTGTGTATTGCTGAGGTTGCAGGACAGACACATTAATCCAAACGAATTAAATGTTTGTGTAGATTTGAGTGTAACAACCACCATGCGATGGAGAGTCTTTGCCTTCATACTGAGGTGGCGGGTAACAGTTTGTGTACTCCGCCCCTACTAGAGATCCCAGATCGTCTTTATGGACTTCTTGCCATGAACCCCCCGTCATCAAAATCATTGGCTGAGGAAAGAGCGTTTCATACTGTAAATTAAGACCATAGTTCATATGTTTCACCTTATTATCCGGCAGTCAAAAACATGATTCATCTTAAAAGCAAAATAATATAGCAATGAAACTATTCACCTCATCGGGTAGATACGTTTCATCATCTGTGCTGCTTAAAAGCTTAAAATAGAGAGAATCTTAGGTTGATTATTGAAATACTGAGATGTTGGCTAGAAAGGAAAAAGTAGCCTAGTAAAATTATGTCTGCATTTTATTTAACAGATGTTTAGCTGATACTATGATACTGCTATCCAGAACAAATAACAATGAACATCAACAAGGTAGAATACTTATCACTTACATAATACATTAATTAACAATTCCCATGTAACCCTGTGGTTAATTTTCCACACCCCAAAATGCAATTAAGAAGAAACACATCCATGTTTGTAGGTTACCTCCTGCTTATCTCCTGAAATGTAGATGACCCTGGAGAAGCTTGGAGGAAGCTCTGGACTCTCTGCTGGACTCTCAGACTCCTCATCTTCAACTATGCCCTGGGAAAAGGGACTTCTGTCATGTAAGTAAATATCCTCCGAGTACTGTATGAAGTCTATGTGCCTGCAAGTGTGTAGAATATTTTATAGTGGTAGAAGTTGTACACACACACACACACACACACACACACACACACACACACACACACACACACACACACACAAACAAACCTCTGTGATGTGGACCCATTTGTGCAGCAGAGCCACCAGTGTATAGTAGAGCATAAGTAGAACCAAAGGGTTGATGAAGTCGGGCCAGCTAACATGTGAGTGCATGCCGAGAACGTGTCGGTCTGAACTGTTGGTTCTGATCACTCCTGTCATACCAAACAACCTGGGACAGGTACGGGAAAAAGGAATAAGGACAAAGATGAAAAACAACAAGGAAAGGAAAGTTGGCTGGAGAAAGCATTAGAGCAGAGATAAAAACAAGAATGTAAGAAGAAATAACAGACTTGGAAGAGGGTAAAGGACTGTGTCAATAAAGCCATTGCAAAAAAGTGATTAGATTAGATTAGATTAGATTAGATTAGATTAGATTAGATTTGATTTGATAAAATTAGATTAGAATATATTAGACAACTATTGATCCCAAGAATGGTAATTTATTTGCAGTTTACCACATCCATAATCACACCAACAACATCCAAAATGTTAGATGTCAAAAACACAATAAATAGAGAAACGGAGGCCGGTGAAGGACAGCAAGTTTAAATTCATATGGCAAAATAAATAGCGATAAAATAAATAATAAATAGACATGGTTACATGTAATGTATTATCATGTAAAGGTACTGACAAAATGTAATGGGCTAATGTAATTTGAAAGGACTACCTGTTTATAGGGGGGCAAATCCTCTTTACCTCGCTAAAATATGGGCCTTAATAAAACTGTGTCTAACATAAATACAAACATTTAGAAAAAACATCTATAATAATAATAATAATAATAATAATAAGTGAATAATGCAGATAGAATTGAAACGGTAAAAATAAAATGTTTGACTTGTTCGAAGATAAATCCAGAACTCATTTTAATTTAATTTTTTTTTTCAATAGCGTGCAAACCTAAGACAAGGATAAAGTTTTAGTGCAAATTGCAAAGTCAAAAAATTGATTGTGTCTGATAAAGACGTAGCCTGGTAGAACCCAGCCGAGTCTGCCGGCGATTTGATTTAGCTCTGCAGACTAGTCTGGCCTTGACCCCCTGTGTGGCACAGTTTACTTCCTACCAAGGATTCTGACACCAATCACAAACGCCCAGGCGCACTAGAGGCGGGCTAAACATGATGAAGAAAGTGAAGCGACGGACATCATTGGTCTGATTGGTTGAAGGTCTATCCAATTGCGTACTGAGGCATTTTAATCTACGTCCATTGATAGCGCCACTTAAAACTCGGAAATGACAAGAGCCGCGTTTCCCAGATTCGTTAAGAGCCTCTTTGGAGCTAAGTGCCTCTTTTTGGAGCGCTCTTAAGAACGCTGTGAAAGAAGAATGCGTTTTCCAGATTCCTTCTTAGCAAAAGAAGCTCTTTCACTAAGACGGAAGTGTAAGATGGAGCTGACCCACTCTTACAGCCTTCTTAGCGACCAAATCGTCAGTGATCATGCCACGTTAGGGAAATTTATTTCCTCCACTTTTCGAAATAATGATACAATGCTCAATGCGGACCACTGGCGCAATAAACATAGACTAATAGTAGAGAAAAAAAATGTTTTAATGAATTAGACGTTTACGCTTTCCACACACATGAGTTTATAGTACTATACATAAAAAAAACATCAACAACCCTGTGGCATTTCACAGATATCAAGGAAACAGATTTAATTGAATTCAGCTGAACCTCATTGAGAGCGGCTCCACCTGCTACTCTATATAAAGGCGATGCCAAAGTCCGCGCGTGTGAGAAACCATGGCTGCAATACAGCACATTCTCGCTGCCAACCAACAGCGTCGCCGTGCGCGAAGCCAGACGGTTTATATTAATGCCTACGTGCGTCAGCACTTCTCCCCGTTGGACGTGCTGTCAGACCGTGCTGTCCAAGGAAAGTACTGGCTGCCCCGTGCAGAGATCCAACGGCTGATAACTCTGGTGTCTCCACACATCCAGAGAGCAACCCGCTGCAATTTTGCCCTCAGCCCGGAGGTGCAGATCCTGGCTGCACTGCGTTTTTACGCAGTGGGTAGTAGGGATGGGCATAATTAATCGATTGCTCGATCATTGCTCGTTAAGAATATTGTCGATCATGTGAAATTGTTATCGATCATATAGCCGTTGTGTTGCGCAGTGTGAGTCCGGCAGCACAGCAATGAGTTTCACTATGTGGCAGCACCAAAGACTGTATGGGCAGCAATTAAACATCCTACCAGCAGGGGGAGATACTTAACTAGTAGTAGGAGACAACAGAACAGGCTCAGGCAGCAGCCTGCGAGCTGCCGTAATGTCAAAACGTAAACAGGAAGAAGTCAAGGGGAAGTTTGGCATCTGACAGGTCCATGGGACAGCTTTAGAGCCGAAAATAACTAAGTTCATTAAGCATTGTGAAACCTTGTATAAGTAAAACACTTAAACAAACTGAATTATGTACCACTTGTACATTGAAGCCTACATCCGACCCTGTTTAACGTGTTACGTTAGCGCTGCTAACTTTAGCGTCTATGCTTTCCTACTTCGCCTTCATCAGGGAACTAATTTGCACATTTTGTTTATTAGATGAAGTAGCGTTAGGTCCTTTAACACTCAGAGAAACGTGCCGTGCCCTTATGCAGTCTTTGTCAGCATCTTAGGAGGCGCATATGTGTTTCAAGGTATCGTAGCATTGGCTCCTTGTTGGCTCATTGCCTCGGGCTATCACCAGCGCCGCATTTTATTATTATTTTAAAAAGTTGCCTTGTCTTAATAGATTGTTGTTTGCCTAGAAGATCTTAGAATAAAGATGTAATTGAGTAAAAACCTCTTGTATACAGTCTATGGTAAAACACTGTATTTTGGATGTTCTGTTGGCATTTTTTTAATATGTAAAAAGATAACGATTGCTCGATAATTGCTCGTTAATTTTCCCGATGATCGATCAATGACATTTCTTTAAATGCCCATCCCTAGTGGGGAGCTTCCTGGAGGTGGTGGGGGACGGCACAGGCCTCAGCAAGGCATAGGTGTCACGGAGTGTGGTAGCTGTGACACCGATTCTCCTGCGCCATGCCCGGAACCACATAAAGATGGCCACCACCCGGGACGAGGTCCGCATGGTCCACCAAGGGTTCCACGCAGTGGCTGGGATCCCCCGGGTGATCGGTGTGGTGGATGGCATCCTAATTCCAATCCACAATCCCTCCCTGGTGGATCCGTGCTAGATCGGTCGAAAGCACTACGCGGCCAGCAGGTGGTGGTGGATCACAGTGGCCTCATAACAGACATCGTCGCCAGGTGGCCAGGAAGCACACACGACAGCTTCATGCGGGCCAACTCAGCTGTGTGGCAGAAGGCTGGCAGAGGAGTGTTTGGTCGGAGCATCCTCCTAGGGGACAGTGGCTACCCTCTCTGGAGTTACCTTGTGACGCCGGTAACCAACCCAACAACACCACAGGAGGAGAGGTTTAATGAGGCCCACACACGCACCAGGACAAAGATTTAATGGGTGTTTGGCATTTGGAAGTCCCGCTACAGGTGCATTCATCGTTCGTCGGGGGGGCTGCGCTTGTCACCACGCACTCAAATGTTGCCGCTTGACTGTTGTCACCGCCATGCTGCACAACATTGCAGTGCGCGTTGGCGCAGATGAGCCGCCTCCTGTTGCTGACGAAGAGGAACATTCAGAGGACGAATCCCCGAAGCCCGCCCCCCGCGATGTGCAAGCAGTACACCATCAGGCCGGAGCCCAGACCAGACAGGAACTTATCCACCTCTTCTGAGGTCCAACAACCCCAGCCGCTACCCCTTCACCACATGTTGCCAAGCACTGATCACTAATAAACCCACAACCATAAACCCACAACCACCACACCACCCATAACAACTGTCAGGCCTGAAGGCTGAAATAAATAAACAGAACCAGCAGATGTAGACTATATAACGTCCTGCACACTATAATTAATTAATGTTAAGGAAGTAGTTTTGCATACAGTATGTGGGAGTATAGTGTCCACGTTTATGAGGTGACCATGTAACTGTGAGGAAACGGTAGATTTCAGCCCTGTGAGTCCACGGAATCTTTCGCCTCCGTGAGAATGGTGACTGATTTCCTCACTGCAATCAGGTGTGTGCACTGATTGGCTGATTGAACCCAGGTGTGAAGAGATTATATATGCCCTGAGACCCCAGTGCTCGGTGCTGCTCATTGTCTCACCTTTAGAGGTAGTGAGAGGTTGTCTCCAAGTGCTCTCTGTGTTTAGTTTTGCAAGTCAACTGTTTTACTTTGTATATCTGTTCAGCTGCTTGGCAGCGGTGGTTTTGTCCGTGCTTTAGTTTGTATTATTAAAAGGTAGCCTGTGTGGCCCTTCACAGCTTTGTGCTTTTTGTTTTCTCCCCCTCCCCTGTAGTCGCCTGTGCAATTTAGTGGTTATCCCTCCGAGCCCGGGACCGAGCCCGGGTCGCATATATAATATCCCTTCTTTCGGAAAAGGCCCTTTCATAGGCTACAGCCTTATGGGATAGGCAGACTCCAGTCTGCGCTGACGCGCCCCTCTTCATGGAGGAGATGAGGCGTGTGTTCGACCACGATGTTAGTGGCCACGAAGCAGCCAAACGCCTCCTTAGGTTACGTCAGGGCTCTGCCACCGTTGCAGAATTTTCAATTAAATTCCAGACTTTAGCTACGCAATCAGGTTGGAACAGGGAGGCTCTAGTGACCACTTTTAGTCATGCCTTGTCTCAGAGAGTTCAGGATGAGCTCGCTTCCCGTGAGGCTCCAGATTCACTTGAGGATTTAATCTCATTGGCTATTAGAATTGACAACAGAATTTGTGAGCGCAATAGAGAGAGAAAACAAGCGTACACCCACCAGATGTCCGAGGAGTTTAGTATCCCTTGTGAAAGACCTACCCTGCCTGAAGGGTCCCTTAACAATGATGATCAGGAACCCATGCAAATAGGACACACACGGCTTACTTCCGTGGAAAGACGGAGGCGTATGAGCAGTGGCTTGTGTCTATACTGTGGGAGTGTGGGTCACTTCATTCGCCAGTGCCCCTCAACGCAGAAACACAATAAGCAGGGAATCAGGTTAGGCGTGTCAGACCTTGGGGAAGTCTTGCAGAGTCTTAATAATTCCCCTCCCGTGGCCAGTAGTCGCACCCCTTTGTCCTTTGAGTTATTTTGGGATGGACACTGGCGCACCTTCTCGCCATTTGTTGATTCAGGAGCAGCAGGTAGTTTTATGGACTCAACCCTGGCCCGAAAGCTCAATTTACCCATTTATGATCTTCGTTGTCCACTCGCAATTACTGCAGTGGATGGGCAACCATTGGGTAGGGGTAGGGTTGAGAAGGTCACCTGCCCGATTTTCATTTGCATCGGCAATCACACGGAAGAGATTAAGTTTTTTCTTATTGATACACCTCAGTTACCCCTCATTCTGGGACACCCATGGCTCAAGGAACACAACCCTCGCTTCAATTGGAGGACTGGGAGGGTGATGAGCTGGGGTCCAAACTGTGCATCTCACATGATGGAATCAGACTCTGTTCAACTCCAACCTTTTTAATGTGAGCCCCCTCCTGCCACAAGTGCCGCGGTCTCAAAATCTCACAGTTCAGTAGGCCTTCCCTGTGCTACCCCCAGTGACCGCCTGACTCTTGGGGTTATTGAGACCTTGACTCCCTCTGATTCTTCGGCCTCTGTGTCTCTTCTTGCAAATGGGGTTCCTGCAGAGTACGCTCAACTTAGTGAAGTCATTAGTAAACATAAGGGCCGTCCACGTTCGAAAAATCAGAGGCTAAATGCCTTATCTCTATGATTCCAGTGTTCAGATAGAGACAGTTCCCCAGAGCCCATTGTGCCCCTTACCCGCATCCATGCCCCACTGAACGGGGAGATTGACACAGTGGTTGAGGGGGCTCAACAGCAGGAGCCTGACCCAGGAGGGGGGCCCCAAGGCTGTCGGTATGTTCCGGCACGAGTGTGATCACAAGTGCTTAGGTGGGCCACTCCACACACCTCACAAATCACCCTGGTGTTCGTCGCACTATTGGTTTTCTCAAAAAGAGATTCTGGTGGCCCCGGATGGGGAGAGATGTGAGTGAGTTTGTGGCAGCTTGCAAAATTTGCGCCAGCTTGCAAAATTTGCGCCCGAAACAAGACGTCACAACAGCATTGCCGCCCAGCCCCAAACTATCGGGTGGGTCAGAAGGTGTGGCTCTCCACAAGGGATCTCCCACTGCGGGTAGAGTCTCGCCAATTGCCGCCACGTTTCATTGGTCCCTTCAGGATCATTCGAAGGATAAATCCCGTCACTGTTAGCCTCTTGCTTCCCCGGTCCATGAGGATTCATCCCGTGTTTCATGTTTCCCGCCTCCAGCCAGTCTGTTCCGATCCACTAGCCCCTCCATGGAGGCCTCCACCCGGGGTGGGTGGGGGGTCCTGTTGGAACGTCAGGTGCCGTTCCTTAGAGGGGTGGTCCTGTGAGGAAACGGTAGATTTCAGCCCTGTGAGTCCACGGAATCTTTCGCCTCCGTGAGAATGGTGACTGATTAGGCTCGTTCGACCTCCGTTGTGGCTCGTCTGGAAAGTAGACGAGAGCAGCCGAGTGCAGTCGGGGGAGTGATGAAAAAGCGTGACAGAAGCCGGACAGCTCGTGCCGTCGGAAGTAGCGTCCTTGTTGCGGATGCAGTTCGTTTTCTAGTTTTATTTTGAAGGCCCATTAGAAACATATTCGTAGAAGAGCTACACATGCTACAACCGATTAGAAGCAGAACACAACACAAAGACGAGTAAACACTTTAAAAGCGAGGGGCATTTTCAAAACAAGAAACGAGATATAATATCCCCATTCCCCACACATCTTTATCTTTCTTGTTACTTTACTAGAAAACCTACTTTTAAGTGATAAAGAATAATTTACTAATCCAAATAAAGGAGGTTTAGTATTTCTCCCTTCACATAACGAATATGATCGGCCTAAATAAAGTTAAAGAAGGTCTAAGAAAATATCCCTTATTATTATTATTATTATTATTATTATTATTATTATTATTGTAGAGATGGATATGATGAACTTTATTATGATGTGTAACAACAAACAAACTACTTGTAGTTTTGGTCTGGCTTTGCGACACTACATGTAAAATACAATTCTCAGACCATTTAGATCACTGGAAATAAGCCTATGATTTAATCTTAATGGTATAAAGATATCACTTCATCAAGATCTTTTGACTCAAGTTTGTGTTCACTTTTAAATAAATCTATACAGGAGAGTTACACATCCAAATTATTTCTATGTCAAGGGTTCAGATCAGTGGAGGTTTAACTCTGATTAAGTACATTTCTGCTTAAATGCATACTGTGGCGGCTTAATGATTAAACATAAATTAAAATCAAAAAGAATGGATCGTAATTAAATTTTGAGCGGTGATGTCAGACTTTTGCCTAACCAATTGGGGAAACGCATCAAAGGCTCGGGGTTTAAACTCCCAATTAGCGCTCAGCTCCGCCTGTCAGCAAGACGTTTCCCATCAGACATTTCGCTCCCGCAGCCCGTGGGGAGCAACTGCAGCGACTTGCTCCAGTGTCTGTGTCCGTCTTGATTCCGCGGGACTTCAAAGTCTCAAGCAGCCGAGCCGCAGCCAGCCGCGGGTGCAAGTGGGACAAAAAGTCTAACCATAATGCTGTGCGCTCAGCAAGACGAGCGTCATAATTGCTCAGGTCTTAGCAAGACGGCGACAGGTCGAACGAGCCTATTTCCTCACTGCAATCAGGTGTGTGCACTGATTGGCTGATTGAACCCAGGTGTGAAGAGATTATATATGCCCTGAGACCCCAGTGCTCTGTGCTGCTCATTGTCTCACCTTTAGAGGTAGTGAGAGGTTGTCTCCAAGTGCTCTCTGTGTTTAGTTTTGCAAGTCAACTGTTTTACTTTGTATATCCGTTCAGCTGCTTGGCAGCTGTGGTTTTGTTCGTGCTTTAGTTTGTATTATAAAAGGTAGCCTGTGTGGCCCTTCACAGCTTTGTGCTTTTTGTTTTCTCCCCCTCCCCTGTAGTCGCCTGTGCAATTTAGTGGTTATCCCTCCGGGGATAACTTTCAGACACCCCTTGGTCCGCACCTGTGTCCCAGACACCCCCCCTCCCCCCAGTCCTCACAGTAACAAGTGGGAAATTAGAGGCAAAACATGCTGTGCTGAAAGAGCGCACAATACGCACACGTTTTGATCCTACGCTTAGATAAATTACAAATTGCCTGGGACTTTTTGTTGCTAGGTTTGACACCCTCATTTCAATGCAAAATGATCCACACAATACATGGTTGAAAAGGAAACCAAAGTAGTTTATTGAAACCATATGGGGGAGGGGTGGCTCTGCGCTGTCTTTACTGGGCGTCTGCATCACCTGCAAGGGAGATTGATTAGTGAAACCTTCGCACTCTTCCTTTTTGTTTGGTTCTGGAACTCCTGCCACTTCTTCCTCGCAGCACGCCAGTCACGCAGGTGACATGGGCTGGAGGGGGACATCTTTTCGGCTATGGCCTGCCAAACACGGTTCTTCACCGTGATGTTCTTTTTGCCCCTTGTTCCCCCGAATAAAACATCCCGGTGCGGCCAGTCCTCGCCCACTAAGACGCCCATCTCCTCCACGGTAAACGACGGTGCCCGCTTGTTTCTTTTGCTGCTGGTTTCTTCCATTCTCACATGTGTGTGCCTATATCCACGGGGGTATATATGCGCAAATGGGCTTCATTACTACTTGGATACACTTGTTGCCACACACAACACAAACACACCCGCACCCACACACCCCCACACACACACAAAGTCTAATTCCACCTGTGTGGGGGGGACCACGGGGCGCTGTGTGTGACTTATGCGCCGATAAAGAGGTGGGTGATCGATTTGCCTGGCATCGATTTATTCAGTTTCAGCACCACCGCGGTGGACAGCTCCCACTAAGACCGTCTTTCGATGCTTCTTTCACTTTATCTTACGGCTCTCCAAAGAAGGGACTTAAGACGGCATCTGTATCTTAGCGCTCCTTCTTAGGCGAACCCTTCTTTTGAGCCTTCTTTGGTCCCAAAGAACGATCGAATCTGGGAAACGCGGCCAAGGTCGATTCCAGACCCATGTTCAATCTTAAATAAGATGGAGCTGCAGTCTAGCGATAGCCAGGCTAATGAAGACACACCTTGAATTGAGATGTTTGTTTTTGCATTCAGTAACAAGCCGATCACTTTTATTTGCGTTGGGGTGGCATAAGACTGAAAGCAACATAAAATATGCTCATGGCTGATATTAATACATTCACAAAAGCACCAGTCCAACATATCCGTCCTATCCTACTTTTTATACCTGGCGTAGACGTCTTTTGGTGGCACAAGCTGCTGGGACAGGGGCAGCTGGTAGAGGTAGAGAGCCAGCAGGTGTCCTCCACTGAAGATGGTCATCATCACACACAGGGAGCTGAAGAGTAGCAAGCTGATGGAGCGGTCGAACACCCACCACCAAACCAGCCCGAGAAACGTCCCGAAATACACACTTGAGGTGAGGGAGGGCAGTGTGATACCTGAATGTGCACACACAAACACACACACAAACACGCACAGAATGGCAAGCCGAGGGTTAAAAAAGGGAAATAGAGTAAGTATACATTAGCCACGTTTCCACCGCAGGACCTAGTTCCAGGAAAATGGAACCTTTGCAGGTACTGTGTTTCAACCACAGGAACCAGGGTCTAAACCTTAGTTCCTGGAACTGTGATTACCCCAGAAAAAGATCCTGCTCAGAGGATTGTACTTTATAAAGTTCAGGAACCTGTGGGGTGGGGCTGCAGTGCTGCTATATTCTGATTGGTCGAGTATCCTACTCACAGCGTTTCACCCGGCATGTTTAAAACTCCCCTTTTGCGACGAGCGATCGACTGGTTTCCTGTTTTGGATTTAATCTATTTGCGATGTAATAAAAAGCAATCATCAACAGCACAACATGAGCGCCCTACATATTATTGCCCGGGCCACACATCATGCATCTGCTGCGCTTGTGTCTGCCTTTTTTTCTGCGCCCGTGTTTATGGATTAGAGCAGCCGATTATACAGTCTATGGAGCAGACACAGTGCGTCTCGGCAGGAATGTAACCATTCAGCTCATGAGTTTCGCCTTTTATTTTTCTTCATTTATTCCCCGCCAGATGGCCGCAGTTCTCCACTGAAATATATAGAAAATTAATCTGTCCGCTGCTCGTGTTAAAATATCAGCTTGAGCAGCCACACAGTGGCCATCTGCAGTGAGACAATATTCAGCTCACCAGTAATTTTTTTAATTTAAATTTTTTCCATCAGATGCAGACTCAATGCAAATATTGTGCCGAAACTCAATTAAATAAATCAAGGCTATCATAAAATCACATGCAGTGCAGATAGGCCTACTTTTACTGCTTTTCTACTGCCTATGTCATCAGCCTTATTTGCATAACCTCCCCGGGACTTCAGGCCGCAGTGGAAAAACAGACAACACCGGGCCAAAGGAACCTTTAAGTACCTGGAAGAGCAGTTCCTGGAACCTTACATTCCTGGGACTTTTGGTGAAAATGCAGCTATTGACACCTGCATGCTCAAACCAGCTGCTACATTGTACCTGCGAGTCCCAGCAGTAAAGTCACCACCACTTTCCCCGCTGTGTTCATGATTGCCGACAGCAGCAGTCTCAGTCCGGCTGCAAACACTATCAGCTTCTGGACAAACTGTGGCGGACCCGTCTGATCCGGCACTGTAGTCTTATCTGAGCTGTCAAAGGATGAACCCTCTGTGTCGCTTCCGTCCTCAGAATCGCTTTCAGAGGTTTCCACATCCTATCAGGCCCCAAAAACAAAATCTGAATGATATCACTTTGCATTCATAACGTAATGTACAGGTGTGACCGCTGTGATGCTTGACTGCAGTTACCTCAGCGTCAGACGGGGGTATTCCGTTTTCATGGAGATTGACTTGGGGCACAGGACGCAGCAGCTTTTTGAAGAGCCTCAGGACAAAGAGGGAAGAGAAGAAGAGGCCCACATCTGGGGCAAGGAGACGCACAACGTTTCCAGCGTCAACAGAGCTGAATCTGAAAATATACAAGCATTTTCATAGATTTGATCACCACTGATCTCAGATACAAACAGGTATTACCAGATACTTTCTTCAGATAATGAACATATGGTTGTCCTCATACCTTACAATGCCCAGATGGTAGAGGACATCTTCCCAGAGTCCGCTCACTGTTAATATAAGCATGGTCGTTTAGCTTGGAACTAAGCCGTTTTTCTAAATTCCTGAAAGTGTTTACATTTTTAGATCTGTTTGTTTCAGATTACAATATATGTAGTACCTATGTAGTTCTGTGCCACTTTCCACAGTCAATTCTACCAATATTTATATGAAGAACTTTCACAAGACTGGTGGTGACATATACACTTTCTTCTAAATTAAAAACCCAGAAGTGTAACAAGTAGGTTTACCATGCAGGGGGATGTATGCGAAGGGGATCTGCATGAAGCACTGCAGGGTCAGGAGGGTCAAACTGGTATAGATGATCAACCTTATGAATTGACCCGTTTGACCTGAACAGAGTAGCAAATGAGAGAAACCATTAGGAAGCAGATATGGAAGTTAACAAACTGTCTTGTCATACATTTAGAGCAAATTATCTATCTTGATAATGTTCTAAATTAGGAATTAGCTTCCATTCTACTAAATGTGTTCTCTTGTTCACTAATTAACGCATGAAGAACTTAATCATGGACTTGAAAATAGATGGTGCAACCCAATTCAGAAGTGTAATTTAAACTGACTTTAAAACACTTTAAATTTAGATCAGTTAAATAATTAATAATGTTTATTTATGTGAGAGCAGATGCAAAAATTCACATTTGCCTTACAATCACTAAATCACATTAAAGATACAATTTAGATGCAGGGAATGAGTAGCATTACAATGAATTTGTCGGTTTTCAAACTAATGCACCAGGTCATCATCTGAGTCTAGAGTCTAGAGTCTGGCGCTGGTAATCAAGAGGTTGGAGATACAAATCATTAATAATAGCTGATGTGGCCAAATATTAGCTGAACCAGCAAATGTGCTGTTGCTGTTCAGGATTTTTACTAAAAGCTTTGTTTCACTTAAACCTTTCTGCTCCCCAATAAGGGAGTCACAAAATCACACACACACACACATACAATCTGCCAACTATAGGGCGACGTATACGAAAAACCCATGATGCACAGGATGTACACACATTTGACCACTTAGCCCAAGGAAAGAGATCATATCAGTGAGTTGAGGATAATTATGGTTATTTATGAATCTTTCAAAGACAAGCTGAAAGGCAAACAGTTTTTAGATGGGGGGATGTAAAGACAAGGAGCGAAAAAATGCTGTCAATATGCTGACAACACATCTTTTAATTCCTCACTGTAATTACCAGGCTATGTATAATTGATTTGACCGTTCCAACCACATCCCCTTTACAAAGTACTCTGAGGGAGGGGTGCAGATACTTTAATTCACCCGAATGCAGTGATCAATACAGAGAAAGCCCACGCATACAGTATGCAGTTAGCGCACACACATTTATCTTACTCAATATAATGTGTCTCGCTTTTATCACCGCTCCTCTCCCTCTTTGCTTTTCTCCGAATCAGACATTGGCAGAACAATTAAGATGTTTTGAAAGAAATAATGAATCATTGGTTTCATTTTCCCTTTCTTTAGCTCAATTTTCACCACCGAGTTTACAGTTCAACTAAGTTACCAAATAGATAGAAAGTTTGAATGAGTTTTACTGACACTAATCGGTGTCTTGCATTATGATTTAAACACATCATGCAGATGAAGAACAGACAATGCTGTAAAAAAATATACATAACCTTGACTATAATACACACATATTGTATATCACTGGAGGTACTTATTATAGATGGTTTTATAAGACTTCACACATAGAAGTTTGCATACTTTTCATACTGACCTGCAACTGGGTTACAGTAAAACCTGTTCAAACCCATAAACATGATGTAATTTATCATTGACCTTTCATGGAGGCCGGGGTGGGGTTCGGCAGCAGCGGCAAGGTGAGCAAGTACAGGAAATACACCACGGACAGACCATTGTAGCGGAACGAAGAAGCTGAGGTGCAGAGGAAAGAGCACACATGCTTCATCACTTAGATAGAAATGGTCTTGATTAATTAATTTGTCCACAGAAAACTGATGTTTATTTTCGTCATCTATTCTTTATATGATATCTCAAAAATGTTAAGCAAACAACCAAAAAATAAAAAGAGCAAATAACCTTAGGTATACCTTGCCTCTCATCTCATTTTGAATGTTTGTAAACTAAAACATGTAAAATATATTATAAAAATAGTATATTTTAAATATAAATTACCATAGTTCATCATAGCCACTAAGTGCTTTGCCTCAGCATTACAACTGAAAGACATGGGACACTGGGGCTTTCTGTATTGAACGTATTTGAATCAGTGACACCATTTTCTATTGCTTAAACATTCTTACACATGACCTAATTCCTGTTTTTCAGCATATAGTGACTAACTTTTAAAACTGTCTGCTTCTTGACTAGAATGTAAAACAATATTGAGTGGGATTGAACTATGCTGGACTATAGAGGGGTTAAAGATAAAACATAAGAAAAATAAACCTAAACTTGTCTAACAGCCTGAACATTTTTTTCAAAACAGAATTCAAATACTGTAGCTTTTCACACTTTTCCAAAATGTTCAAATCATCAATTTTTTGTTGTTGCTTTTTGGCAACACATAATAAATGTTGTGCCAATAAAGCCTCTTGGATTAAATTGCACTATTCAAATCAGATTATAAACGGCAATGCTGCTCAGGTTAAATTTTCTTTCTGAGCCCTGAATGAAGACTCAACTCATTTATTGAAATGCTAATGAAAGAAACAATATTAATCCCTTAAACTGAATTAGTGTTGTGCATTTCCACAGTACTAGTAGCTTCAGCAAAAGGCCAGCTGTCTGTAAAACAAGCATAACCCGATTTTACTGTAGGGAAGAATTATCTCGAGTTAACAACTATTTATTTTCATTATAAATAATTATACAGTTGTATATAATGAATTACCGAAAATGCTAAAATAAAAGTGACCAAAGGGTGCTCCCCTGTAGGAAAATTATTAAACAGTTGAGCAACAGAAAATATATTCAATTGAATATTGTCTATTGAAAACAAAAATATCAGGCATTTTTTTAAAGTAATTAAGTATAAGTGAGAAGAGACAGCCCAACTAAGGTGTTAAAACGAACAGGTACTTTGTGTTTTTCTGTAATGGTTTATTTTATTTTATTGATAGTGGTTTGTAAAAAGTCATCATTGTGCTGTACACAAAAAGTGCAATACAAATTATTTTGATATAGTAGGATTTTCCGTGTCCAGCACCTAGTGATTAGTCTTACTCTGTTCTTGATTCTAACAGAATAAGATCTGTGACTGAACAAACATTTTGCATATATAATCTCAATTTCTAACTTAACTCTGAGGAGGGGCACACTACAATGCATTAATGCAAAATAATTGAAAATACATCTACTCACCAGTCAACAGTAACAGTGGTAGTAATAAGTTATACAGCATCCCAACCACGACGTCCCCCGCCATGTCTCCTTCTCTGTGCCAGACACCCGCACAGATCCTCTAGATACTATCACCTTCTAGATGTCAAAAATTAGTAAATGTCCTAGCAGTGTGGAGGGAAAGTGCAGCCGGCTCACACATTTCTCAGGGGGCCTTTTGTGCAGCCTCAGTCAAAGCATCCTCCCAATACAGCAGTGAAAATACAGGAGATAGTAGAGATAGTAGTTTGGGTCCAACACTCAAACTGTAACAAGGCAGAGATGATGTCGGCCGGCGACAAGCAGCAGCACTGTGAAGAAAACTAGAGGAGAGAGCGGACAATGGTATTTTTAAATTGTGTGAGGGCGATGACTCCCCCCTGCTTTTTGCTTGTGTCTCTGTCACACCCTCCTTTTCCTCCCTAAGCCCTCTCTCTGTCTCTCTCCCAGCATCCCAATAACTATGCTCCTATTGAGGTTAATTTCACTCAGGAGGATATCTGCTACCATTGCATGACTGAAAAACATGCTTTGACAGATTCTTAAAACCAACAATTAGCAGCAGAGAGAACGGTCACTTTTCGCATACAGTGTTGTGATGGCTTTGACTTTCATTGTGCTTAATATTCTCTTTCTCTTTTCAAAATCTTTTCTGCATGTACAGTACATACAAGTATCATGCGTTAATTAACTCAATATGTTGAAACCTCAGTCTAATTTCTTTATTCCTAAAAACCCAGAACGATACTCATACAGTACTGTGTTTGTTTACTGCACAGCCGCATGAGGCTGGCTCATCATATTTGCTCTGTGAGGTAAAGGGAAGTGTATCTAATATTCATGGCTGTGAGGCCATTAAGAGCCGGTGTGACTGCTAGGAGTGATTAGGGCTATGACCGAGACAAGCAAAAGCATTAACTTGACTCCAAAATATTAGAGCGAGGAAAATGGAATATGATTTTTGTGTCAATTCACTTTTTTTCTTTTCAACATAAACCTGCTGAAATATCAGCTGTGACTGATGCAGAGAACTGCCAGAGGAATGAGTTTGGGAACTCTGTAGTTACTGTTTTATTATCAGCAACAGACGCTTGAACAACAAGTAAATGTCTGTTAATGAAATGAATAGCCATTTCAACCTGGGAATTTATACAGTTGTAAAGTCTATTTCATTAAGAGAGGGAAGTGATGATTATTCTGTTGTGTCAATGCCCTCCTGGATCCAGATCCACGTTGTTAACATGTTTTAACAATCTACTGTACATATAGTCATTTTGTCACCATAATTTGCTCCTACTGTGATATTTTGTTGGTTTATTCTGTGCGCGGGATATCTATTACATCAGTGATTCTTGAGAACTGGGACAAAAGGCTTCTTCCATATGTAACTGCTGTTATCTTTAAAAATAAAAATATTTAAAATTGTTGATGTTATTAGGGATTAAGAATAGAATGTCTGGAGCACAATTATCCCCTTAAATTAAATGTTATCATTATTATGTCAAATATATGACACTTGTTATCTTCTCACGACTTCCAAAACAGTGTGTCCACAGAGAGGGTTTCAATCTTTCATATGCAATACAACCTATTAAAAAATTACTTTAATGATTAAAAAGTGCTTTTTTCATCATAAGCAACAATAAATAATCTCTCATATCAATAAAAACTGTTTTTCTTCAAAACATTCATGTTTTATATGGTTTCAAAGTGGTGGGACACTATTTGTCACCACCGTCAGACAATCCATTAAAATGTAAGAAAATCAGCCAAAATAAGGGGCAGCTGTCACTATGAAGGACCTCTTGTCACATTCTACCTCTGCAGAGTACATTAGAGTCAGACAGGCTCTGATAAGTGTTGTAGTTTTAGAATATTTTACATTCCAAATCTTGAAAGTCATGCGTCACAACTATGATATGTCAACACTGTCTTACAATTTCTGAAGAAGTTATTTGAAATGTTTCGATAATTTTATATTTGTGAATTAGTTCATACTAGCACCAATCATCAACAAAAAAAACAAATGGCTAACTAGATTAATTCCATTTGTTTTGTTTAAGAAACGTTAAATATGTCAACACCGTCAGATGTCAACTCCGTCAGATTTCCTGTCTGACGGTGGTGACAGGCCAATGACGGAGTTGACATTCAATGTGAAGGCATCATATTTGGGTGGTTTTCAAGTTATTATAATTATATTAAATACAGAAATAGGGTTTAGTTTTTCTAATACTGTATTTATGGAAACTCTCATGTGACAGCTCCTGGCACCTCCTGATTGGCAGGCTTCCGGGAGATGATTGCTAATTACAAACACCCATGCTGGCTGATCTCCTCAGCTATATAAGCTGTAGGAATCAGCTACTTAGCTCTCCCTTCCTTGATGTATGGTTTGCTTTGCTTTGGTTTTGCTTGTGCTTGTGCTTGTGAGTGAAGAGTGTAATGTATGTGCAAAGCAAAACTAACCAAGCCTTGGTTAGTTTTGCTTTGCACATACATTATACTCTTCACTCACACAGACACAGCACCCATTACTGATTACTGACATTCACGCACCACTAAGTAGCTTACTTTAAACTTTGATTAAATCAATTATTATTTGGTTAAACTGAATCTCTTGTGTGGTTTCCTCATTGTCATTCCCTTGAGCCGGGCTGTGACACTCACAATCTTCTTTTGTCATGGATGATTCTTAAAAAGGTACAGGCTGATATACAAAATGAAGCGATTTGGTCTGAGTCTTTTAGAGCAAGTCTGATTGAAAGACTGTTATGTGAATCCTGAATTAACGCTCAACCAATAATGTGCTGTTATAAAATCACTGTTATTGATTATTCTACGTATTTGATGGTTATCTGGTTTTTAGTCACCACCGTCCGATATGTCAAATTCATAAGATATACTTGTCAACTCCGTCAGATATACTTGTCAACTCCGTCAGATATGTGTCAACTCCGTCAGATTTATATTATTATGATAACAATACATAATGATATTTCATATTTGTTGAGGAATGGTTGGTCATGTGAAAATCTAACCAGTCACCTAACATGAGAATGTGTTTTGAAATTGGAAACACATCTTTATTGCTGTTAATTTTAAAGTAAACATTATATTACACAGTTCAACTGAAGAACATAGAGGAAAATCGATATAAAATATCTATAGTCATATACATTTTGAAAATATTTTTTGTGGCCTCTGTCAGTCTTGGTGAATACTTGTGATTACAATTCTTCTCATAGGTCTAGCATAAATTGAGGGAAAATTAATTTGTGTTTTTGGTGTCTGACGGTGTTGACACAAAATAAGGAATGGCAAGGTAAAAGCCCATTTTGATAAAAAGGATCAAAGCTGGGAGGTTGTATCAAAGTGTAGATCAGTAGCTTAGTATATGTTGGAAACATACATGTAATTTAATTTGCCTAAACATAGGGTTTGTATTTTTTCAACATTGCACCCTGTTTTGTCCCACTTCTTAAGAATCACTGACATGTTTTTCCATTCTTGGTGTTGGATCCATCCTTAGCTTCTTTTACAGAATTTTCTTCAATAGTTTTCCCTATTAAAACATATTTTTTTCTTTGCTGTTGTTCCTGATCCAAATCAAAGGGGGCAGAGGGAGTTGTATACTGTACAGATGGTTAAGCCCCCAGAGGCACATTTTTAGTTGTATTATTTGATTATGTAAATAAACTTGTGTATTTTAATATAGAATTTGGACCCAATCGATACAGGGTTAGTGTGGAATAGTACAAGAAAACATTCATTTCAGTTTTCCAGGTGCATTGCAGCCTTCCTAGCATAAATTAACTTTTTGAAGATATGTTTAAAAATATATAACATTTATCTTAATTCTTATTCTAACTAAAGTTTGAACTCAGACTCGTTCAGAGGTTGTGGTTGTGGTTGTAATCAGTTGAGTTATGGATGTCAATATTTTCCATATAATGTTCCTGCTTGCAGGTGATGTAATCAGACAGCAAATGTTTGTGAAACCGGCTGTTTGATTACATCACGGTAGGTTTTAGGGAATGGTTATGTGCAATTTCCACTATTATTCTCACATTTTGTAGACCAAATCGATTTGGTGCTCAAGCTCAAAACAACAAAGGAAACCATATATGAGCAGAGGAGGGGGCAAAGAGGAGCATCAGTTTCTCTTAAACAGTTGCTCAGAATTCCATAACCTCGCATTTAGGAATCTCCCTTTATTCATTTTAACGCCACAAACCATCCAAAGGAACCTTACCTTGTTAACTAAAGCTAAACTAATAAATTCCTGTTGTGTGTTTGTCTATAGATTATCATAAAAGATGCTCCTCTGTGGGAAGATAAACCATCCGACTCAATGAGAGGAAATAGCGGTTTTACGATTGAATGGCTAAATGGTATTGTATGCCCCTAAGATCAACCTTATTATCACGTTACAAAAGGACTGATCGTATACACTTATCCATTTAGGTTTCTGTTCATGTTAAGATTTCCCCTCAAGACTGACCCAGAACATTTTAAATTCTTTAGAATAGAAATTTTACTTTGAAGTCACTAAAGTGAATACTTTTTATCAAATAGGCCTACTGTTTTTGTTTGATTGTTTTACATATTCTTATGATAAAGTGTGAGAATCATGCAGTTGTTTGAGTTGACCTATCAGCAAAGAAAGTAACCTCAAGCCTTTCAGTTAGAAGACTGCTGTCACCTAGTGTTCAGTAGGGGAATCAGCAATAGAACCGATAATAAACCTTTTATTTTGTAGTGTGATTCATTTGAAGAAAGATGATTTAGTTTCAAATTCAATTTCTATAGCTTTGATTAAGAAAATAGCTTATAGAACCATGGTATGGACTTTTAGATATTAGAATCACTTGAATTATATATAAATACATACGTTTTATAGGTGTAATGACTGTTTATGTAGAATTAGATTTACCTCATCAGTAAATCAGTTGGTCATCTACAGAAGAAGATTAAATACGGAAACAACAATAATAAAAGTCATAATTTGGATAATTCTGATCATTTTAACAGTCCTCTATCTTTAATCTCAAAACAAGTATATCAAGCCTATAAAAGACTTTGGGCCACTCAGTGAATTTGGTGACTAGAATTGTATAGTCTTTATTGCTGGGCTTTTGTAATCCGTGTATCTTCCGTTCAATCCATATCTGTTTGGAAATCAAAACACGAAAAACAAAAACAACAGTTTGATTTCATGTTTTAATAATTTGTTTAATTTAAAAAAATAAAATAAAAAATTATTCAAAATATGCCTGTAAAACATGAATTGATTGCCATTTTTTATTTTTTTTTTCCATGTCGCCCTTTACATACGAAAATGGGAAAGGAGACAATGTTAAAAATGTGCATTTTCATTTTTGAAGTTCCAAATAATAAATTATATTAATCAGCGGGCTAAACTGCGTCCCGGTGCCACAATGACACGAGCTATGTGCGGCCAGCGCCGTGATGGCTCTGACCCATAGACTGTTTTCTGACCGTGGCTATCTCCGTCTTTTAAGTAGGCTAAAGCCTCTTGTCGGTAGTGGAAACGCATGGCAGATCTAGTAGGGTAACCCTGCCGAACCGAACTGTGCTGCTCAGAGGAAACGAGGCATGATCTAAACAGCGACAGACAAACAGCTGTTGATCCAGATCAAAACGGGACAAACCACCAAATGTTTAATCTTTATTGAGAGGGGAAACATATTTTGGCTGGCTGCCAAAGGCTGCTATGTCATTGTCTGTCATAGGCTACCATCAAGAGCCTTATTTTACAACGTGCAATAATATAGCCTAACCAGTACTTTGGCAAGGCATGTGCCAAGTGTGCCACAGCACAGGGCCTCGCGCCTGGTTTTCAATAATATTTTCTTTAGTTTATATATAAAATCTAGGGCTGTAACTAACGATCATTTTGATAATCGATTAATCTGTCGATTATTTTTTCGATTAATCGATTGTTAATCGATTAGTGTTTTGGTCCGTAAAATGTCAGACAATGGTGAAAAATGTTGATAAATTTTCCAAAGCCCATGTACACATCCTCAAATGTATTGTTATGTCCAAAACACACAGATATTTCAGTTTACTGTCATAATAGGATTAAAGAAACCAGAAAATATTCACATTTGAGAAGCTGAAATCAGAGAATTTGGACATTTAAAAAAAAAAAATGACTCGGAACGATTAATTGATTATCAAAATAGTTGTCGATATGTCGATTAATCGTTGCAGCTCTAGTAAAATCATCAGGAAATGATAAAAACATCCCAATGGATATTTCTATTGAGTGATTTTGCTTTAAACTGTACAGGGACGCGTTGTGACCATAGATAGTAAATAATATGGATGTAGCATCCGGGCTGACCTCAGTTATTCACACGGCATCCAATAATCCTGGTTTGTGCGTGTCGCCATCTTGTGAGATTTTTACTCCGCCTCACTCCTCTTGCCGAAAAGGGAATGCCGATACATTTTAACCTCCAAAAGAATAAAAACTGGTGTGGGCCAAAAAAATTCACCCCCCTCAGTGTTGTCCTGGAGATATGACCTAAACATACAGACTAAAATGGTTTTGTGGCCCAGGCTGTAAATAGGTTTAATAAGACTTTGAAAACGGCCTATCTAACAAGTGAGTCAAAGAAAAACTGCTCGTCTCGGCGCCACCCCCAGTGGCACTTTCTGGTTACTACAGTTGTAGGTCACTTCCTTATTGGATGCCGGTAAAAATCGCTGAGGTTGGGGCTTGGTTGTGACAGACACTGACTCTTTCTTCAGTTGGAGCTGCAGCGTAAAGTGAAAACAAACTCAGAGTAGGTCTAACCATCTATCCAGCAGGTTATAGTCACGGCGTATGTTGCCGCTTTGGCGAGGTGTCCACCCCTGTTGCTATGGACGCTATCAAAGCAAAACGTGACGTTTAAATAAAAAAATCAGGAACACATCCTGAATAAATGAACAATGTTCCGACCTTTTATTATATGTCCAACCATGCATTTTATTTAGAGGTTGATTATAGCCTATTTAGGCTTATTATGTGCTGCTTTCTGAGTTCCCTACATTCTTATTGCAAGCATTGATCACAATCTGAAGATAAATGTATCAGTTTTCGATCCTATTATAAAGGTTACTTTTAGCTGGAAATACAAAAGCTCAGTGGCACACTGACGGAGCGCTGTAACCAATCAGGAGAAGTCCGCCCACAAATGGAAAGGCCAATAGAGCTGTTAAGCGGAAGTACTGTACTTCCGGGATATGGGACCTCTCGGCTCGAAAAATTACAACGGTAGTCAATGGAAAGAAATTTATTATTTTCTGGTCCCAGTCATGAAATGCCTTCGATTACACATATGTTTTGTATGGATTTAGATGGTATTTTTTCGTGCAAAGAATGGAACAATTTAGCGAGTAGAAGCTGGATACGGTCAGGTTTTGTGCAGAGCGCTTTTGTGGACTACAGCTCTTTGCTGCTCTTGACACTTATGGTATACGTCACCACCACTCACACCCGCTTAGTTCAGAAACATGGCTGTGTCTTTAATGCACTTTACCGCCTTCTTTCAATGACATGACAAAAGTCTTCAGCGTGGCGAAAACCACAACACAAGTGGACATGTGGAGAGTTTCAATTTCTCGAGTGGGGAGATTGTTGGCGTTGTCCACGCCAGCCATTAGCATTAGCACTGTCCGTCGAGAAGTGGAGGGAATGTGTTGAGGTGACGTCACAGAGGCGACAAAACTTGTAGTTGTTCTCGTAACATTTTTTCAAAAGCCGTTAGAGGAATAATCATACAACATACCGTCAAACTCTTCACATGAAAAATGATCATTTAGACCCATACAAAACATATATGTAATCCAAGGCATTTAATGACTGGGACCAGAAAATAGTAGATTACTTTCCATAGACTCCCATTCATTTTTTTTCAGCCGAGAGGTCCCATGCCCCGTAATTCCGCCACTTCCGCTTAACAGCTCTATGAGGCTCGTTTATTCGTTTTACTGTCAGAATCGAATATCGGACATAAAACCTCTCCGTTCTCCCGTTTTCTTGTTTCTGTCATAGTCTTTTTTGGTTTTGTACCAATAAGCAAGAAAAGGAGAATTCAGCTGGTATTTTCGTTTCTGCAATCCAGCAGGAAAACGGTAAAACGAAAATACCAGTGGTATTCTCCTTTCTGTCACTTGGGATTGAAACTAACAAAAAATACACGGACCGTGCATGCACAATCCATGCCGATGAAATGGTAACCTCTGGTGAACAAACCTCAACCAAAACATCCCAGGTGATAGTTTGATGGACACTGGCACTCGACAGGTTTTCGTTACTGCCACATTTCTTTTCACAAGATGAATTAAGGTAAAAGAGATCAGAAACCTCGGGTTACAGCCACTGATGATGTTGGGAGGTGACTCCTCGCCCTCCTAACTAGGGTTGGGGATCGAAACCCGGTACCAGTATGGCAGTGGTGCCGACGTAAACGGTAGTAACCAGACCGAATAAGAAAGAAAGTTTCGGTGCCTCATTTCGGTACCGCCCCCTGCTCTAGTCACGTTTGTATTTTGACAGACTGATCGCTCTTTATGTCATGATCGATGAAGCATGTCCGCTCGCGGATGCTGTTCTGTGTAGAGAAGAGCATTTCTCACCGGGCTGTGAGTGACGAGAACGGGCCCGACCGTCTCGAGGAGCTCAACACTCGCTGACGTTCGCAGTTTCACAGACTGGTAGCTCTTTATGTCAGACTATTTTTGAACTGCAATGCATTTCTTTTTGCTAATGACATGCGATCTAGCAGTATTGTCACGCATGTATAAAAAGGCACGTGTAGGCTGACGATGAGGCAGCGGCCGCCTGCACACTTCCTCCCGTCTGCTGTTCTAGTGCTGCCTTTACGCACGGCAGTGGAGATGAACCCCAAAAAACACACAAGCGGGACACGGCGGCCCGGTGATATGGAAACGTTTAACAAGAAACTTCATAAAGACACACTTAAAATAACGATCTCTGCCCATACAAAAAGCTCTGACTTGGATAACTTTATGGGGGCGATCGCTTTATAAAACCATCCGATAGGCTACATGTGTCTGATGACGGGCCGTTATATTAATAATAAACAGCGCGCTGCACATTAGAACAGCATGTACATTAAATATCTCGTATCCATCCTGAGAAGGCAAACATGACAATTTTTCTGGACAAAAATGGTTAATTTGACAACGTTTATAGTTGTGGTATTATCTTTACAGAAGACTTCTTTGTATTTTTTATGTCAGTTGAATTTTGTTTCAAGTTAAATGCAAATGAGCACTGTTAATATTCCAAAAGGCTAACGCTCTTCCTTGACTGTTTTCAGTCTGTGGTTCTCATTGGGTGTACTTATTCCCTTACTGTAAATCCAATACTGCATTTAATTTCATATAGGTGTTTTATATGTGTATCTATTTTAATTTTTAAGGTGTTGTATTGTTCAGGTCATATGGACTCTTTCTTATCAAAATTATTACTTTTAGCTAAAGTTTTAAGATGGAGATTAGATTACAGACCCGGACCGGGCCTGGCCCGCCCATTTGATGTCTTTGCCCGCCCATTTGATGTCTTTGCCCTTGTAAAAATAAAATTTATTTTACTTTTTTATTTTACTTTTTATGCTAAGATATATATGATGTCAGATACTATTTAAAATCTCAAAAAAATAATAGTTACACTAAATAAAAAATGTGTAGAAAATAGAGACTATGTGATTGACATATGTGTAAACCTATCACTATTCAGAATGCGTCACACCGAACGACAGCGTTAAGCGGCAAATTCAAATTAGTAGCCTAGCCTGCTCTGGTGTTTTGAAAATGGATATCAGACGCTGGTTAAAAACGAATGGGCCTACTTATCCGGAAAAAAAACCCTGCAGTTACAGTAAGTAAAGTTAGCTTAAACCCTGTCCGGGCTGAGCCCCTTGCTGGAGCTGGATTTGAGTGTGTTAATGTGTATTATTTGCCAGCTGCGTGCGTCTTAAGGCAATGCTGTTGGCCATGCTGATGTGTTTGCGCTGCTGTGGACTGTCGCAATTGAGTTTTTTGTAGGCTACACCTGTCTGTCATAATATTGATGCGGGCCCTCTTGTGGGAGCAGTGTTCAAGGCAAACACTTGATTCGCTTTATTTTTTATCTCATTTCATGCGCATCAGCCTACAACTTGCTCCGTGTGTGTTTGCAGGAGCCGCGATAACTCCTCATCCAAACAGAGGATGGTGGAAAGTACCGGTATTCTCCGTTTCATAAGACTACTCATATTAAAATGTAATTATTTTAAAAAGAGAACAGTTAGTCTTAACAGTTAACCAGTGTTTAACATAGGCAGTGGACAAGATGACGATCAGCTTTTTTTCTCCCCTGCTCACAGCGTTCTCTCTCCCAGCGCATAAAAATTAATTTTTGCCTCATCAACTTATTTTTTATTTATTTTTCCTTTACAGGACCACTTTCAGAACTGAACATGGTTTCCCGTGTCTCCTTTTTTCTCTCCACACAAAGCGTTCTCTCTCCCATTGCACACACGCATGCCCCTGCCGCTCCCGAGAGCACAGACACTGAACCGACAAAAAGATAAAATAAACACAACTTGGACACAGGCCCTGAAGCTATGAAAAGCGAAAATCACTGTGTTAATGGTAATTGTTTTGGTAGTCTTAGTCTGTTCACATGCCGACGTCATGGCTCCCGACCGACGCTTTCATTGGATTATGCGACAATGTTTTTGCCGAGCACATGATTCAATGTTGCGAATGTTTTGTATGTTTATGTTTATTTGCGCACACAATGCAAATGTGATTTGTATTTGGCTGTTTGTGTGTGTTAATGTGTATAGGCTATTATTTGCCAGCTGCATGCGTCTTAAGGCCATGCTGATGTGTTTGCGCTGCTGTGGACTGTCGCAATTGAGTTTTTTGTAGGCTACACCTGTCTGTCATAATATTGATGCGGGCCCGCCCACAAAATCGACGTGCCCCCTGTATAAATTTGCTCTGGTGCCGGGTCTGTTAGATTACCTGGTAGTCTCCACATTAATCTCTATTATTATATGGTTTGAAACAGTAGTGTTGTATTAGATAGTATGTCAATTGTGTGAATTTTATTTTATTGAACTTTTAAAATAGTTTATTTGTAAGTTACTCGTAATTATATTGTTAAAGTTAATTGTGTTAAATTTGGCACTGGATATAAAAGGGCATTATTTTTTGAGAAAGTGTGTGCAATTTGAGGCTTTAAAGTACCGGTTAAGCGCCGGAACCGTTTCAAAAGTACTAGTAACCGGTATCGGAAAAAACCCAACCGATACTCAACCCTACTCCTAACTGCTGGTTGTTTGAAGAGGGCGCCGTTTCCTCCGCAGAGCGTGCCTGCTGACGCTGCTGCGTGCCCGGTCCACGTGACCAGGCCTCTCCTCTCTCGGTCCCTTCCTTCCCAGGGTTCAATGAGCGCTGCGTGGCCCCACCCCGTCTCTCTTCAATGTGGGCTACTATTCTCGGAGAGAGAGAGAAAGGGAGAAAATAATAACCTCCAAGAATTGGTTATTCCTGTCTTTCACCTTCCACGACCAGCGGCCAGGAGGGGAGCGGCCTTCGCGGTGGGAATGTGCTGCTACTACAACAGTCCGCGTCCTAATTTATGTGAATGTAAATGCACATGTAGTCTCAAGCCTGTAGCCCATTTACCCTGCCTCGGATTCAAAAGGAATATACATACATGTATGTTTATATGACTGTGTCAGTGTGAAGGCTACATATCTTGACTATAGGCCTTTCGTGGGCTATAAACATCGATTCTGACAGCGGGAGTTTAGCTTTTTTCACCTAAACGGAATGTTTCGACGAAACGTTTACTTTCTTCTGTCCTTTCGTTGGTGTTTTTTTTCTTCCTGAAGGCATTCGTCGGAACCGAGACGGGAATATAGCCTGACAAAAAGACTCGGTGCGCAGTTTTGGAGGCTCGCTAGTGATGTGAGGTGCTGATAACACATTTCAGCAACAAAAGCGAGGGGCAGGCAGAGAGAGACAGAGAGCGAGTGAGGCCCAGTGGTGGAGGAGAAAACACAGCAAGGAACAGCCATCACAAATAAGTAGGACAAATCGGGGAGATATTGGATCGTGTCTGAGTTGGAGTTGGTGGTTGGGGATCCAAACGAAGAGGACAGCCGCAGTGAGTTCTCTGGAGCCGTGTCTAGGTGTCGATTCGATGCAGCGAGTGAAAGGGAGCCGGATGACGACGGAAGCGTGGAGAATATCACACATGTAGCTCGTTTGGGTGTAAATATTATTTGACTTCCTCCTGTCCTGCCCCCCTCCTCCTCTTTCCCTCCCCCTTCCCTCCCTCCCCTCTTCTCTCTCTCTTCTCACTCTCTCCCCCCCGACGAAGACAGCCGTCGGGGACACAGAGCAATAGATAGTAAAAGTGTGCACCTATGGAAATGTTTGTCATGAGCGGAGACGTGGAGACGAGCCGCGCCGCAGCACGGGCGAGGTTTTCGGACACGCCGAGTTGGGCACCCTTTCACCGGCAGCAGTGAGACGCAAGACCCGGGCTTTTGGAGATGCAAATTAGGCTGCCTATTCTGCCTCCGTTTGAGGTGAAAGCCCGATTGGTGGTGCCTTAACCAGACGCCGTGGATTACAATTTTCTCAACGTTCACCAGCTGACGCGGGGAAGAGAGTGGGGGAATAACCAAAATTGAAAAAAAGAAAGAAGAAAAACCCTACACTGTATGTGAAGGAGGAAAAAGCCCGAGCAGGATTCGGCTATAGCTGAGAAGGCGGCCTCGGTGTCGTCAGCAACAGTATCCTGCCCTTTTTCTGACAGCAAAAATACGCGTTATGGACACATAATTTTCTCCAGGGCTGCACCACGGACAGTTTTCGGAGCAGGCCGGGGACGTTGAACGTGGGTGACATTGCTGCCAAATCCGCATGTCAAACGAGAGATCTAGACTAGTTTAGTTAATTTATTTATTTTCCTTTCTACAAAGCCCCCTCCTCCCTTCCCCTCCCCACCACCCCTTCCACCTCCACTTCTTCTCCTTCCACCTCCTTCTCTCCTGGACCCCTCTTTTTTCCCTTCCTTGTCTTTCTTTTCCTGCGGGAAGATGGGTTGTTTGGGCAACAGTAAGACTGAAGACCAGAGAAATGAGGAGAAGGCCCAAAGAGAAGCTAACAAAAAGATAGAGAAGCAGCTCCAGAAAGACAAGCAGATATACAGAGCAACACACAGACTACTACTTTTAGGTGAGTGTGTGTGTGTTTGCGTGTTTGCTTTAGTTTGTTTTCTATAATTGCTGCTTTTACATGCCAAGTCCTCAGTCTGCACAGTTTGAGGCTCTTGCTTCCTCCCTGCATAACCTTCTGGGATGTTGTTTTGGGAAACATTGTCAACAGTGTGACTTTGCCATTGCATAATGCTAAAAATGCAGCACTGTGTTGGCTTTGCAGCCCCCTTTGCTGTCAAATTGACAGTGTACCACTAGCAACACCAAAGCACGTAGCAGCAGAGTCCATAGGTTGCATTGAAAGTATACACTGATGTAGATGTAAATATATAAGATGTGTAACTGCTGCCAGCAGTCAATACAGCTTAAACAACCACTCAAATCAATCCAAACTGGTTTGATCAACATTTGTATGTCATTTAAGCATGCCTTTTTAGCAGAACAAATCAATTTTCAGCTGTATTAGCTAGGGACAACATAGCATGCCGCACAGTGTTTTAGACCCAATCATGCATGTATGCCTGAAAAGTTGTATAAACTTACAGTAGTTTTGGTTTACATGCCAGCTTGTGTGTTTGTAGCCCAAACAGTGTCTTAAGATGACGTGACTGTATGAAGAAGAAACAAAAAAACAACTTAATAGAGGTGTGTGTGTGTGTCTGTCTGTCTGTCTGTCAGCGAGTGAACTGGAGGTGGGCTGGGTCTCTACATTACATAAGATACAAATAAAGAGTTTTCAACTTTCCCTGCCATGCTCTCCTATGTGCCCTCCTTGTGTGTTCAATCGCAAGCTCACCACCTCTGAGAAGCCGCAGTGTTCTTTGTAAAACATAATAATATATGATTGCAGAAATGCCAGCCAGAGTGCATATTTTACGACACGCCTGTATTTGTGTTGGGGAGGAAGTTGTGGTGACTTTAGGAAAGCAGAAGGACAGGACCCACATGAAAATCAAAACAAATATGTCTGCCGTAAAGTTAACTGCCTTTCAATTATATAATCTACTAGTTTGACTTTGTCGCAGGCCTGTGGACCTGTCGGCTGTTATTTTTCGATCCTGCATATTTTGAAGGATGTGTTTAAACATTGAACAAAGCTGCACAAAGTATAAGAAGTTCACTCTATTCAAGACCGGGTGCAGCTGAAAGAAACAGGCTAAGCTTTGTTCTTGGTTTGTATCCATGTTGGCAAAAGACGATATCTGAAGTAGCATGATCCATATTGTAATCATAAAGAATCAGGCAGTGGAAGAGGCAGCACCAAAACGCTGTTGGTTGTTCAACATTTGCGGTGCCAATCTTTGTGTTGTAGGTGTTGGCCTTTTGGCATGTCTGTCCATCATGCTGAAGTTGTTGATCACTGGATTATACTACTTGGTAGAATTGTTACCTGCCACTATAAACTGGTAATTGGATTAAGTAGATCTAGGTGATCCAATCAAAGTGTTAATGGTTTTGTGGGCCGTGTTCGCAGTTTGTTTCACTTTGGGCACAATCCGTCAGAATTCAATCTCTCTTGACCCTCACCCCTTTTCCATTTGGAAAAACATTTTCTCTACATGTTAACCTTTATGAGAGTCACAGTTCTGAGCAGAGAGAGGTGGCTTGGTAACGTGGTGTCTGTTAATCCTAAAGTAGCATCAGGTTCAATTCTACTTCTTGCGCCCATACTAAGGCATCCTGATCAACTGGTGGTTGATATTAATGTTTTCACATCAGTGAAGCCATACATAGCAGCAGACAGCGCATACTGTATAAATCCAAAATAGAACAGCAATGCATTATCAGAGTTTGACCAGTGTCTCCAAAATACCATATAAAGATATTCACACCATCACATGACTTTGCACTCTCATTTTTGCCGACTATTATATCATTTTTTATTTTTTGGGGGGAAAACTGAAGTAATATTGAAACAGAAAAGCACAGGCAACATTATGGATACATGCGTTAGACTGACCCACCAAACATGTATTTAGAAGTATCTACTCTTCAACATTTCATAATACATTATACAGATTGAGGTTTATGGACAAAAATATGACATAGTTTGCACACGTGTAGATAAAACAAAACATGATTGATTAGATTACCTGCTCTTAATTTCACCATTTTTCTAAAGCTACTTCCAATAAGTGCATTCAGCCATGAAGGTTCAACTTTTTGTGGGAAGAAGTCAATCAGAAATTTAATCAGACAGTTAATTTATATTTTTTATACATATTTTACTTGACCTGACCAAGATTCATTTAAAAAGTCCACGTATTGTACACACTTAAATTTGTAAAATCATTGAAAGTATTTGTCTGACTGTGCAGTTGTAATGTAATGTCACTAGACTATGTGCACAGCAAAGGGACAATCCTGTGCACAAATCTCAACAAATGTTTTTCATATCGTAATGCACCGCTACTATTCTGTTGGAACAGCAGGAAATGATAAATGAACTTACAGTATTGCATCTCATGAGTTGATCAGGGTTCATGGCATTTACTTTGCCGTTTGTTATTAACATATTGGACAGTTTATCTGTGTGTGCATTACAGTGGCAGCTAAGTATTTCCATTTTGTAGTTGACCAACAGCGATGCTAGCTGATGTTTAGCCTCATCTAGAACTTGTCAGATGAGAGGTAAACACAGTTTTGACATTATTTGGTATTGTGTGTTACAAAAGTAACACAAATATTAGATCATTAATGTCCTTTTACAATATAAAGACATTTTGTAAGTGATGTTCTTTTGGAGAGTGAACCAGAGAGTTTTTAAAACTCTATTGTTTTTATTTTAAAATTTCAGTAGCACATAGACAAACTCTAGGATCCTTAAAATGGCCAATGGTTTGCTGACTATAATCCGCCAAGTGTTTAATGCTGTTTTACAAACAGCAACTTTCCCTGGAGGGACAATCTTCTGCACTACAGTTTTTATTGCTTTATAGTACTATGGGCACAGTTCTTCTGGTACTTAGCCTTTTACCATTCCTGTAAAATTAGCCTATGGTGAGAGAGAGACAGCTGCGTTAATTGTACCTGCAGAGGTGATTATATCTTCAAATGGTTTGCATCAATTGAATCACAAGAACCTGAGGTTTCCCAAAATATGCCACAGAAGTACGCACTTAAACCTATCATTTGTACATAGCATAGTTGTGTACTTGACCAGGTTAGAGTTAGGGCTGTCGGACTGTTAAGAGGGACTCGGATTAAATGCCATACTGGACTGTGTTTTTTTTTTAGAGACAGAATATTAGTGAGGATGTTGTGGCATCTCTGCTTCATCAGACAGATGATGTAGATTGGGAAGAGACAGACATGGGAGGGAGAGAGGACAGCTGACATGGTGATATGAGGTCACCAGTCAGGTTTGAGAGCATGACATGATGAATTGAGTTCATGCTCCCAGACTCTTTAGTGCTTGTCTTATACAGTATCTGACCATGACAAATAGTTATAAGGGGTGGGAAACACTGGCTAAACCAACCATAAGACAAAACTGTTGCATAATGTTACTCAACCCCCTCCCCCCATATTGGGATTTGTCAGAAGAGAAGAGTGTTAATACAAAAACAGTAATAAAGCCGTAGGAATGTTTGAGGATGTTGCACAGACTGACTGTTGTCGTTACACATTTGTTTTTATTTTTTTTTCTCCATCAGAGATCCAACATGACCAAGAATGAAGTCCCCTCTTAGATATCACTTATCAAATCTTAAAATTCTTAGCTGTAATTATCTGTTTTCACATTTGATAACTGTCAGTACATTAACTCCTGAGGGGCTCACTATTAACTCCAGCTCACCTGTGAGGAACATAAGCCTAACGGCCTCCACACACATCCTGCGTCTACCTCTGGAGCGCGTCGCCTTACCTTACTGCTGCTTCTCTCGCACTTTTCTCGGCCACACATGGAACCAGGGGCGTACACAGGTAGACACGAAGTGGTGCCTGAGCACCTGCCCTTTGCCCCCTGGACCAATCAAGTGCCCCCTTTTTTTTAGCAGTGTATCTTGCCCATGCTGACATGACCATCTATAAATACTCGATGATTAAATGCGTGTGATAACAATGCCTCGATTTAATAAAAAATAAAGAAAATAATAAAGATTTTTTTTAATCGATTTCTTACTGGCTCAATATAGACTCCTGATCTTTAAAGGCCTCGAACAATGTTATTTAAAGAAAAAAAAAAATATATATATATATTACTGGCCCCTGATCTTCGTAGGAGGGAAGGGGGGCCTAACGAAGACTTCAAAGAGAGAAGGAGCTTCGGGATAAGGGATTATTTAAAAAAATCCGAAGCTGACTGTTTTTTCTTTTAGAACATGTACATTTTTTTCTTTCTGCTTTTTGGTAATTCTGTGTCTCCAAATTATTCCAGAAAATAGTACTAAATAGCCCACATTGACACAGGTGATTTAGCCTTAGCTTTCTTCAAAGTGCACCAGATTGATGAATTTTACTTGAAAAGGTTCAAATTTTTCTTAGAAAGTCCAGGGTCCCAAAAACAGTCTCCCAAATTCCTGTGACAAACACTGTATGTGTGGCAGGGTATTAAAAGTCATTAGGCCAGGGGGGGGATTTTGTACAAGTAATCTTAAAATGATTTGGTCAATCATCGATAGAATATATTGTGCCCTTTTTTTGCACTGAGCACCTGCCCCCCAAAATAAAAGAGACTGGTGACAAGACTTTTCACTCCGGTGTATCGGCTTTGTGTGTGAGAAGGAGAGCGAGACAGAGGAGAGAGAGAAGGGAGAGTCCGCGAGTGATTAGTCAAATGATCAACTGCGCGGATAACGTCAGCTAGGCTACTTTCATCGCAGTGTATCGCTGTAGTCACGTCTTTAACATGTTGGCGACTTTGCCGCTATATTTGCCGACGTTTCGCCATAGCGATAAGGCTGTTAAAGACCAGCGACACATCTAGCTACTTTTTATAATAGGACCTATTATACTTTTTCGACTTTTATGACCTATAAACAATGTTATAATGATTTCTAGTCATGTTTAACCATACTAGCGTATCAAATAATGACGTACATGCATTTAGACGTATTCCCTGCTGACCGTCTGGGGTGGCTGTGCAGAGCACTAAACACTAGGGCAGCCGGTCGAGAATTCACTTGTTCAAATCGGTTCAAATTTCCTGCATTCGTGTCGTCACGAATGCGGATTTTTCCATGTATGGTAATGCTGCAACGTGCTCAGGCGCGCTCCTGCTCAAATCTGCTCTAGTGCTGCTGAAAGTGTTCCGGAAGGAAGGTAACCAATCACAACGAATGGGGTTTGCAGGAGGGGGGGAGGGGGCGGAGATGGCCGAAGCGCAGTGTTGACAGAGCATGCTGAATCGCCCAGATGAGAGGAAACGTTTCCTGAAAATCTACATAGTTTTTTGTGATGTGATTCGTGTCAAGTTGCTCTATAGCAGGTTTTAACAAGAAATTAAGACCAGAAAAGTAGTATAATAGGAGATCTTTAACCGCGCTCACGTGAGCAGAGTAGCAACGGCTGGCGTATCCTCCTCACTGCTGACAGGCAGCCCTCACTAAATCGGGCAGCCCCAAGCAACCTGCAGCAGCCAGCAGACAGACAGCACCGTGCCGACAAGAGCTGCCAGTTGACGTTTGTACACGCAAATAGTTTTATACAGTAGGTCCACATTCAATAGGTCGCTGCATATCTATAATAAAGCTAACCTTATAGTTACATGGCAACAAAGAACATGTGTAAAGTGAGCTTGTAAATAGCCTATGTGAACAGGCCTAGTCAATTTTAGTTAATTTAACTACCAGGTCAGCATTTTTTAATTATTTTGCCTCTTTCAGAATAGCATATTATGCAAATTAGCTGAAGATGTCATCTAGCTAGGCTAGTTACTTTTGGGCCAATAACTATTTTCCTTACAGAGGAGTCAGCAGAGATAGAGGAGGAAAAATCTGAGGGCTCCGATGAGAAGGGGTTGTGTGATGTCTGAAGGAATTGCACATGGTGATGCAAAATCAAAAACACAAAGAACTGTATGATCTGTAAAATCTGTTGTCAGTGTGGTCCAAAGCATGCTGGCAAATTCAGTAGGCCTAATCTATTTAAAATTGGGAAAATGTGAATAGATGCGTTCAAGGTCCATTTAATATGTGCCCCTAAATGTTCTGCATGTGCCCTTTAACATTTTGAGTTAGGGGCGCCAGTGCAACTAGTAAAACAAGTTTGTCTGGTGCCCCGGTGTTGATATTTGAAAGGTGTACTTGCAGTATTATGCCAGTATCATTATATGAGTTGAAAATCGTCTCAAAACGGCAATATTATCGCTTATCGCAATACTTTTTGGGGCAATTAATCGGCCAGCAAAATTTGTTATCGTGACAGGCCTAGCTTCCATGCACATCCACATATTGAGGCCATGGGTTTAGCCAGACCCAAACAACATTGTCTTGAAATGTTAG
Source organism: Hyperoplus immaculatus (assembly GCA_949357725.1). Lineage (NCBI taxonomy): Eukaryota > Metazoa > Chordata > Actinopteri > Uranoscopiformes > Ammodytidae > Hyperoplus > Hyperoplus immaculatus. The sequence goes on along the minus strand of OX442360.1, from coordinate 12,657,753 downwards.
GGAATCCATGCATTAGTATCAAGGCGTGGCATTGAGAAGTCTATGATTTAAGATTTTGTTTGTTGGTTTATTTTATAGGGACACTGTGCATCTCTACACATTACTGTGACTGCTACACACACACAGTGAGCCCAAAAGCCATTTCCATCTGCAGTCTTGAACAGATGTTGGATAAATAAATAAAAAGTATCAAGATTCAAATTAAAGGGGGCGCCCTTAGCTCAGTTGGTAGGGCGTCCCCCATGGGCCTCGGCCAACAGCGGACCCGGGTTCGATTCCAGCCTGTGGTCGTTCTCTGCATGTCACTCCCCTCTCTGCCCCATTTCAACTCTGTCTCTACACTATTAATAAAGCATAAAAATGCCAAAAAAATATCTTAAAAAAAAAAAAAAAAAAAAAAATCAAATTGAAGCGGGTAATTTAAAATAAAGAGAATAATTCGAAGTAAATTAAATCTATCTTCACTTGTAAGAAAATATGACATGAGCTTAAATGGCTTGTTAATATTCTTATGTTTGCAGACTTTGCACCATTTGTAATGGTGCAAAGTTATTAATTCATTATTATTTTTGATTTAACAGAACGTACTTAGTATTATGATTCCTTGTTCAAGACACACAATTAATTTGATTTAGGAAAAGTTCTGATTCATGGTTAATTTCCAAACCTGACTTAATTTGTAAAGATAAAGAAGAGGAGAAGGCTGAATGAAAACTGTTTTAGGGTGTGAGACTGTAAAGGCGCAGGTAACAGTCCCGGACAAAAGTCTTGTCACTTATCAATTTTGTAGAAACAACAGCTTATAAACTGACTTTTAATTAATCCATTGGTTTTAAAAAATGGCTCATATGAAAGCTGAAACCCTCCCAAATTATTTTTAATATACTAAAATAAAGTTGCTTCATTGAAGAAATATTGATCATTTAATGAGCACAGAAAGGTCAGATTTTGGCAAGACAAAAGTTGTCGCCTACAGAGAGTAATGTAAAAATTTAGCAAATAATTTATTTCAAATACAAAAATATGTTGCATAACATCAGTGAATTAAGTAGTGGTGCTGTGAGATCCATATTTAAAGCCACTACGAGTAACATAGCACGTTGGCGTCCCCTTTGGACAAAAGCGGTAGTATTTTTACGACGCCCGCTGTCGCAAAGCTGTTTTCTAGCTCGTGCCAGGCGTGCGAGTGTGAACTGAGAAGGGTGCAATATAGTGTATGTCCGTGTGTTGAAAGTGTGAGGACTCTTTTCGGCTCCGTGAGAGTGGTTTTGACACTGCATCAACTAATGCCAGTCTGTGCTACACACACCTGATTGCAATGAGTTGATGCAGCAGCGTCACCTAACTACTCTCTCTCACGGAGCTGAAAGATTACGTGTCCTCACAGAAAGCGAATGAACGAGAGACGGCAGTTAGTATGGATCACGATGAGGTAATGTGTTTGTGTTGTTGATGTAAATAATGACTATTTCAGATAATGGTTATCTGATGATGGTAGTACCAACCGCTCATTCATTTAGGAGTAAACACTGCAGTCTAGTTTCGCTCTCGTGAAATTGTATACACGTTGCTTGGCAACGCCCTCGTCCCGCCCGTAGCCTATATCACTCTCCCTTTTAGCTTTTCTTCATTGCATTCTCTTTTTTTTCTTTGATGGTTCAGCCCCGTTATCAGTCATTATGACGACAAATAACTGTCTCAAACAAGGCTCCCGCTCCCCTTCCCTCACCTGGAGGGATAGGCTTCTCAAATCGTGTTGCAGCGCCAAACTGAAATCTGCGACCAATACGGATATGTGACCATAGAGCCTGCACGAGTGAACCGAAAATCGGACTGGGTGTGCGACCAGACCAAAAGCAGTAATAAAAACTATATAGAAACGTCTTTCTTTGCACTGATGGTCTCGTTTGCTGGTAAAGGTAATTTATGATTATCAGAGGAAACATGAGGCTGTTTAAAAGATATTTAAATGTTACTCGTAGCCGCTTTAATATCTTGTATGACTTCCATCAGCTTGAAGGACTGCATCCATGCGGTTCGACAATGATTCATACAAGTTATTGATGAAGTCATCAGGAATAGCAAAGAAAGCAGTCTTGCATGCCTCCCAGAGTTCATCAAGATTCTTTGGTTTGGTCTTCCATGCTTCCTCTTTCATTCTACCCCAGACATGCTCAATGACGTTCATGTCTGGTGACTGGGCTGGCCAGTCCTGGAGCACCTTGATCTTGTTCGCCTTGAGGAACTTTGATGTAGAGATGGAAGTATGCGATGGAGCACCACCCTGCTGCAAAATTTGACCCCTTTTATGGTTGGGAATGTAAGAGGTAGCTAATTCTTCTAGATATTTTAGGCTATTATATTGCCTTCCACCCTGCAAATCTCTCGCACACCCCCATACTTGATGTAACCCCAGACCATGATTTTTCCGCCACCAAACTTAACTGTTTTCTGAGTGAATCTCGGATCCATGCAGGCTCCAGTAGGTCTCCTGCAATATTTGCGGCGGCTGTGATGGAATTCAATCGTAGATTCATCGGAGAAATCCACTTTCTGCCACTTTTCCAGCGTCCATGCTTTTAGCAGGCTGAGGGCCTTAGAAAATGCCACACGTTTTTTTAAATTGCCTTTTGTTTAGTTCTGGTTTCTGGGCACTGATTCGACCTAGAAGGTGGATTTTTCAGATGAATCTTTGGTTGAATTACATCGCATGGTTGCTCCATCGCAAACTTCCATATCTACATCAAAGTTCCTCAAGGCGAAGAAGATCAAGGTGCTCCAGGACTGTAAGACTGCTTTCTTTGCTATTCCTGATGACTTCATCAATAAATTGTATGAATCATTGTCGAACAGCATGGGTGCAGTCCTTCAAGCTCATGGAAGTCATACAAAATATTAAATATGGATCTCACACACCACTACTTAATTCACTGATGTTATGCAACATATTTTTGTATTTGAAGTAAATTATTTGTTCAATTTTCACATTACTCTCTGTAGGCGACAACTTTTGTCTTGCCAAAATCTGACCTTTCTGTGTTCATTAAAGGATCAATATTTCTGCAGTGAAGCAAATTTATTTTAGTATATTAAACATAATTTGGGAGGGTTTTAGCTTTCATATGAGCCATTTTTTTTTAAACCAATGGATTAATTAAAAGTCAGTTTATAAACTGTTGTTTCTACAAAATGTATAAGTGACAAGACTTTTGTCCGGGGCAATATGTGAAAGAGCAAGTTGTATGTGTTGAACCTAAAGATTCTCACTCTTCATGCAGTTGTACACACTGCAGGTGCGGGTTTAAAAAGCAACAGATGCAAGTTTCATTATTGCATACGACAGCACATACGACAGGATACGAGCATACGACTGCCTCCCTGGCTAGCAAAGCTAAGTGCAGCCAGCCAGTCTCCTAATTTCATCATTGCGATTTTTGTTGACAGCCGAACACCAAAGACAAGATAGGTTATCATATTTTCCTCACAGAGCTTAAAGACATATGACAAGCTTCTGAACTAGTCCTTTATTAAAAGAAAGTAGAGGGATGCGACTTGTGCATTTGGTTAAATGTGAGGTTAAAAGGCAGGGTCCCCAAAATGGATGACTTCTACCCTGCAGTTAAATACTGTTTGGAATGACCATTGTCATGATTATTCCCATATACAGTTACATGGAGAAAGTGTCAAAAATACTAAAATGTTGAATGACCTACAGTCAGTAAACAATCCAAATATGAAGCTTTTAGATGGTGAACCTGCATTTTTACCAAATACCAAACTAAAATATTGTTTGGAGTATACCACTTGCCAAGTTGCTAAAAAAAATGTCACACAAACTATGCTTCTGAAGGCAAAGGTTTACTCTTGGAAAAGTTGAGACAGTCGCCAACAAGTATTAAAATGCTGTGATAGTGATCACAGTTTGTAGTGGAATAATCCTGTTTTTATTATTTCGTCCATGACCATGCAGCACTGTCCTTGCCTTTACTCCCTGTTTCCCCAAATAAAGCCACAGTCATGTATGAAGTTTGAGAGTAATTCACATGCAAAGCAGCTTATGAACTTACCAATTTAAAACATTTTAATGGTGCAACTATCTAAAACTCCACATGACATTATGCGTACAAACATGTATGGTCTAAATCCCAACAGTGTGTGTGACGTGTTGGTGTGTGGTCTTGTTTAACATGTCAACAGCTCCCTAATCATTCCTTGTCTCTCTCCTCAGGAGCTGGAGAGTCGGGAAAGAGCACCATAGTAAAACAGATGAGGATCTTGCATGTCAACGGCTTCAATGCAGAGTAAGTGTGATATGGGTGAATGCTTCGACTAGCTGAACATGAGCATATGTATCTGAGGACGGTTTTGGGGGTCCATTTTTGGGGCTTCACCTTGTCTCCTGAAAAACTTGGGAGTCCAGGTGGAATATATTGCACATTCTGTGGTCCTCATTATTTATTTTATATTAAATTGACATGTTAAACACAGTTCAGCTGCCCTGAAAAGACTAGTTAATGTGGTAAGCTAAAGCAGGTTCCATGTAAAAGGTAAAAAAGGGAGAGGGGGAGGGGGGGGGGGGGGGTCAGTAACGGCGTGTTTCTATATACATTCATCCATAAAGGATGTGGCCCGGCACGGTTTGGCTCAGCATGGCCTAAATTGCCAGTGGAAAAAGCCATGAGTCCCATGTTGTAAACAATATACCTAAGATGCTATCAAAAAAGTTATTGAAGTTTATGTTTAGCCTATATTAACTAAATCGTGTTGCTTTGGGCAGCGTCAGGCATTGCTTGATCACCAGTGAACTCTTCAATGAAAAATACCTGGGTAACTAACTAACGTCGCCGCCATTTGATTTTTCCCCAACTTGACGTGGACAAGAAACAGCTGTATGCAATATTTAATAATTGGTCAGCATGCAGTGGCTTTCAAGATGGTTGTTTGACCCTCTGCAAAAGAGGCTTACCTGAGCCTGGAGCATGGGAGTTGTGTATTTGAAATGATATTTCAATATTGGCAGATTTCAGGTGATATACACATGATTGTTTTTTACTGAAATGGACTAGTGAGCTAATACCTCTGCTCCATGTAACATGGATATCCAGTCAATGCTTTCTAACTTTCTTTTATGAGAATATTGAAACAACTGGTACTTTTGTTTTCAAACATTTAGATCCATGGTGTCAGGAACTAATATCTTTTAATAAGCCTTGTTGAAGACATGCAAAGCCTTATGGGAGTTGTAGTTGTTGGATGCTAATGATGATTGTTGTTGAATATTTTTGATAGCAACAAGGTGCAACATAGGTGAATATGCCCATTAAGCCTAGAATAGAACAGATTATCACGTCGGAACTTTTCAGAAAATATATTTTGACAAAAATTTATATTTTCAGAAAAGCCAGCTGGAAAATGTGGTGTTACTGACTCTGAGCTCTTTATATAGATTGCACGTTTTTGTCTAAGCTGTCTGTCATTAGGAGAAACCCAGCTTCTGCCAATTATTGTCTAAAGTTAATTTTATTTAGCTTTTTTTGGATGTAAATGGAAGCATCTTTTGTAAAGTTAGTCTAGAAAATCATCAAGGCAAGGCAGACAAGAGTGTATGACTCAGCACATGACTCCACAACACTAAGCAGTATGTGTCAATAAATATATATATACAATATATATGTGTGTGTTTTCTTTTGTGTGTGTACGGATGGGTGTGTTTCCTTATGTGTAGTAAACTGGATTTACACCATATATGTTGCTCCACATGTGTGTGGCTGTTTTCCTCTGAATGTCAAATGTCATCTTTTACTCGTGTAACGGTAAATCACCTTTTTGTTTTTGTAGATCTGAAGCCAGTTGCTTGTGGGTTTCATGACATGCAAATGAGTATGTTTTAACATTTTGTTTTAACAGAACATAAATCTACTGATTTGGGACTGAAAGGGTTCAATAATGCCCATGATGAAAGAGTTTGGGTGAATGCATTGAGTGTTGTAGTAACCTAAAGGTCAGAGTAATTGGCTTGTGACTGGATAGACTACTGGTTCCAATTGCTGGGCTGGAAAATAAATAATTGGGAGACTCGGCTGTCCCTGTTCTTCTCAACTATAACTGAGCTGCCTTTGGGCAAGGCCTCATAGCTTGAGCAGTTAAGTGCTCCACGGCTCCTGATTATTGTGATATTGATTTTAGCTCCAGTCGTCTGTAATCAGCTTTAATCTATTGGTGAATTATGTGTGTGTTTATTCACCTTAAAGCATCACTGCACACGTCATCACTGTAACGTGTTGTGTCATCATGGTCTCCTTCCCCTCTCTCTAAGCACACACAGGCATGCAGTCATAGCCTCGACTGGGAGAGGGCACACACACACGGACATGTGATTTTTAATGATTATCAGGTTGAAAATGTCCTCCTCAATCTCCTTCCTAACTCAATAAACTCTGTCTCATTCCCTCTTTTCTCTGTTTTTCTCTTGTGTTTCCTGGTGCACAGTGACCTCACAGGCTTCTCAGGCTCTGTCACTGTTTTTCAATGAGTGTTACACAAATGGTATTCAAGTCTACATGTCTTTTTCCATCCAGCAAATAAAATGATTTTAGTAGGAATGTTAACAACTCACTATAGTTAATTAAAGCCTTTGTGGAACAGATTATTAACTAAAAACTAATTGTAGTTAAATGGGGATTCTAGTTTTAAGGCTTTCCTTTCTTGTCAAAGGCCTATTTTCTAGACTTTAATCTCCGAGTCCACCATGCTTGTTTGTCACGTAAGCTTGACGGTGACCCTTGGCTGTTGAGAAGATTTGCTTTTTGACACAGTTTTTGACTTTAGGAGGCACATTGACATGTCTGTTTCTGCATGTTTAACAGCCAAAGCAACTTTCCTTTTATGCATGAAGAATGGAAAAATGGTATGTGCAGTACTAGTCTGACTGTGACAAAACAGCTCCCTCTTGTGGACAATCTGCAGCCTGTTTGAGTGAGTGTGAGTTGGAAGCTACTTACCTTGTGATGTTTTACATTTAAAAAAACTGATGCATCATACAATGGTACCTTGACTGCTATGACCCTCAATAGATTTTGACCTGTTAGTTAAAGATGTGAAAAAAAGCTTTACAAAATGGAATGCTTTAGAATATAAATTTCACTGGTCGAAATACATTGTTTAACATTTGCATCGATTTAGTCTTGTGCAAAAGTAAAAACTGAGCTTTTGACACTGACATAGAAGTATTGTGAACACAATTCACTGTTGTCCTGGCAGGCTCAAGGTGAATAATAGGTTTACTGGCTCTGCCTTTTTTTATTAGAAACATTACTGTCACAGAGAGTCCAAATGTCTTGTAGAAATGTCTATCTTTCACAGCAGACAGACATAATTCCTCCACCACACTTGCCAATGAAGGTCTGTTTACCCTTCACAGATCAAAAACAAACCAGGTGCAACACACTGTAGCGTACCATGTCACAGTAACATGGAACTACCCATCTACTTTTTTTTTTTACCTTTACTAAAACATGTACTAACTGAGCCCTAAAAGCTGCAGTGCTTCTTGCATATTTATTATATCTATAACTGTCTGTTTTACTGATGATTTCAGTTTACTCCTCACATGGAGTACCACTCTGTCTGTTTGTCTTCTGTGGCTCTTGAGGACAATTGAAAATGTTTGTGGGGCGGCTGTGGCTAGGCAGGTAAAGTGGCCGTCCACTGATGACAGGGTTTGTGGTTCTATCCCTTCTTTCTGCCACATATCAAAGTGTCCCTTCCAAGGCAAGACGTTGAACCCCAAGTTGCTCCGGATGGTTAGCTTGCAACATGCAGCTGCTGCTATTGGTGTATATGTATGAGTGATCGAGAGTCAAACAATGTTAACACGTTTGAAAATATGTCGATATAAGTGCAGTCCATTGCATTTACCATTTTCCAGAGTTTAAAAAAATGACCGTGATGATGCCGTCAGGGTTCTCAGCTTAACCTTGAAATGTGAAATATTTAACAGTAGCATTTATTACAACCTGGAGATGTGGGGTTTGAAGAAAGTGGACATTTTGAAACATGGAGCGTATAACAAACAGCCCTTTTGATTTGAATTGCAGGAAATGTTGTATTCAGCATTTTTAGCACTTGACCCATATGATGGACTTTTAAAAGTCAGAATATAATGGAATCTGCTGCTTTTGAATTTCTTTCCTTTTTTTTCTGTCTCATTTGAGTCCCCCAACTTAATGGAAGTAAGACACTAAATCACTGGAGCACCACTTTAATATTGAAGTGTGCGGAGTCAAACTAAAAACATGCATCTTGTACCACAGTGGGCCGTAGGTCTGTCTGATGGACCTCCACAAAAGGAGTGAAAATGAAGGCAGTGGATATCGAGTTACTATTTTATCTTTTGCTTTCTTTGTATTTCTTGGTTTGTGTCTGAAGACTCTCACATGTCTGTATGTTACTGCTGTGCTGCAATAAACCCTTACATGATCCCATGTGTTTGTTCCAGAGAGAAGAAGCAGAAAATTCAGGACATCAAGAATAATATAAAAGAGGCTATTGAGGTAAGTTGCTGTTGACTGTGTTTCTTACACTAGGGTGATCTTAACTGATCATACAGATACTCAGACAATGGGTTCCTTTTAAATGTTCTCGTGCATCTTTTTTTTTTTGTTCCAATCTTAAATGTGTGTTGTTGTGGTTTGTGTGTTTGTAACAGACCATAGTAACAGCTATGAGCACCCTGACACCGCCGGTACAGTTGGCGTGTCAAGAGAACCGGTACCGGATCGAATACATCCTCAACCTCGTGAGCCAGAAGGACTTTGAGTTTCCATCTGTGAGTAGCATCAGACTCCTCAAACAAAAAAACACCTAAACAACACACACTAGGGTCTTGTACTTATTTTAGCTATTTTACCATGTGGGCTGCCGTTTCCAGCATAAATTGGAAATTTAAGTATGTCCCCTCCACACTTCTGGAAGTTACTTAATCACAATAGTTTTGCAATACATTTGCAACAGGTGCAAGTATCCTCGGCTGTGTGTGTGTTTTAGTAGATGGTAGCAGGTCATGGTCCCAACTTCCCAGATGATAATCCCTTGACATGGGTAGCAAACACTGGGGTTTACTAACGACCCGGTGGGTAATGTCTGTGCCAGTTCAGTATTCTCAGTGGGATGTTCCCATTAACTAATTGTCAAAGCCAAGAGACTAAACCTGGCAGCCTGGGAGTTCTTGCTGTTTATACTGAGCCACCTGTGGAGCCGGGCTTAATTCACTTTTCAATTAATTCGGTCCCACGCTTGAATAGAAGCTGCACTTCTTATTATAGTGATTGGGTTCATGTTGTTTAAGCCTCCTGCCACCATGGTGCTCAGGACATACCGTCATGGAGTTATTTTCCCGCCTGCGTGTCCGTCCACCAAATTACCGTATATGATCAAATCTTTCAAATTAGACCATGGGTCACTCATATATAGTAAATGTGTAATGGAGCAACTTTTTTTTTTTTTTAAATCAAAATTCAGATTTCAGAACAATATGATAGGTCACTTGCAGAGTCGTCAAAAAATCTTAAAATGGGTATAATCCATGATAATATACAACGTTTTCTGAGTCAAATTTAACATATTATGGTGTATGAGGACAGATGGAAGAGTGAGCTCATTAGAAAAGGTACAGCATGTTGAGACAAATCTCAACTTGAGATGGCCAAAACACATAAAACACTTGGTTTTAATGTCCGAGGCACATAGTTCCCTTCAACTGTGTCCACATGTTATTGGAAGACGAGTACTGTGACTCGCCTGCTAATTGAAGCGTTCATTTGCGAGTCGACATTATAAACGCTGAATGTGTGATGGTGATCATGGAGGGACACTCGGCAGCCGAAGCACCTCTTGTTTCTTTCTATACAGTCCTAAACGACGACCTTCAGCAAACAAGATAAGCTGTCCTGCTAACACACACACACACACACACACACACACGGACCCTGCTGAAGTGTCCTTGAGCAAGACACTTGTTGCTTACCAGCTCAAGTGGCTCTGTGTTTAGGTCGATGTTGCACTCCAGCTGATGGGGATTTATAGTGTCACATCTCGTATCTAAGAATTCTTGTTTCGACCAGTTCAATGGGTTCGTAATGCAAGAGACGAAAGGGAAAGGGCTCTAATACAAAGATGGAGAAGAGGAGGAAGAAGAGTGAGGTTTTTTTTAAAGCACATGACTGATTATAAAAGAGTGCTCTGTTTGTGAACACATGGTGAGTTTGGTGTCATGGAAGAATGCGTGCTGAAATTATTTTCTTAAATGCAACTTGAGGGGCGCCCTTAGCTCAGTTGGTAGGTCGTCCCCCCCAGGGACCTCGGCCAGCAGCGGACCCGGATTCGATTCCAGCCCGTGGTCGTTCTCTGCATGTCACTCCCCTCTCTGCCCCATTTCAACTGTCTCTACACTATCAATAAAGCATAAAAATGCCAAAAAATATCTTTAAATGCAACTTGGGGACGTTTGCAACTGAATCCAGCAGGATTTCTCAAACTATCTGGTCACTGACATTTCATTCATTCATTTCTAACCCATTCCTAAGATGCATTTTCCAAGTTTAGTGTTGATTAAAAATTAGGCAAGCAAAGAAGAACTGCAACAATAAGCCAACTAATAAATAAGCAAATAATTAAAAAAAAAAAACATTGTGATAACTGCATTTTAAAAGTCTCTACTTTCATGTGTCATATTTGTCCCAAAATAATGGAAGATACTTGTGTACCCACCCTTTATTTATAATGCATTGGATGGTTAAAATTGTGTCTACGAGTCTCCAGGCTAAGTTTGGATATTTAATCAGGTGAACCTTGAGTGAAGGACTCATTTCGCTACTCAAAACCCATCTGTTTCAAAGAATTACAACCAGTATCAAACCCATAACCCACCGATCCATACTTTTATTTATACTTTTTTTATTCATCTATCAACATTAAGAAACATTTCTTGTTGTGTATTTTATAATGGCAAAGTACATATGCTCATGTTAAGATTAATTTAAAAAATCTACTCCGAAATTAAAATCTTTAATTTCCGAGTTTTGAACCTGTGCTCTTAATTGTGTACTTTTATTTTTGTGATGATGTGCTGTGCATGTGTTGAAGTGACAGGCTGGATCACTGCATTTTAACTTTCCAACATCCTTGAAATTAAAATATACTACAGAGGGACGCCCGAAGAGTGCAAGAAGAGGAGTGGCTTATCCATGCTGCAAACTAGAATTGGGAGTGAGAGCCGGTCTATATAGAGCCTCTGTACAGTGAGATGTCTCTCTCCCTCTACCACTATTTACCTTTGCAGACATGTACACAGGCATTGCCCGGGCACAACGTACACTGCATGTGGTGTCAACACAGAGGGCCGAGCACACTGCTCCCTCCTTTTCTTCCCTCTGACATGGCTGCCATCTTTGACCCGAGTCATTCATGTGTTTCTGTTTCTTCCCCGTTCCTTCTTAGGAGTTTTACGACCACGCAAAGACACTGTGGCAGGACGAGGGGGTCAGGGCATGCTTTGAGAGATCCAACGAGTACCAGCTAATCGACTGTGCACAATAGTAAGTAACTGCCAACTAATCCATACATGGTGGCATGGACTATACATTGGGCCACTTAGTTATTATGTGTCACTACCCATACAGTTTAATTCAACAAAAACAAGGTATTTTTGAAGCTTATAATGTCAAAGAAGGTGCTGATTATTTAGTAAATTTCTATTTTCTCAGGGTGCTCCCATGGCTCACCTGTGGAGCGTGTACCATTGTGGTTAAGTACTGTTCGCAGCTGTCTCAGGTTCGACTCCGGCCCGGGCCGTTTACTGCATGTCAGAACTTGTTCTTAATGACTTGCCTGTATAAGCAAAGGTATAATAACATTTAATTTGAAATGTCTTCCCACTTTTTCTCCCCATTTCACAAAGAGGGGAAAACACCAAAAAAAAAAAAAAAAATAATAATAATCAAATTATTACTATTTTCTCAATATAACAATGGAGATGTTGTTTTGCTTTGTGTCATTTTTATATTTGGTGTGTTTTGGTTCACATTTTCACGCCAAGAAGCAGTACAGCACATGTGCAGCTGACAGCATGTTGTGCCCTGTGATTATCTAAGGCCTAACACTGCCACCTGTCTTTTTAAGATTTTAGTTCTTTCTTCCCTTCTGCCTTGCATTATCCCAAAGCATCCCTCTTCATTATCCTGTCCAAAACATACATAAATATTTATATATTTTTTTAAAGATTGCACAAGAGCATCCTAAATTTGTTTTAAACCAGCTTAGGGTTTACTGCGATGATTCCACAAAACTTAGGAGAAGAGAAAAATAATAGTGAAATAGTTTTCATCGTGTAACAGCAGCAGTTTGCAGTGTTTGGGAGCAAACATGGCTGAGTCATCCACGGATCAGAGGATGTGTAGGGGGAGAGGGGGTGATGTCTGGAGAGGAAAACTCACACCTCAGGCCTGAGAAGCTCCTTCTTTATTTTATTTTATTTATTTATTACTAGTAAATCACTCTTTTAGTTTTGAATTTATCAGAATGATTTTTATTTTTTAAATTATGTTTACGTGAGGAAAAACTTTCCCCCTTCATTCTCTCCCCCCAGGTAATTGAAATGGCACAGTCCAGTCTTTTGTTTCCGTTCCTCCTCTCGCTCACACATCCAGTACAACAAACACAAGCTCATCCCTTCCTTTGATTTTCTTCTCTTCCACTGTCTTCCTTTTCACCATCTCCATCTGTCTGTCTGTCTGTCTGTTTTCTTCCGGGTGCTACTTTAGCCTCACTAGGTTGGGAGCTGTTAGACTATTAATAGCGCCTGTCGTTGGGTCCCCATGGTAACCACGCTGGAGGCCAGGGCGCTGGGTAGCTATTTTTGAAATCTGCTCTGTAATGTCAGACAGACGCCACAACACTTTCATTTTCTGTCTCTCCCTCCCTGTCTTCCGCTCTTTTCATCTGTCTTTTTCTCCGTCTCTGAACTCATTCTGTCCATCTTCCTTTTCAGTTCTCCATTGTTTTCTCAGGAATGCCCACGTTTTTGCAAAGAACCACTGAGATCCTCTCACTGTTGTGAGATGATAAGTTCCTCATCATGTCCCCCCTATGATACTAAAAGTGTAGTCTTGTCTGTGTTTAGTGGATGATGCAAACAGACTAATCAAACAAACACTTGTCTTATTCAAAGCAATGCACAGTTAGAGTTTGGACTTGAAGAAAGTCAATTTCACATTCATGTGATTTAGATGGCAGTAAATGGCGCACATGAGCCTGACACATATGTGATGTTTTTTTAAGCCTCTGAGAGGCAAAATAGTTGATGGAGCGCATTTCTGGGGAGTGCATCTTTGTCTGGACATAAAAACAATTGTTATATACCTGAGAAGGTTTGAAAAAGAGTTACTAAAATATTAATTGGTTAATAACTTGATACAAGGGATTTCTAAGGAAATGACACTCGACACACCTGCTGTACCTCATATGATTTTACTGCTGAGGTGTTAAATGTATGAGCGGATCTTTTCTATTTAAACACTTTACTATTTACAAATTGGAGCAGGTTGTGACACATGCTTGCTGCAGATTTTTTAAGTCTTCAATGACACAAAGCAACTGTGTTATCAGAAGCATTTCCCCCATAAATGTTTTCTCACGTGTGTATTTTTTTTCTTTTTTTTTCTCTATTCAGCTTTCTAGACAAGATCGACATTGTGAAACAGAGTGACTACACTCCAACAGATCAGGTGAGTGAATCTCTGCACCGCAAAGTTAATACTACGTACACTTTATTATACATGTTTATCTACTCTTCCCAAAACATATTTCAAATGGTGGTGGTCTTTATCAGACATTAGAGCCAGTCTGTTACTGTGTGGCATCCCCCATGACCCTAACTCATATTTAGTGAGTGCACTCCCATGTTTGAAAGTATAAAGGAGCTGTGTTCAAAGTTTCGTCTTGATCTATTTGAATAGAAATGGGGTCAGTAAATAAAGACATTACACGTCCTAGTTCCTCTCAGTTTTTCACCGGATCTATAAAAGAAGTTTAGGAGAAAGAAGCAGTTTGAAAATCTCTCTTCAGGTTTTCAGCGTAATCATTCACAATCCTGTAGGATGTCTTTATGATATAGACAACATTTGTTGTTACAATTGTCGTTATTCTGAACAGGATTTGCTGCGGTGCAGAGTGCTGACTTCAGGGATCTTCGAGACAAGATTCCAAGTGGACAAAGTTAATTTCCAGTAAGTAAAAACATAAAGTAAAGGGCAGTGAAATGAAGAGTTTATTATACATTCAGTGACTATGATTGAAGCTGTAAACCAGTCTTAACAGCTCACAGAATATAAGATGCAAAGTTTCTCCACACGATGGCAGTATTTTACCTGTTAACACTTATGTCTCTTATGATTTTACTCAGTATGTTCGATGTTGGCGGTCAAAGAGACGAACGCCGGAAATGGATCCAGTGCTTTAACGGTAAAGCCCAGTTCAGACCAAAGATTCGCCTTGCAACTGCTTGCAACTGCAACTCCTTGCGACGAGACCGCCGAAACGTTCTAAAACTGGACCTTGCGATTTGACATGTTAAATCTTCTGCGACGCCTTGCAACGGCTTGCAACGCGCTGCGACAAGCAGTTCACGCTGCGACAAGCAGTTCACACTGCTGCGATTTCCCCCCTGCGACGTTCTAAAACCGTCTCGTCGCAAGCAGTTGCAAGGTGGATCTTTGGTCTGAACTGGGCTTAAGGTTCTGTTTATATGTATGCCATACTTACTCATATATATATATATATACACACACACACACACACACACACACACACACACACACACACACACACACACACACACACACAAACTTATTCATACCCCTGGCAATTTCTGACTTAAAGTTACTTTTATTCAACCAGCAAGTTTTTGTCTTGATTGGAAATGACACAGGCTTCACCCAGAAGACAATAAGACGATGTACAAGAGTCATCATTGTGAAAAAAATATATTTTTCAGCTTTTATTTACATTTGAACAAAAAGTGGCATGTCCAAAATTATTCATACCCTTCTCAATAATCAATAGAAAAGCCCTTATTGGCTATTACAGCAATCAAACACTTCCTATAATTGCTGGCCAGCTTTTTGTATGTCTCCAATTGTATTTTTGCCCTTTCATCTTTAGCAATAAGCTCAAACTCTTTCAGTTTGGAGGGTCTCACTGCCATCACCCTGATCTTTAGCTCCCTCCACAGATTCTCAATTGGATTCAAGTCAGGACTCTGGCTGGGCCACTGTAAAATGTTAATGTTTTTGTCCGCTAAACATTTCTTCACCGCTCTTGCTTTGTGTTTTGGGTCGTTGTCCTGCTGAAATGTCCACTGGTGCCCAAGGCCAAGTGTCTCTGCCAACTGCCTGATGTTGTTGTTGAGAATCTTGATGTATTGCTCTTTTTTCATGGTGCCATTTACTGTGATTAGGTTCCCTGGTCCATTGGCCAAGATTTACCAGGATGGCCTTGGTGGTGATCCTAGGATAATTTTTCACCTCTCACTATCCTCCTGGCCAGTACAGGTGTAACTTTTGGCTTCCGACCATGTCCTCTGAGATTTCCCACCATGTGGAACTTCTTGTATTTTTTTAATAATACGACAACAACCCAAAACACAAAGCAAAAGTGATGAAGAAATGGTTAGAGGACAAACACATTAACGTTTTACAGTGGCCCTGCCAGAGTCCTGACTTGAATTCAATTGAGAATCTGTTCAGGGAGCTAAAGATCAGGGTGATGGCAGTGAGACCCTCCAAACTGAAAGAGTTGAAGCTCATTGCTATAGATGCATGGGCAAAAATACTTGTGGAGACAGACATACAAAAAGCTGGTCAGCAATTATAGGAAGCGTTTGATAGCTGTTATAGCCAATAAAGGCTTTTTCTATTGATTATTGAGAAGATTTTGAATAATTTTGGACATGACACTTTTTGTTCAAATGTAAATAAAAGCTGAAAAAAAAAAAGTTTCACAATGATGCCCCTTGTACATCGTCTTATTATCTTCTGGGAGAAGCCTGTGTCATTTCCAATTAAGAAAAAGCTTGCTGGTTGAATAAAAGTAAGTCAAAATTTGCCAGGGGTATGAATAATTTTGGGCATGACTGTATGTGTGTGTTTTCTCTCACGGTGTCTCACTTTGTCTGTCACTCTGTCGTCCTCAGATGTAACGGCCATCATCTTCGTGGTGGCCAGTAGCAGTTACAACATGGTGATCAGAGAGGACAATCAGACCAACCGTTTACAGGAGGCCCTCAATCTCTTCAAGAACATCTGGAACAACAGGTGAAGAGGCAGACCCTGTGTGTGTCTGCATGGTGTTTTTCGAAAAGTCTGATTACATGTATTTCCAGTTCAAAAGAGCTCCATCTAACTTCTAAGAACATCGGGTTTGTTTATTTTTATTTTTTAGGGGGCCAAGCCCGAGAAGGGCCTGGGACCGCGTTTTGCAGAGCAACACGGTTCCATAGCCCTTCTGGGCAGGGAACCCTATTGTTTTTGCTGGGATTATTATTATTCTCCGCGTAAAAGTGGTGCTGCAGCCCAAATCGTAAAGGGTTGGGACATGTCACTTGCATGGCTTATCCAGGTCCATCCAAGGAACGCAGACAAAAAAAATCAGACATGCCGGCCACTAGGTGGCGCTACAAAAAAAGGAAAACGTATATAACTTCCACACCGAAAGTCCGACAGTCAAAAACTTTATATCCACAGATGCCCACAAGTCAGCTGCATCGTTTGAGATACACCACGCCCATTTGCGTATATATAGATTTTTCGCTACATCGCAAAAACTGTCAGTCACCAAAACATACTCCTCCTACAGTTTTCGCCCGATTTGGACGAAACCAAAAGCATTATGCTCTACCAACTCCCACGAGCAAAAGTTGTATAAAGAATTGTTCTACGACCATCGGAAGACCAAATGGTAGCACTTTAAACATTCGATTTTTCTATATGGAACATTTCTTCTTCTTTTTATTTCAAATGGTGCTGCAGCCCAAAACGTAAAGGGCTGAGACATGCCACTTGCATGACTAGATCCAGGTCCGTGCCTGGTACGCAGACAAAAAAATTCAGACATCCCGGCCACTAGGTGGCGCTACAACAAAGGAAAAGTTGTTTTGGGCTATAACTTCCACACCTAACGTCCAACAGTCAAAAACTTTATATCCACTGATGCCCACAAATCAGCTGCATCTTTTGAGATAGGCCACGTCCATTTGCATATATATACATTTTTTGCTACATCGCAAAAACTGTGTCAGTCACCAAAACATACTCCTCCTACAGTTTTTGCCCGATTTGGACGAAACCAAAAGCATTATGCTGTATAAAGAATTTTTCTATGACCATCGGAAGACCAAACGGTAGTGCTTTAAAGATTTGCACATTTGCTACCTTGTACGAAACTGCTTCTAAATCCAAAACGATTCATCCTATCGACACCAAACTTCACAGATGTGTTTGTCCTGCGGTTCTCAGGTTGGTTCTACATTTTCGTTAAATTGCTCCAAAAGGGGTCGCCACAACGCAAAAAGTATATATCTCCTTATCCACTTGAGCATCTTTCTCTGCCATTTTTTTGCCTTTTGGTCTATAACTCCCAAACCAAACATCCCACATTCAAAAACTTCACATCCCCGGATTCCCAGAAGCGAGGGGCCGGTGCCACGGACGACGACGCCGTTCCCGAGTCGCATGGGAGGCTTGGCCCCCGTTCACAACTGCTTGCAGTTCTAGTTTTATCTTCTTGTATCTGTAGACAGATTATGATTATCAATCAAGCCCGATGTCTAGGTTCTTCTTATGAACCGGCCTATTTTCATTCTCTTAAACGATTGCATAACCAAGAGTGGAGGTTCCCCAAGCAACAATACAAAGCATCAACACCAATCAAGGGTAGATCACGGTCTTTATTTAAAAAGTTTCTGTGGCGTGTGAGCAAACAAAAGATGCAGAACGGTGGACAATTACCAAGATATTTGGCTGAGTGCCACTGAGTTTAATGCCTCAGTAAAATTGTTATTTGTCATATTCACTCTGGTCTATAAAGGTGTGGGTTTCAGTTGTGGAAATTAATCTATTTAGATTTTTAAAAATAGTTTTTTGCACTCTCCATGTAAACACACTTTGGGATCATTTGTATTTTCTAGACAGTATCGTCACTTAATGTCCTCTGTTTCTTGTTTTTATGTCTCCCTTCACACTCGTGTATTGGTCGTTCACATTGTTTTTGTTCTCTTTAGGTGGCTGCGGACCATTTCTGTCATTTTGTTCCTAAATAAACAGGACCTGCTGGCAGAGAAGGTGCTGGCAGGGAAGTCGAAAATAGAGGAATACTTTCCTGAATTTGCACGCTACACCACACCTGATGACGGTGAGCAGACACACTGCACTTTCATGCACTTGATATACTTTTGCAATCATACAGCCATTTTTAAATGGAGTGACAGGAACGGTCACTCCATTTCAACCAATACTTTTCCCGTATCAAATTAACATACAATGAAAAAAGAATAATACATGTCACATGAGATAATACAATTAAGGCAAGAAAGTTTCTATTCCTTTCTCTCCTTTTAGTAATCCAAATCTTCTGAGCAAGGTTCTGACGGCTGACAGTCGGGAAGGGGTGGGGGGGGCGCGATGGCTGTGAAGGAGGCGGGGTTAATCTTGCTGTCACTCAGGAAGATCTGAATGACATGACTTCCTTGAAAAACGGAGTTACACAATCCCTGCGTTCCAATACCCGTTCAACATGCCCTCGTTCACTTGCCCTAGGCACTTGCCCTCGGGGGAATCCCCACCGCCATCTTAACCCATTGATGACGGCTGCTGCGCGATGCCACATTGGCTCTCCTGCCTGATGCTGTGTCGCGCAGCATTATTACTTTATCTAATTTTCATGGCATTCCCAGCATAGAATGCACTGTCATTGGTTCAAATACACATGAGGTGGGTTTTGTTGATTTTTTTAAGACCACGTGACCACCCAAAAGTTGTGTGGTTTGCCAAAAATCATGTCAATCAAAAAAATAAAAAATAAAACAAAATAATTAAAAAAATACGCCAGCTATGTCGGCGACAGAACAGTTAGTGGCGTTTGGTGCGCAGAATCAAGGTCTACTATAGACTACTGACGAAAATCACACAACACATTGCATCTATTTATTAACAATATTTAATAATTTTCTAATTCATCTCATTTTGACGATTTTTAGAAATATTTGTTGGTTTGTAAGCGCTAAGGGAGCATGTTTAAATAAAACCTGTGAACCTTAACTTTTAAATGTATTTTATTTCATGTTTCTATGTGCTACACAGGCTTAGATATTAAGGTTTTGGTAGACTTGACAATTCCTACTATTTTTTCAGAAAACCCTCAGGCATTAAGGACATGCATCCTAGATTGCCATAGTCATCAATGGGTTAAGTGTCGTTCCAATTGTCTGGAAACTGAAGTGAACTTTGTGATATAGACCCTCGGAGGGCTGAGTGATCAAGTGAATATCCATGGTCACTCCGAGGTGGATATCACCCACAGTGCATTGCAGTTCGTCTTCTTCTTCTTCTCCTTTTATTTTCCGGTAGACTGTATGCTTTTAGGGACATCACGGCCACCCGCAGGACAAATATATATATATATAAATATATTCCAAAACGCCTCAATTAGGCTATCCTATTTCCATACGAACAATCCAGTGAATGTTTTGCAGTTTACACTTTGCTGCTATAACACCGATGGCTGCCAATTAGAGGACTATTTAAAACAAATGTTTTTGGTTGAAACTAACATAAATAAGAAAATATGTCGGAGCAAACAATTTACACGTGTAAGTAACAATATCTTGATAATCTGAGTTACCGTGTCGAAATTCAATGCTTGTTATGCTATGGAAATGGCTTTCTGCAACATAGGCTACCTTAGCAGAATGTTATAATTCTGTATTATTTGCATTCAGATTTACCTATGTAATTGACGGTCCATTGCGACTACAAGGGCAAGTGGGTTCCATTTAAATCCTCCGCTCCTCCCCCGCCCAGTCTCCCTCCACTCTCCAAGTTCCCTCCGTGCAACGTATGCTGTTACGTCATACCAAGGGCTGAGGGTAAATGAACGAGGGGAAGTGCAACTACTATTGGAATGCAGCTAAAGTCTAACGGGACTGTAGCTACACGATGTGAGCTCATATGCCACACACAAATGGGTCGTTTGAGGTGGAGGCCTTTTCTAATTCTAAATTGTTGGCTGGCAATTCGGATGTAGGCTAGTTCATGTGTTTCTATTGTAGTGTTACGAGAGAGAGTAGCGTAAGTGAGTGTGTGTGTGTGTGTGTGTGTGTGTGTGTGTGTGTGTGTGTGTGTGTGTGTGTGTGAGTGAGGGACGGCAGTGAGTGAGTGGACGAGCAAGGAGAGAGAGTGGTGGTGTGTGTCCATCAAGTGAAGCAATGAATGAGTCCGGGTGTTTGTGTGCAAGTGAGATAATGCAGCATAAGCTAATGTACTGTAAAGAGAATAAAGTACCCAGCCTCTGTGAAGAATTTTTGTCATTCAGACCTACAAGCCAACACACTGCCCGTAGAAGTGAAGGGTGTTACCCCCGAAATTACATCCTTGAAGGGAACGTCTCCCCTGTGCTCCTCGACTACGGTCTGGGGGCCAGAGTAGCAGGAAGGTGTAACAGTTGTAGCCTATTGTATTTGGAAAAGAGTGCGGCCGGCTTCGCCGGCAGGGGTGACATGTGGCGCCCAGACGTCGTGATGAAAATTTGCCCCTGTCGTGACGTAGATTATGTCAGCATTTAGCTTCAATGGTCAATGATGTTTTTCTGATCTTAGGTCTTGCACTTAAGTAATTTCCAACACATAACATGTCTTCAAATGCCGATATTTAACATTTTGAAGAAATCTCGATATTAACACCAGCATTTATGTGTTCCTTAAGAACATCGTAATTTAATTCAGCTTCTATCTAAAAAAATAACAAGTTAAGTGTGCAGTTACACTTTAAACATAAAGTTTTTCAAAGGCAAGAGCAATAGACAGCCATTTTCTTAGCTGCCTTGCTGAGTTTGCAGGAAAGATTTTGAGGGCACATAGTTTAGGGCATATTGATAATTACATGTGACATGACAGGATATCTTAAACTTCCATCTAGAATGTCTGGATATTCTGGCAGTCCGATAAAAGGTGAAGAAGGTGCTCCACATATAAAACATATCAGGGATATTGAGATAAAGAAAGAGGCCAGTTTCCGTCCTGTTTATTGCATACTCCATCCATGTACGAATAGTCTCTAACTGAAAGATTGCACTTCTCAACGAAATTGGTCTCACCACCCACTTGTCTTCTTCCAGCAACACCAGAGCCTGGAGAAGATCCACGCGTTACAAGGGCAAAGTACTTCATAAGAGATGAATTCCTGGTATGTGCATGCGTATAGCTATGATTTTGTGCTTTGTAAAATGCAATACTTAAAGTCTGGTGATCGTCTCAATTGTTCTTTGGCAACAAATTCCATGATGAAACCAAAACCCACAATAATCCGATCCCACAATTTTTATTATTATTAATTACTATAAATTTAGTATTGTCCGATATATCTTGTTCCTCTTTGCTATAGAGCTCCAACGTTGTCTTTAACTATCAAAACACATTGCTGAGCGACACATGTTCCTTAATTACGATCAATGTGGGAATATATTTTTGGTTCGACCTGCTGCTGTAAATAAACAGTGGAGCGACAAATTTTTTAAAAAAAATTGTAGGAAAAACCTATTGTTTGGAGACAAAAAAGTAAATCAGAAACTGTTTTAGTTGGTAATATATCTATGGAAGTAGTCTGAGACTTTTCCCTTTCCTTATCCACAGAGGATCAGCACAGCCAGCGGGGACGGGAGGCACTACTGTTACCCCCACTTCACCTGCGCCGTCGACACAGAAAACATCCGCCGCGTCTTCAACGACTGTCGAGACATCATCCAGCGGATGCACCTAAGGCAGTACGAGCTGTTGTGATGGGAGAAGAAAAAGGTGTTCGGCCAAAAAAAAAACACATCGTACTATGAAAAAACCCTAAACCCAGAGTCTCTGAACTCCCCTCATCCACCGAAGTGTGAAAGCTCTTTTGAGGGAACGGGAGGCCAAAATACACACACACACACACACACACACACACACACTTGCACACAAAACACACTTATATTAAAAACACCCTGAACCCAGAACTTCCGCGGATGCAGACTCCCTACCTGCAGTAAACTTATTTGGATAAAAGGGTTTGAGGGGCTAACACATAAACGGGACACTGATTCTCACACCTTCAGCCATACGCCCAGCTCCTCACCTCTCGACATCATATATCACTCCCCAAACATGTTTTCTTCAAGGCCTGGTAGGCCCACTCTGGACTGTATTTACCTGCAGTGAGGAGGGTTTGAGATTACCCCTCTTGTTGAAGTTAGGATGAAAACTGTAAAAGCTACTGCTACTGGTAAAGAGATAATTGTGGACTTAACTGCAAATTTGAGAATAAACACATCACAAAAGATCAGCTGAACACTGTATCTTACAAAAAAAAAAAAAAACGCACACAAGCACTGTGCTCAGGACTTGAGTCCAATCGTGTCCACCAATCCTTCCTATCAATTACACACATCCCAGTCCGACCACAGGATCTGCTTGCGTACAGGCGATGGACAGATGACACCTGCTTTTTACTGGACTGCACAAACCCCGGGGCTGGATGGCGATTAGCTGTTGGCCGATTTGTTGGAGCGCTTTGAGATTAAAAAGACAGACTGCCCAGACGAACCCCTGAGAAGCAACATTACATTAGGACGGACTAAACAGACCAGGAGGGCTGTTGGGATCACTCGGGGGGGGGGGGGGGGGGCTGCAGTCCTCTGCACAGAACTGTTTTGCAACTTGACTCTTGCCTTGTTGTTAGTGGAGCAAAACAATGAGGAGAATATATTGAGTTTAAACAAAAAGAAACACACACACACACACACACAAAAAAGCCAACTTTTATGGAACTTAAACTAACGG
The DNA here is from genome assembly GCA_949357725.1 of Hyperoplus immaculatus. Lineage (NCBI taxonomy): Eukaryota > Metazoa > Chordata > Actinopteri > Uranoscopiformes > Ammodytidae > Hyperoplus > Hyperoplus immaculatus. The sequence continues at coordinate 12,634,619 of OX442360.1, read as the reverse complement.
AGGGCAGAAAGCAGCCTCCTCCAGTACAGTACCATAATAAGTTAAAGAGAACTCTCATCTTGTCATGATTGACCCTGTTTTACTGTCTCCACAGCTGTTTTCTGTCTGTGTAGACTTGTGTGCCATTGTGCCCTGTGCGCTCTTTTTCTTCATCTTTACTCTTTTCCGTCTCTTTCATTATCTCCTTTTTTCCACTCCTGTCCTTTCTCCTCTGTCCATTTCACTCGCTCTCCGTCTTCACGTTTCGCCCCCTGAACCCACCTCCCTTCCTGGCAGTGCTCTTTTGGTTTTAGAGAGAAAATAAACTATTATAATCCTGGAATCTTAAAAAAAAAACAGATAATGAAAACAAACAGGACACAGCTTTTTTTTTTACTCGAGTGGTTCAACAGCCTGCTCACACTGCCCTTTGCCATTCGTCCATCTTTCCTCCCTCCTTCCTCCCTGACCTCTTGCTCCTTTTGTATGTCTGTCTTTACTTTACTGCTGAACTATTATTCTTGTACAGACTGTAAAATGTATTATTTTGTACAACTTTATTGAAAAAAATAACTTTTAGAAGATCCCTGTGCCTTGATCACGACTGTACGTGTGTAATGAGCTAAAGTGGGTGTCATACTGCGCTGTATAGCTTGGCCAATCCCCTCCTAACTCCTTGCCTCCCTCACCACTTCCTCTCTCTCTCTCTCTCTGTCTGTCTCTATCTCTCTTCTCGGGGACGGAGGACAACCATTTGTAGCTTTTGTAGTTTTATTTCTCTCCCCCTATCTTCCCATTCTCGCTTTATGATTTAAATGTCTATTTTTGGATCCATATACCCCAAAAAGATAAATATATGAAATGTATATGGGTTTAAAAAAAAGTATTTTATTAGAATCAAATGAACCTTGACAAATTGTACACTTGACTGTGTGCGCATTGCTATAACTTAAATCCTTTCAACTGAAGTTGTGTTCAGGTTTCTTTTGTTTTCTTCTGTTGACATCTGCAAAGGATATTTTGAAGGGTTAAAGGGGAGAGGACAGATGCCAAACATTTTGTGACTACACAATTCTTATTATATTCCTTTTTAAAAGGCCCAAAAAAATTACAAAGTAAATTCATTTCAGTTTATATTCTGATGAGGGGGGTCCTCCTTCCTTGCCCTGCACAGCAGAGGCGGCCTGTACAGTATTAGCATCTCTCATTTCAGTGCCCTAGTCTTCATTTAATGTGTACATCAAATATGGGTCTCTACTTTCTGAACAGAAGCTCTAAAAAAATAAAGTTGTTTTTTTGGTGCAGACAGCAACAGGTCTGTCATTACACAACACACTCACAGACACGGGGAAAGCTACTTTCTCACATAAGCTTTATTTTTTGCTAATCTTATCCCTAAATATTCATCAGAAGGAAGGATTGTTGTTAATCCCCTCTGCTGTAGGGAGTGGAGTTTCCTGTTTTATGTGTCATTTCCTCTTCAGTTACAGAGTTTGTATTTATTGGGATGACTCTGTAGATTGTAGAGTTTCTGACAGGATGACCTTCAACGATGTTAAAAAACAAACACACCTTCGTTATGGAGCCAGGACCATGAATTTAAATTTACTCTTTTTTTTAAGCTGACTGTTTTTTACTGTTTCAGTTATGACAAAACAGTTTCAATAATAGGGCTGCTAAGGAGCGCAATGGATTTTACCCCAAAATGTTCCTATAACCATTTAAATGTATAGTTTCACTTTACTTAACTGTGCAATAAGTCACCATAGCACATGACACTTTAAAACATGTTCTCAAATTTGAATATACATACATATGTTATGGTTGTGAAGATATTCAGTGGATCAGAACAGTGAATGTAGAACTCCAAACATTGGCACTTCGTTTTGTGCCAATACAACTTTTTCTAAACAAGGCTTTCAATGCAAGTGTTTACTTTCTCAGTATTCTATGCCAACATTTGAAGTTCATGTCCTGGCTCCATACCCATTATTCTCATGCAATCGAATCCCCGGTGAGTCCCTGAAAGTGTACTGAGTGGATTAGTTAGTTAATATTAGTAAATATTTAAACTTATTCTGAGAACCACTTTATCTGATCTGTGTTAATGATCGTTCGGATGTGTTGAAAGGCAACACAGCCGAACTGCTTAAAAGGAATAATATCCTAAATTAAATTGGCAATTACTCACTCAGCCCCTGTAATAAGTGTTAACTCCACCGAACACACAGTGACTAAACATCAAGGTTAACACAAAATTAAATGAAACAAAAAAAATGTATGTCTCCACCACAAGACAAAACTTCACACACCCTAAATGTATGTGCCGAAGATGCTTGATATACAGGTCTTTCCCTTATAATTAGCATATTGTGATAAAGTTGATTATTTTCCATAATGTAATGATAATAATTGAACTTTCATATATTTTAGATTCATTGCACACCAACTGAAATATTTCAGGTCTTTCGTTGTTTTAATACTGATGATTTTGGCATACAGCTCATGAAAACCCCAAATTCCTATCTCAAAATATTAGCATATCATGAAAAGGTACTCTAAACGAGCTCTTAACCTAATCATCTGAATCAACTAATTAACTCTAAACACCTGCAAAAGATTCCTGAGGCTTTTAAAAACTCCCAGCCTGGTTCATTACTCAAAACCGCAATCATGGGTAAGACTGCCGACCTGACTGCTGTCCAGAAGGCCATTATTGACACCCTCAAGCAAGAGGGTAAGACAGAAAGAAATTTCTGAGCGAATAGGCTGTTCCCAGAGTGCTGTATCAAGGCACCTAAGTGGGAAGGAAAAAGTGTGGCAAAAAACGCTGCACAACCAGAAGAGGTGACCGGACCCTGAGGAGGATTGTGGAGAAGGGCCGATTCCAGAACTTGGGGGACCTGTGGAAGCAGTGGACTGAGTCTGGAGTAGAAACATCCAGAGCCACCGTGCACAGGCGTGTGCAGGAAATGGGCTACAGGTGCCACATTCCCCAGGTCAAGCCACTTTTGAACCAGAAACAGCGGCAGAAGCGCCTGACCTGGGCTACAGAGAAGCAGCACTGGACTGTTGCTCAGTGGTCCAAAGTACTTTTTTCGGATGAAAGCAAATTTTGCATGTCATTCGGAAATCAAGGTGCCAGAGTCTGGAGGAAGACTGGGGAGAAGGAAATGCCAAAATGCCTGAAGTCCAGTGTCAAGTACCCACAGTCAGTGATGGTCTGGGGTGCCATGTCAGCTGCTGGTGTTGGTCCACTGTGTTTTATCAAAGGCAGGGTCAATGCAGCTAGCTATCAGGAGATTTTGGAGCACTTCATGCTTCCATCTGCTGAAAAGCTTTATGGAGATGAAGATTTCATTTTTCAACAAGATCTGGCACCTGCTCACAGTGCCAAAACCACTGGTAAATGGTTTACTGACCATGGTATTACTGTGCTCAATTGGCCTGCCAACTCTCCTGACCTGAACCCCATAGAGAATCTGTGGGATATTGTGAAGAGGAAGTTGAGAGACACCAGACCCAACACTGTGGATGAGCTTAAGATGAATGCATGATATAAAAGTTGCATGTCTAAATAGCCTAAGCTTAAAAAAATCTTGATTGAAAATGAATGTTATTAAATATTATAAAACTTTGTTAAAAATAGGCCTACAGCTCTTACTAGACAGTTTGACAGGACTGTGTGGGCGTGGTCGTATCAAACCGTCTCCATGGCAACAGTCATTAGCCTCGTTTGAGTAGGAGCCGTCTGGCTCAGACTTGCGCAATTATGACGCGCGTCTTGGGGCAGGGAGCTGGGGGGGAGCTCGTGTTGGGGCAGGGAGCTGCTGTGATGGGTTAAAAATACTTATTGTTTAAACCTGCAGTGTGTAGAATTTTGGGTTTTATTTCCTAGTATATTTAATTTAGTACATAATAGCTGAAATGTTTTTTTTAATTATTATTTTTTCCCTTAGAAAGGATCTCATATATGTCCATATTTCTGCATATAGAGCTGTTAAGCGGAAGTGGCGGAATTACGGGGCATGGGGCCTATCGGCTGAAAAAAAATTAATGGGAGTCTATGGAAAGTAATCTACTATTTTCTGGTCCCAGTCATTAAATGCCCTGGATTACATATATGTTTTGTATGGGTCTAAATTATCATTTTTCATGTGAAGAGTTTGACGGTATGTTGTATGATTATTCGTCTAACGGCTTTTGAAAAACTGTTACGAGAACAACTACAAGTCTTGTCGCCTCTGTGACGTCACCTCAACACATTCCCTCCACTTCTCGACTGACAGTGCTAATGCTAATGGCTGGCGTGGACAACGCCAACAATCTCCCCACTCGAGAAATTGAAACTCTCCACATGTCCACTTGTGTAGTGGTTTTCGCCACGCTGAAGACTTTTGTCTTGTCATTGAAAGAAGGCGGTAAAGTGCATTAAAGACACAGCCATGTTTCTGAGCTAAGCGGGTGCGAGTGGTGGTGACGTATATCATAAGTGTCAAGAGCAGCGAAGAGCTGTAGTCCACAAAAGCGCTCTGCACAAAACCTGACCGTATCCAGCTTCTACTCGCTAAATTGTTCCATTCTTTGCACGAAAAAATACCATCTAAATCCATACAAAACATATGTGTAATCGAAGGCATTTCATGACTGGGACCAGAAAATAATACATTTCTTTCCATTGACTACCGTTGTAATTTTTCGAGCCGATAGGCCCCATGCCCCGGAAGTAAGGGACTTCCGCTTAACAGCTCTATTTTGGACCAAGGCCTAGTGCCGCCATCTTGAAAGTGTCATAGTTGGAATGTCATCAGGTGCATTGTTGAAAATTCAGAATTGTTCTTGTCCTTGAAGGCCACTGTAGCTTCTGTTATTACTTCGAAAGGGTTGGGGTTACCCAGGGAGTGTTGCATTCTAGAACTTTGTAGAACTTTCTTGATGATGTCATATTACACACTGCACCTTTAACAAGAACCAGAGCATAGCCCACCTCATCTAAACCGAAATTCTGTACATTTTATCAAACTTTAAAATATCTCTCATTTGTATTGATAAATATGCCTTTTCAGATGCTAACTATAATACAACTAACTCCCCAAATTAAATAGAAGGATTTTGTGGACTTGGGTTAACAGGGGCTTTAAGTACAATAATAGACCTTTGAGCTAAGACGCACCAAAATCAAAAACGAAAGGGTGCAGTGTGTGTTTATATTTAACTTAGTATTTTGTATCAATTTTTGAAGGAAGTTCATGTTAATTAGGATGAACTGTGTGGTAAAGCACACTCAGCATGGTAGCCAATCATACCTGGGGTGCATTTAATTATTATTATTTTGATATTAACTTCAGGCTGTTGATTACTGCTAATGTAAATCTCCTTTTAGATAGCCTACAGCACCAATTAAACTGAATTTTGACAGACAGCACAATGAGACCTTTTCAGGTGTCAGCAGTTAGGACAGTATTTGGTTGCAGTAAACCAAATAAATAAACTTATAATAGGCCTACTTCAAATTAGTTGGTGCCAAAGGGATTGAATAATGGTGGGGCAAAATACACAAAAACTCGATATGTTTTAAGTTCCAACTGGGTACATGTAGTCTATTTAAATTAGGAATGATGTAAGCTGATCTGGGAATTGTGGAATAAATCATAAATCTTGACTTGTGTGCAGGAGTCTATAGAAACTACTGATACTAGACTACTGCTAACTGCCAAAAGAAACTGATTTAAGAATAACACCTTTCGATGTGTGACTCAACAAGAACTGTCACAGGAGGTGACTGTTGCCTAGGGATCTGCTGACAGGACAGTGTGAGAAATATAGGCTATTCATGTAGCTTAGGTAGGTAGGCTATATCAGTCTAATATGTCAATAGCACCTGATCCATGACTACCTTTATTTGCTGCCCACATGATGTTGTGTAGTCCTACCATCCTTGCAGCCATAAAATAAATTAGGCCTAAATAATTGTAATTGTTAATAGGCTTAGGCCTGCAATTTGCTTACAGAGGAACATAGCCTAGGCCTATTTGGAAATAAAAAGGAGGGGTTTTAAGATGTTGTAGATGTCCATGGCAGGACTGTAGCTGATAATCAGGTAATGTTGGGGGGAAATTAGGGGTTAACCTACAATTAAAAATGTAGCCAACTCAAATTTGATTTGCTTGACACTATTATAATGACAATGAATGAATTACTAGGCCTATTATATTTGACACTTGACACACCACTAGGGACAACAAATATATATTTACTGGGGGGTTTGGCAGTGTCTCCGTGGGTCTGTCGTGCATTCAGTAGCGAGTAGCCTATTACAAAATGTGTGTGTATGAGGAATGTAAAGACCAAGTTGTACAGTTTTCTCTCTGACACAGAAAAAATATAGGACCATGGCAACGGTCAGGAAACCACCTGACACCGCGTGCGAGCCCCGCCCCTCGCATGTCGTCATCATCTCCTTCCTTCCCGTCTCTCCCTCCGCTGCTAGCAAAGTTAGCACTAGCACGTTAGCCCCTCCAGCAGCTGTCGGTGGCAGTCAGTCAGCCAGCCAGTCGGTCCGATTTGTGGTGCGTTTGTAAACGTCCCTACTACCGTCCCGTAGTAAATAAACACACCGTGGACAGCCGGGTCGTTCCGTCGGGAGCCAGCTGCCTCATTTCTCCGGGCCGCCTGCGGTAAAACACAGTTGTTCTCGCCCTCACGACAGGAAGAAGCCCCGGGACATGGCCAGAGCAGAGCAAGTCCTGGTGCTAGAGCCACAACACGAACTGAAATTCAGAGGTAATGCTGAGGCAGAGGGCAGGGCCGGGGGCTAAGTAGCTAACCTACGAGTCGTTAATGACAACCACTGTGTCGACATTATCTGTATTAACAACAAGTTAATGTATGTTGTGTTTGCCATCATTAAACTAGGCGGATAAAGCGCGTTTAGCTGCAGTGTACGTTGTGTATGAGACAGCTGAGGCGATGACAGGTGAAACGACACTCTGTGGCGACGATGCTAACTGGCCAGCTAAGTAGCATTCTGCTAAACTAGCCGCTAGCTGTCATTGCAGCGTCAGGCCAGGCCCACTGTCCCATTTCTCCAAATGTACTAATTCGCTCCCCGTGTTGTATCTTTTATCCTCTATTACGGCATGTGAAAACATTGTGGTGGGTGCTATACTTGGATCAAACCTTGCTCTCGGTGTTGTTGCAAGAAGGGACTGAGTGTTCCAGCATTTCCTGCCTCAGTGTGTCATTGCCCAGGCTTATTACCATGCTTATTTCACAATATCATAAGCTAGCAGGCTGTATTTAAGAGCTTTACCTTCTTACTTTCACTTTGCAACCTGCATTCCTCTTCAGCTTTTCTACATCCAGGCAGAAAGATCGAGAAAAAACGCGCATTGATCCCTAGTGTGCCAGGGATAATGGCTGCTTTCTGACATGATTACCTTTTGGGTGTGAAATTGCTGTAGAAATTGGCCAAGTGGTGGGATCAGTCAGTAGTGGGGGTTTGTTCATTGATTGATTATTACAAGGTTTGAATGCAAAGATAATCCTGGAGAAGATGCTTACGCACACTCAGTTACTGATGCAAAGGTTGTTTGTCCAACACACCTCTCCAACACCAAAATAAGTTGAATATTACAGTCTCTAAACAAAGTCAGACGTTTATATGAGGGTGATTTACAAGCTACACAACCAGACAGTATTATCACCAGCATGCCACAAAAGATACTCATCTAGTATTTTTTTCATTTTTTTAATACAGCATCCAGTTTTGGCCGAGGGCGGGGCATGAATAATAAAGTAAACACTTGCACACTTTGCTGTTTTCTGCTGTTTTTAATGTGCGATGTTTACGGCAGGCACACACTTGCAGACACTCCCTTTTTTAATACACTTAATCAAACAAGTACTATTGCCCGTTTAGTTTTGATTTCTAAGCAGGAATCTGAGCCGCGTACCCAAATGACAAACAAATACCTGCAACAAGGACTAGTAGGTGAAAACACACATGCATATTCCCTTGAATTACTGATGTGTTGTTTCTCTGTCCTTCTCAGGCCCGTTTACAGATGTCGTCACTGCCACTCTGAAGCTCTCCAACCCCACAGATAGAAATGTGTGTTTCAAAGTCAAGACGACTGCGCCCCGCAGATACTGTGTGCGCCCCAACAGTGGCGTCATTGACTCTGGATCCTCCATAAATGTTTCTGGTTCGTAAAAAAAAAAAAAAAATTTGCATCTTCTGGCTGCATAAGTTTTTGACTTAGTTCCTTTTATAATGTGTATATTATGATAATGTGCATTTTCTTCCAAAATCTTATGTCTTAATTTGAGGTAGGTGTTTGGTATCTGAGAAAAAAAATCACTACAATTCTGGATCTAATGGCCTAGCAGATGAAGGAGTTTATTGATCATTCTATCCAGTAACAACACCAAAATAACTTTTTGTGTGAAAATTACATTATTTACCTTTTTAATGCAGGCTGTGAAACAAGGGGCAGCTATTATTTAAAATTAAATTAAATTGATAAAGTTCCAGGAATAGAACGATAGATACTCAACAGCCAGCATTTACTGTGTTTCAGCACCAATATAAAGCTTCTAGCGTCACTTCAACCAGCTGTTGTTCTGAAATATTGTTGGGGAGTCATGAGTCATATCTGTAAAACCCAAAGCATTAAAACAACCATTTCAGGAAAAGTAGTCGCTTCATGAGGAGTGAGCTGATTGCATTTAGCGTTTATTGCATAAAACTGATGGGCATTTTTTTTCCTTAAGTGTTGTATTATATTTGTTTAATAAGTTATTTTGGTTTTGTCCACAGTTATGCTGCAGCCTTTTGACTACGACCCCAATGAAAAGAGTAAACACAAATTCATGGTGCAGTCCATGCTGGCTCCGTACGACATGACTGACATGGAAGGAGTTGTGAGTACCAGAGAAAATATGATTTGGGGGTTTATATATGCTTAACGAGCACAAGTATATATCTATGTACTCAACTATGCTGAAAAATCCCTGTATGAACTCCTTTTCCTTCTTGATACTCTCGTCCACAGTGGAAGGAGGCAAAGCCTGAGGAGCTGATGGATTCAAAGTTGCGATGTGCATTTGAGATGCCTCTAGAAAATGACAAAACTGTAAGTCTCAACCCCCTCAAGCATTCCATCATTTAGTGTCTGATGGAAATGCACAAAAGTCACGTCTTGATCTTAAAAAGTAAAATCTCATTGAAACATTCACATTGCAAGTTTAATTTTAAATTTTTTCTCATCAGCAACACATCACTGTATTTCCCATGACTGGATTCATTCATACATATAATTTGCATTGTTTGGAGCTATCATCTCACTCCCCTACCATGTTCTCTGCATGTCTCTTCCTTCTCCTGCCTCCACCGTCATCCCACCGCCCCTCCCCCATCCACCCTCACTCTCTCTCCACAGCATGAGAGTGAAAGCAACCAAACTGTGTCTTCCTCTGCCTCCTCTGTTAAGGCCGAGCACTCCGCGCTGCCCAAGTCAGCCAGTGCCTCGCTGGATGATGGAGAGGTAAAGAAGATCATGGAGGAGTGCAAGCGGCTGCAGATGGAGGTGCAGAGGCTACGGGAAGAAAACAAACAGATCAGGGTGAGCCAAAGAAAACAACAACACTAGAAAAGTACAGCCCCCCGGTGCCGACCGCCAGCCCTGCATTGGCGGCACCCCACCCATCGGCCCGGCTCAACCGCTTCTTCGAAACCGCCGCTGCGCGCTTTCCAAAGTCCCAAGTTGTGGCCAATTGAGGGTTGCAATCGTAGCAAATCTGCAGAAATATGGCCGCTCTTGCGAATACATTTTTGTTAAGGGCGGCCATGTTTTTTGAGCTATCTAGCTAAAACGTTATACACATGTGTATGTTGTGTAATGCTGTGTACACAATTTGGTGATGATAGGTTGGAAATCCACGAAGTAGATGTCACTTGACAGTATTTCCGGTCATGCAAACTAGGGAAGAAAAAAAAATCATGGCTGACCCCTATGGTCAAGAGGCTTTATTATAGAGCACCATGAGCTGTACATGTGTAAGAAATGTCAACTTAATCAGAGTCAAGGGGCAAGGGGCGTGGCCTGTCAGACATTGCATTTTTGAATGATTGTTTTTGCATTTGTGGCGCCCCCTATGGGTTAATCTGAACGAGTTGAAGGACATGCTACAACATGTCTTCTGCACATATCCAGCAAGTTTTATGATGATAGGACCTATGGTCAATGAGTTATGGCCAAATTGCTAATAAGCCCCGCCCCTGCGTAAACGTTTTGGTCGATGGCGGCCATGTTTTTCAAGCTATCCTACTAATCTTTTACGGACATGTGTATTGTAGTCCCAGGAGGCTTCGTGAGACATTTGGTGTTGAAACAGTAACATTTGAGAAAGTTGTGGTTAAAACCCTGTTTTTCTGTTTATGCTAATTAGCGGATCATATTCCCAGGCGGACTTATATGGTCCCAAAGGCTTTTTTGTAGAGCACCCAAACGTACACCTTTTTGTGAGAAGTTACAAGTGAATCGGACTTACGGTGTGTGGGGCGTGGCCTCTCAAAGTTTTTTCAGTCGGGACTTCATAAAAGCGCCAACCTTGTGGAAAATCTGAAAACTGTATAATAGCACACCCCGTGGGGGAGAGACGCACACTCGATGAAAATTTGGAATGTCTAAGTGCAACGGTGTGGGAGGAGATAGAGCTAGAAAATGTGGCGGAAGAAGTAAGAAGAAGTATGGTGGATAACAATAAGTTACGGGCCCTCAATACTTGTGGGCTGGTACTTAACAAGGCAATCCGTCTGCGTTTTCTCTTCAGCCTTGTATTTTCTACCACAGCGTAGCCTCTATCGTACATAGAAAAGCGAAAAATAGTTAAATACCAAATTTTTTGAATATGTATACAGTGCAGTTAAAAAAAGTGCTACATCATCTGAAATAAGATGAAAGGGGGAATGATTTTAATGAAAGAAAAAAAAAAGTATTTAAAGGTGCACTTTGTAACTTTGGGTGTTTTCTAAGGTATATTCTCAACTGAAAAACCAAACTTTCCTCACAGAAAAATCCCTGCAAGTTTTTAAAGTTAGAAAATCTGCCTTAGAAGTTACTGTTTCGCTGTTGTTTTTACAGCAGCAGGGCCCACAGTTTAGTTTACAAACATATTCTGGTCTTACGTTTGGTTCCAGGTTCCTCGAAATAATTAAGTTATTATTTATTTATGATGATGATATAATTATTCAATACTAAGAATTACATGTAGAGAAAGTATGTTTTTTAAACTAACTGCAGGCTCTACAAATGTTAACAAATCCACCCTCCTCTGAAACTGCATAATGCACCAATTTCAGTAATTGTGCCGTGACTTTGTTCTCCCATTCTGGAGTGAGTCCTCTGAATGATTAAAAAAAAAAACTTTTGTGCATTTGGTAGAGCTCTGGTCTAAAGGCCCCTCTCTTCTGTACCGACCAGTTTTGCCAACGTTTTGCAGAGAGTAGCTATCGGAGAGGTCACCGAATGACGTCATTTGTGAACTGGCATATCCATACATTACAGTAGCTGTGGGTGCAAAGTTATCACTGAAAGTCATCAGTGCTCTTCACTATCTAGTCACATTTAGACATTTCCCTTTAACCGCTCAGGGAAAAGCAAGGCTGGCCATTACAATGGCACTTTGGTGGCTTGAAAAAGTATTCATCCCCCTTGAACTTTTCCACATTTTGTCACGTCACAACCACACACGTACATTTATTTTATTGGGATTTCATGTGATAGACCAACACAAAGTGGCGCATAATTGTGAAGTGGAATGAAAATGAAATATGATTTACAATTTTTTTAATAAATAAAATACTGAAAAGTGTGGCGTGCAAAAGTATTCAGTCCCCCTGAGTAAATACGTTGTGGAACCACCTCTCGCTGCAATTACAGCTCCAAGTCTATTTGGGTACGTCTCTACCGGCTTTGTACATCTAAAGACTGACATTTTTGCCTGTTCATCTTTGCAAAATAGCTTGAGCTTCAGATTCAGTGTCAGATTGGATGCAGAGTGTCTGTGAACAGCAATTTTCAAGTCTTTCCAGATATTCTCAATTAGATTTAGGTCTGGACTTTGACTGGGCCATTCTAACACATGACTATGCTTTGATCTAAACCATTTCATTATAGATATAGCTGTATGTTTAGGGTAGTTGTCTTCATTGAAGGTGAACCTCCACCCAGTCTCAAGTCTGTTGCAGACTCTTAACAGGTTTTGTGCCCTGTATTTGGCTCAATCCATCTTCCCATCAACTCTGACCTGCTTCCCTGTCCCTGCTGAAGAACAGGACCCCCACAGCATGATGCTGCCACCACCATGTTTCACGGTAGGGATGGTGTTTTCAGGGTGATGTGCAGTTTGAGTTTTCCGCCACACATTGCATTTAGGCCAGAAACTTCAATTTTGGTCTTATCTGCATATGCTGCGTCCACCGACTGGTTTGTGGCAAGGGTTGGCGGAAGGTGCTCAGGTCAGATGAGACCAAAATTGAAGTTTTTGGCCATAATGCAAAATGCAATGCGTGGTGGAAAACTCACACTGCACATCACCCTATACACACCATCCCCACTGTGAAACATGGTGGTGGCAGCATCATGCTGTGGGGGTCCTGTTCTTCAGCAGGGAAGAGGAAACTGGTTAGAGTTGATGGGAAGATGGATGGAGCCAAATGCAGGGCAGAAAACCTGTTAGAGTCTGCAACTGAATTGAGACTGGGGTGAAAGTTCACCTTACAGCAGGACAACTACCCTAAACATACAGCCATATCTACAATGAAATGGTTTAGATCAAAGCATAGTCATGTGTTAGAATGGCCCAGTCAAAGTCCAGACTTAAATACAATTGAGAATATCTGGAAAGACTTGAAAATTGATGTTCACAGGTGCTTTTCATCCAATCTGACTCAGAATCTGAAGCTCAAGCTATATTGCAAAGATGTCAGTCTGTAGATGTACAAAGCTGGTAGAGACATACCCAAATAGACTTGGAGCTGTTATTGCAGCGAGAGGTGGTTCTACAACGTATTGACTCAGGGGGGCTGAATACTTTTGCACGCCACATTTTTCAGCTTTTTATTTATAAGAAAAATTGAAAACCATGTTTAATTTTCATTCCACTTCACAATTATGCGCCACTTTGTGTTGGTCTATCACATGAAATCCCAATAAAATAAATGTACGTGTGTGGTTGTTACGTGACAAAATGTGGAAAAGTTCAAGGGATATGAATACTTTTTCAGGCCACTGTATATGACCCTGTTCCTAAATAACATGATGGTATTATAATAACTTTGTCTCTTGACTCCCTCTCTGTATGGCAGGAGGACGACGGGCTGCGGAAGAGAAAGGTGACCTCAATGGCCGCTTCTCACTCCTCTTCCTCCTCCGCCATGGCGACCTCGGCCATGAGGGACGAAGGCCTGAGCACCCGCATCCTGGCGCTCTGCGTGCTCTTCTTTGTCATTGGAGTCATCATTGGCAAGCTGGCCCTGTAGAGACACAGACAGACAGAGCACAGCGGTGGATGGACGGCGTGCTCCGGGATGGGGGGGTACACCTGTCAATGACGGCAACGTGGGGGGGAGGGGATTTCCTCTGGGTTTCTGTTGATTTCTCCTTCTTTCTTCCAAACATTTAAGGCAACATTGTGATGGTTTGTCTGGATGGCAAAATAATTTAAAGTGTAAAAAAGAAAGATGGAAAGAACGCGACCCCAAGTTAAACTGAGTGCGAGCGTCTTTGTCACAGGTCTTGCCTTTTTTCTTTTTCTTTTTTTTTCTTGTGAAATAATCATCACCGCTGATCTGTTCTCTCCGTCCATCCCTCCTTCCTAAATGATCTTCCGCAACTTGCACAGGTAACAGTTAGTGGTGTGTGTGTGGAAGTGGCTTGGCGCGGGCTGAATGTCTTCTGTTGATTCTTTATTGATTCTTAAGTCTTTGTTTTCCTCACTCACATCGTCTATAAGAAAGATCTCACCCTCCCTTCTGATAATCTCTCTTCCACTCGTCACTGATAATCAGCTCGGATAGGTGAACAAGTGATCAGTGCAAGACTTTTCTATATTCAGGCTCTATGTATTGTCTTCTAAACGGTATGTGGTGGAAACGTGAGCCAGTAGAAGCCACATTTATTTAAGCCTTCTTGATTTTTGCCTCCTGCAGGAGGGCCGCTGTGACTGCGTGTGGATGTGTTTATGTGAGGAGAGCACAAACGGTGAAATCAGAGGCTGTTTTTGGGTAAAGGAAGAAGGGGTGGTTTGAAAACAAAAAAAAAATCATCTGAACAGATTTGAATTACACAGCTAGAAAATGGGGATGTTTGTTGAAAATCCGATAAAAACTTTTGATCCGTTCATTCGCTGACTAGAGAAATCAGTAGAATTTCAGTGAATCGATATTTGGGCCATCTGCAAAATATATAAATAATTAAATCAAAGTTTTTATTATGTTTCACAATGATCTAATTCACAACACAAAGCTGGTAGTTAATGATTTTCCTTGTTAATAACACTTACATTTTCTTGAAAATTGCTACTCCAAGTTGAGACAGAGGAAATAGATATTTAAAATCCCCTTCCTTAAGGCAGTGAGCTTGTCATGCAAAACCAACTCTGACATCTACAATATCTTACAGACAGCCATCATGTTTCATTTTGCCCATGGAGTATTGTATTTGTGTCCTCTAGTGTATTACAGCAATTTTTTTTCTTATGTACCCACAAAGCTTCTGTTTATAATATTTAAATTCACTATATTCAAAGTGTTCACTCTACAGTCTGCATGAAATTACCTGGATTTATTAGAAATATTATTTTTTGAGTGTTGGAAGTTATATTAGCAAAACAAAAATAATTACTGTCTTTTCAAAAGGGACCATCTTGAGTCTGGTGTGTTTTTTATTTAATCTCTTCGACTATCTTTTTTCCCCCCCGATCTCTCCGTTGAGCTTTGGTGGTTATGTGTTGATTTGAGACAACACAGCTGTATTATCTCGGCTCTCACGTGACCATCTAATCGGGTTATTTAAAAATAAAAATAAATATCTATTTTTTTTCGCTTGCCTGAGGGAACTAGGGGAGCAGAGAAGTGGGAGTGTGGGCAGCTTGGGGGAGGACTGACCTGTGAATACACACTACATTTAAGAAAGGAAAAGAAAAAAAAGAGGCGCTTCAGACCACACATGCAAAGATAAAGTCACACAACCATGTAATCACACAGTAATTGGATATTCTTTTGTATGTACATAAAAATAAGAAAAATACTTAAAAAGATAAGTTATTAACATGCTGTAATAAAGGAAGAAAATAATTGAACAACCACCGTGGATCATGTAGCATAATGAATAAAAAAACCTAAACCCCCAACGGTCTGCTTCTGTGAAAAATTGACTTTGTTTCTCATACTCTTTGAAAGGGATTGAAGTGTGTGTGTGTGTGTGTGTGTGTGTGTGTGTGTGTGTGTGTGTGTGTGTGTGTGTGTGTGTGTGTGTGTGTGTGTGTGTGTGTGTGTGTGTGTGTGTTGTGCAGAACCACTAATATGGCAATTTTCTTATGTAAGTGGTTATTCAGTATGACTGGTCATGAACATAACCTTTGACACATCAATTTGACCCTTCACTTTAATCTGTTGAAAGTCACCCAAGAGCTATTCTAAAATAGAGAAGTATCACTTTAAAATCCTACAGATCTTGTCATGTTACATTTTCCTCCCCGCAAAAATCTAATTACTATAAATAAATATGTATATTACACCTGCTTCTCATATCAACATCTAGAATCTATGAACATGCAAATATTTTGAATGCTTCACGCAAGAAGTCTCCATCTTCACTCGAAGTTCAACGAGAAGCCCACATCACCAAAGTGTAAGTTGGATATATAGGACCATGAAGCTCAAACATTTCAGTGAAGTAGCAACAAGCTAAATGCATTTGTGAGTTAGGAATGGTGGGGGGTCTTAAAGAAAGTTGTACATCTGGTTACATAACAATCAATGATGACAAAGCAGATGGTCAGAATCTCAGAAAAGTAATTCTAAAAGTCTTCATTTTCATAATGTACAACAATTTCAACCGCAGTTGTTGCATTGTTGCTCCAACAATGCAACTGAAAAAAGTTATGAGAAGAACATACAAGAGACATATAAAGAAAGCCCAAATATTTTAAATTGTAGTAGTTAAAGGGACACTGTGTAACATTTTAAGTAAGTTATTAGCTAGAATCAATATCCTCATTCATAAATATGTCCTCATTGGTGTAAAATCACCTCTGCCAATAATCTGAATTATCCTCCTGAGCGGAGAATTACAAATATTAATATTACATTTTGTACATTGAGCAGGCAAGTCTTATGGAGGAATCCATGTTTTT
Organism: Hyperoplus immaculatus; assembly: GCA_949357725.1. NCBI lineage: Eukaryota > Metazoa > Chordata > Actinopteri > Uranoscopiformes > Ammodytidae > Hyperoplus > Hyperoplus immaculatus. The sequence continues at coordinate 12,618,218 of OX442360.1, read as the reverse complement.
GGAATGTCATCAGGTGCATTGTTTTGAATTTATAATTATTCTTGTCCTTGAAGGCCACTGTAGCTTCTGTTATTATTCGAAAGGGGTGGGGTTACCCAGGGAGCGTTGCATTCTAGAACTTTATAGATCTTTCTTGATGATGTCATATTACACACTGCACCTTTAAAAATAATATATAGAAATAGAATGGGAAATAAAATACTGTACAGTAGAATAGAGTGCTGTATACTGCAATGAGCGTAAGAACCGGTGGTATCAGATGTATACTTGTACGAACAAATGTATAACCGATACAAATACAATTGTAGTAATGGTGTAGTCAACAGTTCTGGAGAACGTTTGTGGTCAAAACCAAATGTTTTGTCAAAATCAGGGAATAGGCTTCATCCTAAGGACCCGCTACCTGAACGTACTTGTGCACTGAAAATAATCTGGGGTTACAGCCTAGACTGTACTAATACTGCCGTTTAGACAAATGTAAATACTTGAACAGATTTAAACATGTTGGAAGTGCACTGAGGTCAAGAGTTAAGTTTTTTGTTATTATCTATTAATAACTTTGCATTGCACCTGCAGGTTCTCTTAAAAATGACTGTTTGATAATTAAGAAGAAAATGTGTATCCATCAGATGGAGGCAATAAGTCACGCCCACCGCGGATCGGACAACGTGACGTCATTGGGCCTTATCCAGGAAGTAGAAAAACATCAACAATCCTTCCAGGGATCCGGGTGAAGTGTCAGTGTAGCCTAGCAGCGAGGTAGCCACGGTTGACTCTCTCGGGCATTTTTATTTTTTTATACATATAATATAGTGCGTTGTAGCATCCCAGACATGTCTTTGCTGACTAAGATATTTGGCGGAGGAGGAAAGGGAGGAAAGGGACCGAGCCCACAGGAGGCGATCCAGAAACTCCGAGAGACGGAGGAGATGCTAAGCAAGAAACAGGAATTTCTAGAGAAAAAGATCGAGCAGGAGCTGCAAATCGCCAAGAAGAACGGCACGAAAAACAAAAGAGGTGAGACATCGGGGCGTTTTTTCACGCTGTTTATTTTCTTTATCGTCGCTTCGCATAGTCCCAACAACCTGAAGCTACATGTTAGCATGTTAGCTGGGTTGGCTCAGTTTCCAGAGCTGTCATAACTGTTGGCAGCAACACTGCCCAGCCTCGTTGTTACGGCCGTGGGTGTTTCCAGAGGTGTGTGTGTGTGTGTGTGTGTGTGTGTGTGTGTGTGTGTGTGTGTGTGTGTGTGTGTGTGTGTGTGTGTGTGTGTGTGTGTGTGTGTGTGTGTGTGTGTGTGTGTGTGTGTGTGTGTGTGTGTGTGTGTGTGTGTGTGTGTGTGTGTGTGTTTGTGATCCGTTTATCTGACTATCGATTATCTTTATTACGTGTTGTTTTCGAAGAGTGCCAGCCTCGACTTTTGCCAACACAGGTTTGGGTGATAATCTGTTCGTTTTATCGACCATTGGGTATCCGACCAATCGTAAAACTGAGCTCAAGGTGTGGCAAGATTAAAGGTATTGTCTCACTTTTTTAAGGACAAGGGTTGAGCATCAGAGTGACACATGTTTAAAAGGACGCGATATGAGCGTCAGAGAGGTGGGCGTGTTTGCACCTGGGCCAGAAGGTCTGTACAGAAATACGTCCAACCATTTCTGCAGCTGCCTTCAAGCGAATATATTACAGACAGACACCAGAATACCCTATTCTAGGGATACAAACATTAAGGCGTGGTAGGAGGATGAATATAAATTTAAGAAGGAATGTTGTTGGGCTGATGATTACAAAGCAGATTTCAGACTGGCCAAAATTACAATAGTTAATCCTCTAGGGATTATGATCCTTGTGTGTGAGTTTAAGATGATATACAGTATATATATATAGCATACATATCAAGGGGATCATACAAAAATAATATAAATATCCAAGCTAACTAAGGTTACGTTATTCATAACTGTCACTATCAGTGTGGGTATGCCACAAACTATGCCATTAAACAGCACAAATTTAAAACTTATTCAAACTTACAGTCTATGGTTCAAACAAGATTGGAACAAGTACTCAGTGTTCCATAAATCAGAAAGGAGAGAGACATAAATATCAATAAATAAGGCAATACAAATCACTCTTAATAAATAACCTCAGGGATAAAAGCTGGTAGTAAATAATACAGTTCATGTGCGGAAATTGTTACATTGTGTTCAGCTCAGTGATAGCAGCAGGAACAAAGCTAGTTTTGTACTGCTTTGTTCTGCACCTTGGAACGTAAGACCTCCATCTGAGGGAAGACGCTGAAACTCACTGTGCAGAGGTGGGAAGTCATTATTTAAGATGGAGGTAGCAATCCGCTGTACCTGTCTGGTGTACAGGGACTATGGATAAAGCTGTTACCTGCCAATCAGCCGACTAGACCATCTAACCCACCCAGTGGAGTCAAGCTAATTTTCACAAAGGGCCACTCTATGATATCATAATCACACTAAGGACCAGACCTTCTTTTTAATCGAAAAATAAAAAGAACATATCTAAGTAAGTAAATAAACTGCGTACAATGGCTAGTTTTCGCTTCAACATTTTCGGGGGACAAATTATAGGTGGGGGGTATGGGGGTGCTCCCACCGAAATTTTTGAATGTCAAATACTTAATTTCCTGCATTCTGGTGGATTTTTATCCACCGATCTGTGCCTTTTCGGCATCAATTTATGGTGGAAATCTATTAATTTATGTAAAGGAAAAGACAACATTCAGGTTCCTGGTAAAACAATTATAAAGGACTATAATGCAGTAAGGCTCTCAGGCATTCTGGATTGAGCCACAATATTTATTCTCCTGGATTTTTCAAAACTTTCTGCACATTCAAAACATATCACATGTTTTGTTTTTTTAGGAATCATGACCCTGCACCAGTGTTAGCTATTTATGACACTTTACATTGGAAATGAAATGCCAAGCCACCATTGGAAACGAAGGGGGTGGGCTATTAGCAGCTAGCTAACGTTAGCTAGTTGGCTATATTGTAACTTAAAGCAAAAGTTAGAAACCAGATGATTTTGGCATTAATCCTTAGACACATGACACAACCAATCATCAATATTAGCACGCTATTTAGCCACATATATTGGCCTATTTACAGCCCTCAGAAAACTGACAGCTCTTCTTAGATGCAAGTTCATCAATTCATGGCTTAAAATCCTGAGCTGTGGAACTTTCAGCAGACATTCCTAGCTGTAAGCCACGTATGTTTCCTAACAGTTGGGAGGGTATGCAATTTTTCAGAATTTATTCAAATCGGCCGAATTGATTCGCGGGCCAGATAAAAACGTGTCGCGGGCCAGATGTGATCTAACCATTTGGGTTTGTGAATTTCTCTTCTTTTGAGGATGTGTGACCAAACCATGCCACGAGGAAAACAACAGGACTGATTAAATAAAAGAAGGATATAACATGCACATAATGGTCGGATAAACGTGAAAGTATCAAAGTTTCCTTTAGCATTAAAGTCTGTTATTTAAAATAGACTGGGCATCAGTTTTAGATTGAAGGTCAAACATAGTTAAATCTTGACCTTACAGGTTAGGAGGGGAAGGTCATCGCAACCAATTTATCAATGGCCATCATTGTCTGTGGAGCACAATTATCCAAGACCAAAGTTCATGTCAATTTGAGATTTGTTGTCGGATGGATAGAGGGAAAACTAAACGGATTGATATCGGTTTCCAAGAGCTGGGGCAAGAAATGTCAATGTTATTACAATGATGTAATAATATAGTACCCTGCCACAGCTTACTGTTATTGTTCATTCAATTAGAAATTACTGGAGGTTGATGAAGCAGTTGGTGTTTATAGTGTATTGCATTAAATAAATAATAGAGCTTTGTTCTTGTGCTTGGTTTCCGTATTATTTTCACCTCTGACTGAAGAGAGGTTTATCTGAGTCAACCAAGCGTGAGTGTTTCCCTCCAGCAGGTGGCTGCTAGTGGTTTTGTTCATGTCACCACTGTTGCTAATTAATATCTGCTTTCCAGATATTCCGTCCAAGTCCCAGTCACACAAGCTTTATCCAGATTATTTTTGTTTTCGCTGTGACCGCTGTCATTTCACAGAGCATGATATATGGTGCTCCTAAGCATTACCAATGAGTCATACAAATATGACTCCCTCTTGCAAATGTTTAACTACTCGTCTTCGGGCTCTGGTTCCTGTTTGAGGACAAAATGGTCTCTGTGATTTCTTGTTTTACTTAACGGTCATTTATTTTTTGTTTCCCTCCTCAGCGGCTCTGCAGGCCTTGAAAAGAAAGAAGCGGTACGAGAAACAGCTGGCCCAGATCGACGGCACGCTGTCGACCATCGAGTTCCAGAGAGAGGCTCTGGAGAACGCCAACACCAACACTGAAGTGCTCAAGAACATGGGCTTCGCCGCCAAGGCCATGAAATCCGCCCACGAAAACATGTGAGAGCAAAGCACCCAGTCATTGATTAAGTTCTTCACAATCCATTGGACTGAATTGAAACTTGTTTTATAGAAATATTATATTGTTTCGCCTGCTGCGTCTGGATCAGCTGCATGGGATTGTAATTACCGACCTTATCTAAACGCACGGGATCCAGATGTTACTTGACTGAGGATAAAGCCTTTCGTCCACGTTTCCTTGCTAGTATATTAAAATACTGTATATGTTAAATGGACAACATCAGGGGTTGCACATGTGAGGTAGTTGTATTGATGCGTGTCTTACGTATCACACATAACTTTTTCCGTGTGTGTAGTCAAATGAGACCTGGGTGAAAAGTGTGTTAGTGCAAACTGTTTGATTGTTGCTCATTGTTTCAGGGACATTGACAAGGTGGATGACCTGATGCAGGACATCACAGAACAGCAGGAGCTTGCCCAAGAAATCTCTGACGCCATCTCCAAACCTGTGGGCTTCGGAGAGGAGTTTGATGAGGTACGCGATCCTTTTCTGATCACATATTTGGTTTTTAAATAAGCAGTTTCTCTGTGGTATTTCCTGTTTTAAAACATGTTGCTGTTAATATGCTGGTGTCTGATTTGAATTTCAAGAATTAGTTTAAAAAACGTCTCGGGCTAATCTGACATTACTTATTTTTTATTGTCTTATATAACAAATATAGTGGCATAGAACAGTCCCAACAACACATGAGTATATATACACACACACACACACAGAGTACCGTGTGCAGTACACAGCATAGCATAAATAAATTATACACAAAGTATACATTACCTGCGGCAGTGACCCTTCTTGACCTCTGCTATCTTCGTTATTGTCCATGATATACATTATGCCAAGAATAGGGCTTTCCCACCAGCAAGGCTCTGTGCCGGTTTAAGGAACCTACTTTTGAACCGTCTAGCGTGTTCACACCTAAAATGAATTGGTTCTGAACCTGAAAAGTTGGTTCCCAACTGGCACCAAAAGAAAAAAAAGTTTTTTCTTGAGAACCGTGACTTCATCAAAGGGCGTGAAGACGAGAAAATGAAGAAGGAAGCAGACGAAGGCAGCGACAATGTCCAGGCAGCAAAAAAGAAAAACTATCAGTGTTCTGCCAAGGAAACTAAAATGCTTGGTGGTGATTTAGGCAAGAACCGACTTCCAGGAAAAGTTGGAGAGCAGCAAAAAAAAGCACAATACCATGACATAGGAGGGGGTTAAACTTTGGTGACAGATGAAGTGGCTTGAACGCGGGCTGGTTCAACAGAAAGCACCATGGTTCTCAGACTCCAGAACAGAACCAGAGCTGGAATGAGAACTGTGTCGGTGTGAAAGCCCTAGAGTAGGTTCATATTCATAATAGTTGGTACATATCGTTAGCCTCATAGCATAATTGCCTAAATTATATTTCTCTACTCTACTCTACTCTATTCTACATCTGCTCTACATCTATGAAAAATGTAGTTGCAATATTCAAGATCAGTCTGCACAGATGACATACATACCTCCATAAATAGTCAATAAAATAACCTGAATACTAACACAATACAACTACACATTTTGTTGACCTCTGTGTTTTTCCTCTGTGTCATCCCCCTGGCATTGAGGCCATCGAATCAGTCTTATTTTTAAAATTCTCTTATTCAAAAAATCCAACAATGTTTGGTATTCAGTAATCCTGGGACGATGTAGCCGAGAGAATGAATAAGCTCTTTATCCAACTCTTGGTCAACTGACTTTGGGAGTATTTGAATTAAACCCCTCAGTGAGACATTTTTACCTACCGAGTATTCAGACGCACAGAATCTGAACCAGATTGTAGGAAACCCACACCACACTCAATGTGGAAACCGAAACAATACTTTAATCTGTGTTGTTTCATTGAGATTGATGGCTTTGTTTTCTCAGGACGAGCTGCTGGCGGAGCTTGATGAGCTTGAACAGGAAGAGCTGGACAAAAACCTGCTGGAGATCGGGGGAGCAGAGAACGTCCCCCTCCCCAACGTGCCTTCTACTTCGTTACCTTCCAGACCTGGTAGGAAGGAGCCATTTTTCAGGAAATATAATTATTTGCTCTCTGTTGTGAGAATTTTGTCTTTTTCATGGGAGTGGTGTTTTTTTTTTTATGTATGAGCTCAGTTGTAAAAGTAGAGGTTTTTCACGCTGGAGGTCCAACAATTTTGATCCTCTGAAATAGGCATGGGAGGATAACCGGTTTCAAGGTATGCCGCGATATGAAAAAGTCAAGGTTTCAATACCGCCATTATCTCCGTCATACCTTTCTAAGGTACCAGAACAATTACACATTTGAGAGTTGTAACATATCGTATCGGCCCATGCCTACTCTAAAATCATCCAAATAAAAGTGCACCATTTAACTTGCATCACTTACAACTTTTGCCTCTTTTCTCTCCCTCTTATAGCCAAGAAAGAGGAGGACGAGGACGACATGGAGGACCTGCAGCGCTGGGCAATGCAAGCCATGTAAACTCTGAGGTGTCTGCTACATCATACCTGCATTGGAGAAGGGAAGAGGAAGCATTGATGGGGGGTGGGGGGGCTTTGAGGGTGAAATGGACTGATAGGATGTTGTGTGAGTGTTTTGGTGTGTCTGAGGTGTGCTGACCGTTATGTAACACTAAGAAGAAAAAAAAACAATGCTGTAATCTTTCTTTTTCCCGATACCCTCCCCAAATATAAAGAAACCCCTGCTGAGCGAACAAGCCAGTCGGGGGGTAGGGAGGGGACTCTTATTTTGAAAATCCGTCACGGCGCCTCCTTGGCAAAGTCACCTAATGCATTTTACCCTTGATTTTTTTTTTAATACAATACTAGCACTTCGTGGTCCTTGTCCTGGGCTGGGCTATTTCAGCGCCCCACAGAGTTCATATTAAAGTGAAAGTATTATGAGCTCTGTGCCATAGAAGTGGTTCTCAAGTGACAGTGGACATTATCATGGGAGCTCAATCCTCAAAGATCGGTTTCCCAGCTCAAATTTTTACCTGCATTTGTGACGTTAAAACTTGCTGGATGTTTTTTTTTTCTTCTTCTTCCTGACAAAAATAACAATACTTTGCTCTTTGTTTTTTTGTTCAATGCTCTTGAAAATAGAAAAGCTGACCATGGGCTTTGGGAAGGGGAAGAGGTTATGAAATGTGTGTTTTGCCTGAATCTCAACCCGTTTCTTTTGTTTTCAAGCTGCGTGCTTTGTCCTTTTTCCCCCCTCTCTCCTTCCTCTTCGCCCCCTGTTGCCGTTTCAGCGACTTCTCCCGCCATTCACAGGCGTTCTCACCAGTGGTTCTTGTAATTTGGTGTAAATATCCCAAATGTGTCTCTTTTTTATATACTGTATTTCTGCCGTCACTGAGAAGGTGCTGTGGAGGTTGTGCGAAGCATGCAGAGATGGGGAATCACACAACGGATCTCAACGCACGGCTAGATAGAAGAGAGATTGTTAAACCTAACACTTTCATTCTGCTCCGTCCGTCTCGATCCACCTCATAAGGTTTTTTTGTTTCAAATTGTATAATGTAAAAGAAAAACTAATAATAATTATAAACTATTGTCACACCTCATTAACTGCATCTCAAAGGAGCTGCTGGTTTATAAAAGATTAGATTAAAGTCAAATCTACTACATCAGCATTTTTCAAGAGTTAATTCCTTAAGTTTTTCAGAGTCATGATGTACATTTTTTTACATAGTGAAAAAAAGCATCAACAAATAAGGACGGATGGGCAAGCATGTTTGCATTTCTATGTTTTATTTATCCACATGAAATTATTATTTGCAAAATCATTAAAGGTTTTTCATATCTTTTATTGTAGCAGCCTAGATGTTTTATCTTTTCACTGTGACATACTGTAGCCTATATCACTTTATTCGATGCCACAGTTTATCACCATTTGTAAAACCCCAAATTTGAGAAGCTGGAACCACCAATCATCTTAAATACAGGATTCAATTCTAAATAATATATTAGATTGTCCTGATTTAATTTTTTTTAAATGCACGTGCAGTTATAGAAACGGTTTCTGTATCCTTTTCTTGAGCTAGACAGTGAGGCAAATTGCTAATAATTAAACAAATGTTGAACTATTCCATTAAACATACTACCTTCAACTTTAATCACACACAGTAAGAACAACATCTTAGTATCTCAAGACAAAGGCTATAAACACTGGACCTAATAAAATACAGAATGTTGTGTCTCAATAAGCACTTAATAAGCGCTTGCCGCTTTAAAGGTGCAGTGTGTAATATGACATCATGCGACGCTCCCTGTGTAACCCCACCCTTTTCGAATAATAACAGAAGCTACAATGGCCTTCAAGGATAAGAACAATTCTAAATTCTAAACAATGCTCCTGATGACATTCCAACTATGACGCTTCCAACATGGCGGCGCCCATGCCTTGGTCCATGGTATGGAGAAATACAGAGATATAAAAGACCCTTTCTAAGGGAAGAAATAATAATTATATTAAAATAAAATAAGCTATTATGCTCTAAATTAAACGTACTTATGGATATTATAATTATTTTCTACCAAGTCTGCTATGAAAAAATTCCCAAAATTCTACACTGCAGGTTTACTATCAGACCGTTTAACCGCACCTGCCAACAGTGTGTTGTGTTCAGGTTCGCTCTGAATTGGGCTTTCAATTATGCTAATAAGAAAGACGTCTGAAAGAAAGTCTGGGAAGACTCACTGTATAGTTATATAGAGGTGTAGAAGTAATATGTTGCTCTTTAAGAAACGTGGAGGACGTCGCAATCCAATTTTTATCTATGTCGACCGTCACATGACTGCTGTGACTTGAACTAGGCCTACTATCTATGGACCTGACTGACTCTCATGACATCGACTTGTCTACCACCCAAACTGTTGGAATGGTTGGAGGTTTTTAAAACAACAAATTGGCTGATAAGCTCAAACTTATATAAATTTGTGTTTTTCTCCTTTTATCAACCATAAAGTTACCATAGAGCAGTGCTTCTCAAAATGGTGGGGCGCGGGGGGGAGCGGGCTGCCTTGATTTTCCAACTGACCAAAAAAAAAGTGTTTACAGTTTAAAAATGTTATGAATGAAATGCAAACCTCAGTAAATCATTTGCTCTTGATTCTCTGTCCTGAGATTCACACAGACTGAGCAGTCTTGTTTAAATGTTACAAATTGAGCTAATAAACTGCACTTTGAATTTTTTTGCCGCAGAAGTTATCTCAGCTATTTTTTGTTATCTAATTTGACAATAAGGTGATTGTATGCAGAATGCTCGTGCCAGAAACTCATACAGTAGTTTTGTACAGATAAATAAATAAATATTAGCAGGTTCTCAATAGTATTTCAATTTATGGGGGGGGGGGCGCGAAAAAATTTCTGTCCCCTAGGGAGGGCATGACAGAAAATAATTGAGAACCACTTGAACACCGTTACATTCACTTTGTATTGAAGGAGACCCGTCTTCTGCAAACAAACTTAATTAAAACTTATTCAAACATCCATTTTGTCTGTTTTCGAGGGACCACAAATGCAGCAGAAGAGACTCGCGTTCACGCTGTAGGCGGGGCGTTGGTTAACGTCCTATGGCTGCCTATTTCGTGGTCAGCTTTGTTTAGTACGTACGAATAAGTTAAACACTTCGCTGGCTGAGTCATTCGCTCTGAGGCGGTGTCTGTTGTGATTTTACAGTAGCCTGTTGGACCAGCACCAAAAAACACACAAGGTTTTGACAGCTGAACGGGACAAAACAGGTAGACTACCGGTCCAACGAGACATCACAGAAACTGATATTATTTACCAGAAACACCGATAGCCTACGTGTTGTTATTACCAGTTTATGGTTAGCCTACCTCGGGTATTTTTGAAGGTCCGTCTACAAAGCTTCGATCTGTGTCAAAGGTAACGCTGGGATGCCTTCCCCTGTCCGAGTCATCGTGGTGGGAGCTGGCAGTCGAGGAGAGATCTACTCCCAGTTTGCATCCATCCACCCTGAACGCGCAAAGGTAAGGAGGAGAGCTTTCCCTGCACCCTGAAGTTAGTAATGTTATTTTGCATTGGGTTACTAATTAACTTCATTGATACAAGCATGTTATTGCACCATATAGTAAAAAGAGAGCCTCAAATTCACGTTTGTTGTAACAACATAGGTTTAACAAACGCTAAGAATTCAGTGAGTAACACATCGAACAGAGCACTTCATCACATTTACTCAACTTAAACCTTTCAGGTTGTGGGAGTAGCCGACCCAAGGAAATTTGCCTGTACTAAACTTCAGCAGCGCCACACAATTGCAGATGAAAATATATTTGAAGGTGAGCATTGAAAAAAAAAATAACATTACATTTTTTGTAATTATCCGGCTCATTGGAAAGTATTGAATGCCTTTTTCTTTCAAAATAGACTGGCACTGTCTAGTGGAAAGAGAGAAGTTTGCAGACGCTGTGTTAATTTGCACTCCAGACCGCCTCCACAAGGTAAACATACAATGCACATCTATAATTTGTGTTTGTAACTCTCAATTTTGAGTGTTCTACTTACACACCCCAGTGTCTACTAAACTAGTTTATGTTCCTTTAGGAACCTGCGGTGGCCTTTGCAAAGAAGTGCTACCATGTCCTGCTTGAGAAACCAATGGCTGTAAGTTTTCTGTATATAAACATAAACCATCTTAACTTAGAATGTAACTTTATCTTTGTTTTTCTATATGGGCGTTAATGCAAGACAGATTAATAAATGAATCAAAATCCATTTTAAGAAAACATGTCACACTGTTAGTATTTATTCAAACAGCATAACGGTTATATTCTCTTTCAAGCACATTGTACATTTCTGAAAAATATGCTATCTATTTTGTCTTTCATTTCTGATACACACAACACACTTTTAGACAACTGCTGAAGACTGTACGGCCATTGTGGAGGCTTGCACTCAGAGTGGGGTGATGCTGTCGGTTGGTCATGTTCTGCGCTATGATCCCATCATTCACAAGATAAAGGTGAATGCTTTCTGTCACACTTAGAAATTATTTGACAGAAATGGGTTTGACGTTTGCATATTTGGGTACCTTACCGATGACTTTCAACCTTTCAATAAGGAGAGCTAAGTATATTTGGGTGGTACACAACACTGACACTTTTTGTTCAAACTCAAATTATCTTTTTCTAGGAGCTGATAGATGCTGGAGTCATAGGTGATGTGATCCACATTCAGCACCTTGAGCCGGTGAGAAAGCAAGTAGAAAAGAAATCAAGAAAATTATACTGTAAATCATCAGGGCTTTTTAAAAACAATAATGCATAACTGTTTGGCCTCTTTTCAACCTCTTTTTCCAGGTTGGGTTTTATCACTTTGCCCACTCATTTGTTCGGGGAAACTGGAGGAATGAACAAGAGAGCTCTTTTGCTCTTCTGGCAAAGTCGTGCCATGACATCGACCTTATTCATCACTGGGCTGGAGGGCGCAGGTAAACCAACAGACAGCAGTCAATTATCAGCTATGGAAGTAAGATACACTAAAGTCAACAACACTTAAATAAATAGGATGGTTGGTCAGCAGGGTGAAATTAGTGTATCAATCCAACCTACATATATCCAAACAATGCTATCGCCACTATAGGCCCCTCCTTACCATGATGGGTTCTGTCTGACCAAAGTTTTCATGGGGACAAGTTGGTTTTTCTGTGAGTTCATTTTGTTTTCACCAAGATAAATCATTAACATTGCTGTTTGTGCCTGGCAGGTGTGTTAAAGTGTCATCGTTTGGATCAGTCAGCCACTTTCGAAAAGAAAGCAAGGTGCGTGGTCTGTTTACAGTTTGTGGCCTAATACTATCAAACTGCCACTGCAGATATATATTTAGTTGTAATTTAAGAATAACATCTCTTTAATTGGTGATCTTTGAATGCTATGTGAAACAGCACTTTAAATGTTTTTGGAATAGTTTTTTGTGTGTAGTATCTTTGACAGTTCTGTGCGCTACTGCTAACCGAAATCTCTATGCTGGATATGAATATAAAATGTAACTTTGCTACTTGTTTGTCAGCCAACAGGTGCTGCAGACCGCTGCCTAGATTGTCCAATAGAAAGTGACTGCCCGTACTCAGCGTGCAAAATATACCTGGATAGAATGAAACAGGTTAAACATTTACTTTTCAACACATGATTTACACCACAGTTTACCATCTGTGAACATCTTACCTTACTTGCTATAACAGTTTTAGATGTATTGTATGTGTGTTTATTATATGTATGTGTGCTAGGGTCACACTGGCTGGCCGGTATCAGTCATATGTCCAACCTCGTTCCCAGACATTGAGTCAGTAACAGAGGCACTGAGGACTGGACCGTATGGCCGCTGTGTTTACAAGTGTGACAATGATGTCTGCAGCAACCAGGTTAGAAAACACTGGTTTTATAACATATTCCATATGCAACATACTATCTCTATAACCTAAGTTTGTTTCTGCTTCCAATCTGGAATGTACCTTTAGCCATACTGGTATCATGACTGACATATTGAAAATCAAGTTTTGGAGCATAACACTTTCCCCTCGTTGTCTTGTCTTATCTGTTGTGCTTGCCCAGGTTGTTAACATGGAGTTTGAAGGTGGTCTGACGGCAGCCTTTTCAATGGTGGCATTCACAGAGGAGCTCTGCCAGCGAAAAACAACTATCAGCGGCAGCAAGGTATTTTTTTTTTTCTTTCATATTTTTTGGGGCATTTTTTTTGTATACTTTATTTGATAGTGCAGACTGCAGAGAGACAGAGGTGAAATGGGGCAGAGAGGGGAGTGACATGCAGAGAACGGCCGCAGGCGGGAATCGAACCCGGGTCTGCTGCTGGGCCCGGCCCGGGGGGCGACGCCGTAGCAACTGAGCTAAGGGCTCCTCAGCAAGGTAGTATTTGATGGAGAGTAGATTGCAGAAAAAGACAAGGGAAATAAATGATCATATTAAAGTAACAAGAAGTGCTAAAAATAAAGAACGGCAGCAGGAAAAACATGCATCATCAAGTCGTAATTCTACCTACCAAAAGTGTTGCAGATAAAATGGGGGAAATTATAAAAAAATATAGATAGTGATAGATATAACAAACAAGCGTCCACTTTTCAGTGAATGGTTTCCACGAAGTTGCAAGCACTTTATGTCTAAAATGTTACTCCGTCCCTCATACCATGAAACACTGCCCCAACCTAAAGGACACTGAATTTTATGGGCTGCACGTCTTGTGGCTGTGTAGTGTACCTTGATATTGATAGCGTTGTCAATCCAATGTGGTAAAGTTGTTGGAAGATGTTTAACGATTTGTAATAATGTTTCCTTGCTGTAACTCTGTGTCTAGGATGGATTTCTACCTATATACTAAACTATGTCTTCACAGGGGGAGCTATCATACAATGGCCAGGGGGTACGCGTGTTTGACTTTCTTACCCAGAAATCCACAAAGCACACGGCAAACAATGATGCCCCATCGCACTTTGGCCTGAGTGGACACAGTGGAGCAGATTACCACTTTATGGATGCCTTTATTTCTGCTGTGGCAGTAAGTGCTTATGAATACTGTTCCCTTTTTATTTTTTAAATTTGTAGTTTCCCATAGAGCTCCAGAATCAAATTTAACACATGAAGATCTTTCATTTAAAATGTTGACCACATAATGATAGTCGTCCTGTACTTGCGGTTGTTTGGCCAATGAAGGAATAAAGACAGATTAGGAGTATTTACTGTAGGCACTGACACTTTTCTAGAAACCCTGACTTTAAACTGTGTGTTTTTGTCTCTGTTTTTTGTGTGTGCTCAGAACAATGATCCGTCCCTGATCCGTGCGGGTCCAGAGGAGACGCTACTGAGCCACTTGCTGGTATTTGAAGCCGAGCGTTCGCGACTGGAGAGCAGGGTGGTGTACTGCGGAGACACTAAGAAGAACTAGACACCTAAAACATTCCAACATAAAAATGATTTCTAAAAAATGTGGACACCATAATGAAACCTGGATGATTAAGGACATACTGTAACTACACTGCCAAATTAAAGAGTGCAATCAGGCTCATAATTTAGTTAATATTGCTCAGGGATTTTAATACTGTTTGTGTGTGTGTGTATGTGTGTGAGTGAGTGACGGAATAAATGAACCTGTTTGGTTTTTAAATCGTGAGTGTATTATGTCAAGAATTTCATCGTTCGTCAAGCAAATGTCATATTGTCATGATTTTTTAAGTTAACTAAAAAAGTCAGAAATCTCTAATTGAAATTGTCCTTGACTCATTGTTTGCTCTTAATGTGACTCTTCATGGCATCCCACTCACATGAAATGTTCCACCTGCGTCAGCATGCAGTATATTCAAGCAGGTTATCCCACTGAATAACTGATACATTGAAGCTTCACAGCCTATTATGTCTATCTTTAAGTGAAGAGCAGCTGTAAACATCAGGTCAGTCTGTCTTTCTGCTCTGAATCTGAGGGATAAGCAATAGAAAACCTCCTTTTTTCATGTCCGCATTTGAATAAAATTAGAATATGATAGCTATCTAAACAAATGAAAAGCAGGCAGGATTTGCACTTTTATGAAAAGATAGAAGGGTTAACATCTTTTATATACTATCTATGGTTAACATTCATAACATATTGATAATAGGCGACACCTGAGCTAGCAGTTTGTATAAAGATAATCATTGAACGACTATACATTTTTTGTATGTATTTTTCTTTTAAATAGATAAAATGTTATGAAATTGATCAATATTTTCCATGCATGGAACACCCATGGGCCTATTGTAAACAGATTATAAGAGACCCAAACACCTCTTACACATGGACGAATAAGGCTCTTACCTGTGAAAACCACGCCGTCGCAAATTAATGACATCAGGATTTGGCGACCTCCGCGCAAGCGTACTAGGTATTCGACGCTGATGCAAGACATTTTCGGCGCAGCGGTGTGGGGCAACGCGAGGGATCAGAAGTAGCCAGATTTGAGTCACTTTTCAGCCAGCAAACATGTCAGGAGACGAGGTATGTGATGTCGACTTGTCCGCAGTTGATTCCGTGTCTGTGTGTGGACTTGTTGTTTGAGACGGGGTGTGTTAATGGATGGGATCGCTGTTTGAGGATGACTTTGGGCCTCGCGCTGCTGCTCCCCTCCCTGTCCGCAGCGGCTCACACATGGCTGCAGCCTAGCTAACGGCGGCCCCACCGGACAGAGGGATAGTGAACATATCCACTACACTGCCGTACTACGGTCTATCACACCGTGATGATTGATAATACTCCTCGTTATTTATCAAACCGCTTCTGGCTAAGTCGAGAAAAAGAGAGGGAGGGAGCTAACCGTCAATAGCCCTCAGTAGCCTGCCTTTTATAAGCTGCGGTGCTAACGGTTAGCTCACGCTCTCAGTTAAAACAAAAGCTGCGTGCTCTAAAACACCCGATGCTTCACACTGAGACGAACACAAATTTGCAGTAGATTACGTTGCTTAATATCACAAACGTTCAATATCACTACCATCATATATTCTTAAATTGTGTACGGGTTTAAATAAAGGTAACATTGTGACAGCCATACGATGTCCATCGTTTCAATTGGATATGATGTCCATTCGTAACAATTGGACAGGTCCGTTATGTCCGTCGGTGTTTAAGGAAATTAGTTTGTCCGGATTTTCATTTCATATTTATCGGCAATGAATGCGTATAAGATGACACACCAGGAAGGGGCTTTCGTTGTCATGTGATCGAGCTGCAACAGATGCCTTTCAGTTAACTGAGATGACAATAGATATATATACGTATAATAGTATCGGGATACTAGCCTACTTAAATAATAATATCAATTCTAATATCATATCTTTGATCTTTTCTAACAATATACATCGGCTTATACAGTTGTCACTCACACAAAATATTTGTTCTGAATGGGTGGCAGGTGTCATGCGGGGCTTCATTGTGGATTCAATCTATTGTTGTTTAGTTCATCAATCTTGAAATAACAGGAAGTGGTGAAAGAATTCAATGTTTCTAATAAATATTTACTTTATTTATATAGAACCATGTTACAAAGGGCTTAAGAGAAAAAAAATAACCAGGCAAGGCAGATAAAATGACATTTACACAAAGGAAGTTAAAAAAAGATTATGATCAAGATGAAAAGAAACGGTTTATATATGTTGACATTGATATTCAGAATTCTGTGTACATAGCTTTTTTTTTTTTTTTTTTTTAACAAATTTTTATTATTTTCCAAACAAACAAGACAAACAAACAACAACAACGAAAACATAACAGAGACACACAAACCCCCACCCCCCACCCCTCCCACCCACAGGACAGGAAAACAGATCATACACTACAACAATAATTTGACACTTTCTGCGGCATCAACTAAAATGTTCAAGTTCTTTGTTTTTGCACCATGAAATTTTCCCACTGATTGTTCCATGTTGAGAATGTCCAGAAAGGCAAGCAACCATTGTTGTCTGTAATTCTGTGTACATAGCTAACAAAATATATGGTCTAACCATGGTTTAAATAGACAGTGTGACCTGAGTGTGTGAAAACAACAATCAGTGTTGGAGAATGAGATGTCCTTCACCTCAGCCTCATCTGGTATTGTTATGTCTTGTAACACACACACACATTCAGTGTAATATACTCAAAAAAGGAATAAAGAAAGCGGCTGGCTATGTCGACTGTATTTTTGCCAGGTGGTCGATCAGTGGTTTTGAACCACAAATGATTTCTCACGTTAAAAACGTAATTTTCTTTACCTCTGTCCTTCCCCCCCCCCCATCAGATGATATTCGACCCAAACATGACCAAGAAGAAAAAGAAGAAGAAGAAGCCCTTCATGCTGGATGAGGAAGGAGGAGAGGGTGTGGGAGGAGAAGAGGCCAAAGAGCTGGAGGCCAAGGAGGCAGAGCCCGAGGCCGGGGACGACAGGGAGATGGATCTAGATGAAGATGACGTCAGGAAGAAAGGTTGGAATGAGATGCTCTCTTTAGCCTTGATGAATATTGTTCTGGAGGCTCGTTGCACCTTAACCATTATGCTGGAATTAAGCAGCATTTATTGTTTTTAATCTGCTGTAGAGACGTCCGATGATTTGAACGACTTGAACTTCTTCAACCAGAAAAAAAAGAAAAAGAAACCCAAGAAAGTATTTGAAAATGATGTAGAGGAAGGATTAAAGGTCAGTTAATGCATAACCACACCCAGTTTTTGTTATGTTGCCTTTCCCAACAGTCTCCTTTTATCTTTCTAACCACATTCATTTGACCATTGCCAAACATCACCTTCGCTAAATGTATCCTGTTTTTTCATTGGATTAATTCAGGAACTGAAAATTGAAGGAGAGCAGACAGAGGCACTGGATGAGGACCTGGACCTGATGCTTCCTGCCAAAAAGAAGAAGTCAAAGAAAGACTTTGATGAGGGAGAGCTGCTGGAGAAGGACGATGGTGAGAATAAGTCGCCTCATCTTTAACAGTAGAGAACTAAATGGAAACATGTTCAAAATTATAAGTTTGTACAATGCCTTTCCAGCACTGGAAGACGATGAGGGGAAGAACAGTGATGGAATCTCATTCAGCTCCTCCACAGGACCTGCTTGGGCCGGCACTGAGAGAGACTACTCTTATGATGAGGTAAGACAGCTGTAGGCTCTCTCTCACACACACACACACATACACATAAACACACACACAAACACAACCAGGAATCGGCGAGAAACTGATTCTGCCAGAGGAAGGACTGATGAAAATACATGAGTGTCTTTTAGTTGTTTTGTACTTTGTTCCACTCTGATGCTCAACCCTGCCAAGTTTTCAAAGTGTGTGGATCCTCCCCAAATCAGAACCCACAATCATTATACATTTGGTGTCGCATAACGCCTCCTGAGGATATCATCTTATCTGAAGTCCATCACAGTCCAAGTCCATTCTTCAAAGGAATCCAGTAGTAGGATTCTGTAGATCAATGGTCAAACAGGAACATACGATTGTTAATTTGGCATTACTTGATAGTGCCAATTTGTCAGAAATGTAAACAACACTTGGCGTATGATGTAGCTAATTCACTGATTTCATGGCAACATTATACTTCTTCTTAAACTTGGAGTCAGCAATTCTGGAGAGGACTTTTTGTCAAGATCACTTTTGGTCAAAATCAGTTAATATCTCCTCACGATCATTGTCCGTACTGTGTGTGTTGAAAACAAACTGTTAACATACAACTTAGGCTCTAAAAACTGGTATGTAAACAAAGGATTTGTAAACAAAGGTGGCCCACCGTAGCTAGCGACATTCCCATTTAAAGAGCCTAGGCTGTGTATTTCCACTGGAATTTAGCATACCCACAGTACATACAGGTAGCGGATCAATAAGGATATTCACCGATTTAGCAAAAAGGACTCTCTAAAATCACTGACTACACCTTTGTCAAGGTTTGACAGTACTATGGCCATCAACATGTTGGTATATAACTGAAATACTGGCACTAATTTTCCCATGTATATACTAAATATTTGCCGTGTTTTGGAAAATCTGTGGGGGGGTGGCAGAACAAAATTATAATTGTATCCTTATGTCTCAGCTCCTGAACCGAGTCTTCAACATAATGAGAGAGAAGAACCCGGACATGGTGGCTGGAGAGAAGAGGAAGTTTGTGATGAAGCCTCCTCAGGTGGTCCGAGTGGGAACCAAGAAAACCTCCTTTGTCAACTTCACAGACATCTGCAAACTGTGAGGCTCCTACTCTCCCACCTCGCACACACACTGACCTCTCACTTTCATACAAACTGACCTTCATGTCCTTTGTCTCAGGTTGCATCGTCAGCCCAAACATCTCCTCGCTTTCCTGCTGGCTGAGTTGGGAACAAGGTACGTTTGTGTATTTACAATGATGACAGTTATGAACATGCAGTCATTCGATTCAGTTTTCTATCCTCTTCAAATGAAAGGAAACATTTCTGTGTTATGGAATTTTGACTTGTGTTTTTGCTCTGTTCCTTTCTCTTGTTAACAGTGGTTCCATAGACGGAAATAACCAGCTTGTGATCAAAGGCAGATTTCAACAAAAACAGATAGAAAATGTGTTGAGAAGATATATCAGTAAGTACAAATTCAACCTCTTATTTATAGAATCTATTCTTTTGAATGCTTTGGTTTTTGAGCACATACAGTTTAGTTTTTCACCATGCACAACATTTTATCTTCAAAGAATAATTGATTACATTTGCAAAGATTGGAACAGTAAATGTCTTGAAATAACTTTCAATTTTTAGGAATTTATCTTAGTAAAATCATACAAATTAGCGACATGCCTTGGATAATAAAACTATACAATTACAAATGAAGTGACAGCTCCCACAAAGTTCTTCAGGGATATGTCGTTAAAGTTCAGGTTCAAATCTATTTACAATTAGAATGTTACCTAATTATGATGAAAGTGATATAAAAAGATGATTTCAAATCTAATTTAAAATTACCATTTTTTGGTAAGGAAACTTTTCTAAACGGTCAATAAAGAAGGAGCTTCTATTTATAAGAATAGGTTTGATTTAGCTTCTCTGCATTTATTACAACTCCAGAATGTATCCTTCAAGTCAGCTCTGGGTCTTCTTCGATACATTACAAAGGTTATGTTGCAACAATTTAAAGCTGTAGTCCTTTCCTCACCTTGGCTTTTAGTACAACGCACCTAGATTTTTTTTTTGTTTACTGTCCATCAAATCAGCGAGGTACTCCACGCCTTGAATCCCAGTGATCTCCTGTGTGTACCGCAGTGCTAATAACCCTCTTCTCGCCCCTGCAGAGGAATACGTGACGTGTCACACCTGCCGCTCCCCAGAGACCATCCTGCAGAAGGACACTCGCCTATATTTCCTGCAGTGTGAAACGTGCCACTCCCGCTGCTCCGTCGCCAGCATCAAGACCGGTTTCCAGGCTGTGACGGGCAAGAGGGCGCAGCTCCGCGCCAAAGCCAACTAAAGACCGCCGAAAACTAGGGCCCCCCCCCCTCCTCTGCCGGCCCTCTCCCATCATTTCCACATCCGAAGGGCCGAAGCTGGGGTCGGACGCCCCCTTGATTTGCTAAAAAAAGGACTCTCTGAATCGAACTGCGGGAGGGTTTGGCTGTTGTTAAGTTGTGTCGTGGCCTGACCTGGCAGGGAGTGAGAGAGTATCTAAGTCTGACAAGACAGGGTTCAGGCACTGTCAACATAGGATGTGTACCACATACACTGCTGGATGCATTTGATTTGTTGTCTGGCTGATGAATCCTCCACCTCCCTAGGTTTTGTTTTTTTTCTTTTTCATTTGCTGTGATTCTTAATTCCTGCAAGAAAATTCTGATTTAATATGGCTTGAATCCATTATCATTCTTTCTTTTCTCACTTTACCTACACCAGACATGATTATTTATTTGGTTAGGAAATGCCTTTCTCCAAGCGTTCTGTCAAATTGTAGTTGAACATAGTGACAGAGCTGCTCATGTGGTCACATGCTCTTGTGTTCCTGTGTCTCGGCCAGCCGTAAATCATAAAAATGCCGGTCCAGAATTTTCTGCCCTAGTTTGGCAAAGTCACCGGGAACAAGTACATACAGGAAGATTTCTCACTGTTACCATTCTGTGACAAGTTCCTAACCACCTGTTCATTTTATAGCAGGAGAATACCACGTCAAGAACTAAAGGGTTAATAAAGGGAGACTATAATAGAGAGTTGGGTATGTGAGAGACAGAAATTAAACAGTGCCTGACCTTTGTGTGTGTGTGGTTTAGTGGCATTGATGAGCAATTGTGTACTTCTCTATTTCTTCCTGACTGGAGTTAAAACCCAAATATGTGATCGAACATAGGTCATTTGATTAGATATGTGAAAATTGATTTAAAAAAAAAAAAAAAAAGGTTGCCAAGAAGAGCAGGTTTCTTGAGCTAATGTCAGTTCTTTAACACAGATGTCCCACCCCAAAAACAGCTTCCAAGCAGGCACCCAGATCAGTCTCCTCTTAACAAACCACAAGCTAGCCAGAAAGGAGTTTCAGGCCTACGATTCTGCGTTCACAATATCGGTTCTGTTCTTGTTTGAGAAGAATGTGGTGAGAAGGCTTTGGCTTCTGGCTTTGATCATTTTAAAACCTGGTTTTTACAAAAATAAAATATTATTCTCTCTCTCTCCATCGCTGCCCTCTGTGTGCTTGCATTTAGTTTATCCTGTACAGAAAACCGATGACTCCTCCCTGACCAAGGCTCTTGTTGTCCAGTTACACATTTGGCCAGACGGTCACCAAGATTCCCTGTGGGTCCAATCATTTTCCATTCGACAACTATTGAAGCCACTGTGCTCCAGGCAACAGTCATAGCTTTAGAAATTATTTTATTTACCTGCCTTCCCTAAAAGCAAACAAGGTACCTGACCACAATTTGGAGTGCAACAGCAAATTGAAAGATGTCTCATACATAAGCAGATGTAGATTGATGGGAAAAATGTCAATCCTTTATCCATTTAAAATATACAACACAAAGTGAAGGGGTCTGAATGCTTTCTGAAACTAGTGTGCAACAAATTGCTTTGAAAATCTAACACGTTCATTAATAAGACAGTTTTCTGGAATGTTGCTGCTGCTTCTTCATGCCACAATGTGTCATTTGAAACCAATGCATTTACATAGCTTATATTCATATTCATTAGATTTGGGAACCTTCAATTATATCTATCCAAAAAAAATTATGCATAAAGTATACGTTAGCGATTACAATTTATTTATTTCAACTTGGTTTTCAATACTTCTATTATAATGTAAAGGTTCATGGTAAATATACTTAACAATGTTGAGACACACTGGCAATGGAGTACTAAGATTTTGTGACTTAGTAGGCCAGGCCTACCTCTCATTTGAGATAGGGAAAATCGTGTTTGATTTACTAGAGTGGCCCACCTTTAATTACGAATACATCTGAACTGTGTTAGTGAAGTAGTTGATGTATTATGTGATAAACTGGAGCCTTTATTTTCAAGAGTACCTATTTGCAGACCCATGGAGAAACGGAGCTCCACCGGAAATACGAAATTTCTTCTTCGTTTTTTTTTTACTGGCGGCGATCACCCAGCGTTTCTTCTTCTTTTTGTTTTACTGCCGGCGTTCACCTAGCGGTGAATAATAACAAGACACAGTTTCCACCGGCTATGGTGCTAGTAGACAGTAAAATAAGTCAGTTTGTTAAGGGTCCCAAGTCGCCAGAACGGTGGTAAAATGTTAAGGTTGAAGATGAATGAAGCAACGAAGCTTTGTGTTGGCTACATCTTCTGAAATCCGTCTCTTTAATTCACAGTTATCACACTAGGTCAATCACATAGGTACAAATATAAACTCTTATAAATAAAACAAAAAGTGCCACCACATTAAAATAAACAGCTCATTTTAAAAAGTGGGGTGAAAGGCATTAACGTCTGACACATAAGGTGACAGTTTCCATTCTAGATCCTGATTGATTTATTACCAGATCTCTTGTCCTCTAGTGATCACAGTTTTAATTATTATATAATTTCTATATTCATATTAGGCTATTGAACGATCGATGCTCGTCTGTGACTTTGTGATCACGCAAATGAACGTAACAATCGTGTGCAGCCGCAGAATTACATTTCAACCAGACATAAATAGCCTATGTTCATATTAGGCTATTTAACGAGGCTCGTCTGTGACTTTGTGATCACGCAAGTGAACAGTAACGATCGCGTGCAGCCGCAGAATGAGATAGGCTACAATACATAGGTTTATAAACCGAACACAGTTAGCATTAGCCTGCACTGCTGCAACAAGGCTCCAACTGACACTACGTTAAGGCTATTTACAGCTTCGTTTAAGAGGAAAAGACAAGCATTTGTCTCCAGGACTTCTAAGATAAAAGTTCAACATTTTGTGTTTCATTATAAGAGTTGATATTTGGATGTGATTGACCTACTTGTGATAATTGTGAATTAAAGAGACGGATTTCGGAAGATGTACACAAAGCTTTGTTCCTTCATTCATCTTCTACCTCAACATCTACTTTTTACCACCGTCCTGGCCACTTGGGACCCTTAACAAACTGACTTATTTTACTGTCTTTTACTGTCTACTAGCACCAAAGCCGGTGTCTTATTATTCACCGCTAGGTGAACGCCGGCAGTAAAACAAAAAGAAGAAACGCTGGGTGATCGTCACCAGTAAAAAAAAACGAAGAAGAAATTTCGTATTTCAGGTGGAGCTCCGTTTCCCCATGTGTCTACAAATAGGTGCCTCCATAGACATTATAAAGGATAGACGCCGCGTTGGCCGCTACTGCCTATTGGCGCTGACGAGAAATGCGGCCGCCATCTTGAACCGGTCACTCAGTGTAGTCTGTTTGGCAGGTGGAATGAACTATCAGCGCATGTAATTAATCATATCTCATTAAATACCAAACTGATTTTCACGCGGTTTTCTTTGCTGCAAAGATCATACATGTAGCTAAGATACAGGGCACAAGTTTCGACGTGTTTTAATATTCATAGTGGGCTTAACAGTCATAGAATATTCTGATATGATATAATAACCAGACGTCCGAGTCACACACTTCGTCCGGGAGGAGATTGAAACGGAGGATGTGTTTCTGCTTGGGGAACATATTGAGGCGACTCAGTTTGGCATCGACAACCACCATTCCGACTTGTTGTCATTGGTTGTGTCTGTCTTTCACAACGTGAGTGGAACGTGTGACCGGTCCAAGATGGCGCCCGCATTTCTCGCGCTCAACGCCCAATGCGGCGTCTATCCTTTATAATGCCTCTCTTTATTTTGAGCTACAGTACCGGAAGTCTCGCACTGTACACTCTGCGCTGGTTGGCTGATGAGGCTGTAGCACACGGTGTGTAGTGGTAGTTAACTTTCAGGCCGTTGACCAGCAGCTGTGAAACAGCGATAGGTGGAGAGAGAAAAAAAAGCATGCCTCGTGTGTATATTGGAAGACTCAGCTACCATGTCCGCGAAAAAGACATCAACAGATTTTTCAGCGGATATGGAAAGCTCATGGAAGTGGATTTAAAAAACGGGTGAGTTTTCTGCGGTGACGCACGTTAGTCAGCGTTTATTAACTGGCATCAATGGAAACTATTCATGTAACTACGGCAGCGCTGGTACAAGGTGTCTCACCTGTAGGCAAATGTGTTCAATGCTGCCGTCAGTTAAGCCCTCGAAGGTAATGGTGTTATATTGTGTTGTTGGAATGATACAATGATTCGCTTTCTTTCTTTACTTCTCGTTCTTGTTGCATATGTCGCATGGCCAACATGGCGCCTTGTGTTTGCTACAGCGCGGAACTAGCTGTCCGGGCTAACTACAGCTAGCTAGTTGAGTGTGAATGTACGCTCCATGCCTGGTAACTGGATACGATCTTGCCCTCTTTACCGTGCCTTAGTCGTGTGCATTCAAATGCCTAATTTCCCCTCCAGATATGGCTTTGTGGAGTTCGAGGATAACCGGGACGCTGACGATGCCGTGTACGAGCTGAACGGGAAGGAGCTGTGCGGAGAGCGGGTGATCGTGGAACATGCCCGGGGGCCGCGCAGAGATCGAGATCGAGACCGAGATGGCTATGGTGGGGGTTCCTGGGGTGGTGGGCGCAGTAAGTGCAGTCTATTACAAGATACCTTCCCTTCCCCTTGGGGTGAGGTATCGATGTGGACTGCACAAACAGCTGTTTTGTTTCATGATGGCGCTAATTAACAGACATTTAGCACGAGTTTTATGGCGAAACGTTTACCATATCTTAGATTGTATGCACACCACCTAGTAGTTAAAGCTTAAGGCGATGAACTCTATTCTTAGAATATGTGTTTATATTGTAGAAAAACCACATGGAGAAGGCACCATGAATCCAGGACTCATGTACACTCTTTTAATCAGGGTATCCAGCCAATGTCCTCCAGCTGAACAGTTCCAACCACCAGGGGTTGTTGACTTGCAGTTTCTTGCTCCTCCATAGTGATCATGGGCAGCCCTTGATTGGGTCATTATCTGGAAAGAACATCAATCTGCAAGTCAGAGCCAACCCAATAGCAGCATTCAAAAGTGTAGGCTGAAGAGTTGTAATAGCTTGAAAGCAGGGCTTTCTTACCATTGCTGGGCCTCTCTTGGGTGTAAATGTTAAACTTTGTGAGCCATGTTTTCAAGGTGTGAATTTTCAAATCAGTTTACATTACACAAGCCAAAAAAAAAGATCAACCACAAACCTAGCTATTGTAGTTTTATCTTAGTTATTAGGAAAAGACTAACATTTTCATGTGAAATGTGTATTTTTAATATTGGTATATATATTTTTATATTCAACATTAACAAAAGTCCTTGATGTTTCAATTTGAAAGAGTCCACTTGCGGGCTGAGGCTGAGAGTCCATTGAGGCTAAAGATGACTGGCTAAGATGACTGCCTGTCCCGTTTGGCCTTGGCTTTCACCTTACAATGTGTGTGTGACCTTTGCCCCCCTTGATCCTTGGCTGACCTAACCGGAAGCCATGATGACAGCAGCCTTTATAGACCAGGGGTGATGGTGAGGATTGCCATTGGTTTCTATGTTGACAGCAAACATAAGTGGAGCGGCTCTAGTAAAGAACTTGCAATCAAAAGAAATGTTGTAAGTGAGAACCTAAAAAACAAATTTATGTCAAAAACTAAAAAATCAGTGTGTTTCTTTACACCGTTCTTACTGAATTTGATCAAACGGTGTCCTATGTAGCACAGACTATGTGGATACCTCCTTTCTGTTTGTGTTACAGGGATAAGAGGTCTTGAAAGAACATCACTGTCCATTTGTTAATGTAGCTAAAGCATCACAGTGTGATGTACCGGAGTTAGAAAGGCTTTGTTTTGCTGGAAACGGATGCGGTGGTGTTCTTTGCAGCAGAGAACAACTTTGCGGAAAAATACAAACAATACAAAGAGTCCATGCAATGGCTTGTTGATCACGTAACTGAAGATTTGTGTTTGGAAAAAAAAAAGGATCAGAAGGACTCTTTATTATTAATTTCAGATTTATACCCCCTTGGTCTTATCTCTATTTGATATTCCAGGCCAGTAGTTCTTTGCATCTTGGCCATTTTGGTTGTCCTTACTTTTTCCATGTGCTGTTGTTTTTAAAGGTAGTGGCTACAGCAGCAGCAGCAGTAGGAGCCGCACTGGCAGGGATAAGTATGGACCTCCAGTCCGTACTGAGTACCGTCTCATTGTGGAGAACTTGTCAAGCCGCTGCAGTTGGCAGGACCTCAAGGTACATGTTCAAACTCAAACCATTATTTCTTCGATTCAGTTAACTAGAAAACCTCATTTGTTTGGAACAACACTTAATATGGCGGACACTCCACACAAACTTGCAAATGGAGGGAGAAGGGGTATGAATTGGCTGAATAAAAACAGTTTTTTGTCTTCTCCAGGACTTCATGCGTCAGGCAGGAGAGGTGACTTATGCAGATGCCCACAAGGAACGCACAAACGAGGGAGTGATAGAGTTTCGTTCCCACTCGGACATGAAGAGGGCTATAGACAAGCTGGATGGCACAGACATCAACGGACGCAAGATCCGTCTTGTGGAGGACCGACCTCGCAAACGAAGGTCTTACTCCGGCAGCCGCTCCAGGTGGGAACACTTCACTATTGAATAAGTGTCTTTGATGCTTCAGCCTTGCTGTTTTATGAAAAATACATTCAGCTCAACTTTTGTCTTGTTGCTTACAAAATTACAGAGCACTGATATTGCACAGGCAACAAAACCAAAAAAATGTTCTCTCATCCTTAGATCTCGTAGTCACCGCCGCTCCCGCAGCAGAAGCCGCAGGAGCTCCAGGAGTCGCTCCAAATCCCATTCAAGGTGACTCTTTTTGATAAAACATTTGAGATAAAAAAAAACTTCAGATTGGGCTTGTAGTTAAAGTACTCACTTGGAAAAGACATGTTTAGTGACCAAATGTATGATCTGGTTGTTAAATTATTCCATTTTGCAAAAAAAAAGTAAAGCTTGACCATTTCCCAATCCTTACAGGTCTCGTTCCCATAGCAACAAGGGACGTCATCATTCCCGCTCTCGATCTGGTAGGAAGTCACGCTCCAAATCAGGAGAAAGCAAATCTCGCTCTCGCAACAGGAGGTCCCGTTCGCGATCCGGCAAATCCAAGTCTCGTTCACGCTCTCACAAATCTGGCTCTCGGTCAGCCGACCGGAAATCCAAGTCCCGTTCAAAGAGCAGTTCAAAGGTAAAGTCGGAGCGTGATTCTCGCAGTCGATCCAAGGAGGCGTCTGTTGACAAGAAGTCCCGCAGTCGCTCTGCCTCCCCGGTAGAGAACGGGAGGGAGGAGCACGCCACCTCCCACTCTCCGTCCCCTAAGATGGATGAGCGCAGATCTATGTCCAGGGAGAAGCACTCTGCCTCCCGCTCACGGTCTAGATCAGCTTCTCAGGATTAGTGGAATCATCAAAAGGAGGTGTTTCTCTCATGTTGAGCTTGATTTCTATGCTGTACATAATGAGTAGTGTCGTCATGCTGACTTATGCTTCCTGACTTGTCTACTTTTCTCCTTCACGTATGCGCTCGTCTGAGACACTTTTTAGGTGCAGTTTTATTATAAGAGATGCACAGTGACAGGGCCACTGTTTGGTAGGATTTATGCATCTGAATCATCTGCCTCCCAAAAATTGGTAATTGTCGCCATAATTATTTAAAAAAAAACTGTGGTATTCATAAAATTTGTAGAGCCACAACTAAAATACGTTCAAGTCACCCTGTGGGTTGACATTCAAGTCACCCCGTTAACAAAAAAAAACTTCATTAAACTATTTATAGCTCAGCAAAAAAAAAGTTTTATTATTTAAATCATGCAGTCTCAGTTGGCAACAGATCTTTTTTTTTAGGGTAGATTGATGCAATTTACAAGTATGGTTATCCCCATTCTACTGATGTCTGGGGCATCATCAGGCCTGGTTTGATTTAGTTTCATACTCATTCTTACTGCATGGTTGTGGGAGATAAGTAGCATTTGGTTGCACTATTGGAGCGGGTTCCCTTTTGGGCTGCAGTCTCAGTAGTTGCTTTCTCAAGGAATTTGTCAACTGAGATGCAAGAACTTGTATTGCATATTTACAAGATAATGATAAGGGTTTGTATTTCATGTTTAAATAACTTACTTTGTAGGTGGGCTGTTATGATCCCTTTTATTACCGTGTGTCGGCACCAAATAATATATATTTTTTCCTTTACTAGCAGGGTTATTTTGACACCATGATCAGTTAATAT
This sequence comes from Hyperoplus immaculatus, assembly GCA_949357725.1. Classification (NCBI taxonomy): domain Eukaryota; kingdom Metazoa; phylum Chordata; class Actinopteri; order Uranoscopiformes; family Ammodytidae; genus Hyperoplus; species Hyperoplus immaculatus. Next base: position 12,589,467 of record OX442360.1, on the reverse strand, counting down.
GGAAAGGTCATTTATTTTTATTTTTTCTTAGGTTCAGTTTGGCTAGAGCTTCAAGGCGTCAAATGCAGTATCCTGTTTGTCTATCATTTCTCGCTTTGTTATTGCAGCCATGTAAGATTTTTTCAGATTTAAATTTTTCTGTACTTTTTCCTGCAAGTTTAGTACAGGAGTTTTGTACTGGAAGATTACATCGATTCAAATCACTTGAGGTTCAGCTTGTGGGTTTTTAAGAACCTGTACATCCCCAGACTAACTGAATGCACCCCTCAATCCATCATTTGGAACAGATTCATATTTTGTCTCCATGTGAATGAGATCTAACAGAAAATGTTTTTTTTTTTATTGTGTTCGATTAAAGATCTTCACGACAAATATTTGCAGTTTGATGTCACTTTGTGTCGGGATATTAGAAATCTTGGCTTCAGTAATGACGTGACCTATATCTTTCTTATTATATAATAAATGCTCTTTCATTATGGGGGAATGAACCGTATCTATGTTATGCAGATGTGAGGAGAAGCCGTTTGTTTGAATCTGATTGAAATGGCGACCGAACTGCTGTTGAGCCATCTGGAGTTAAATCAGTAGTACACTTGATTATTTTAACACATCGACTATAACTGGAAGTGGAGCGGTTGCACTAGAAGTCTTTCAGATTTTCATTATAACCAACAAGCGAGGTGACTACTCGCAGCTCGCGCATGCGTAGTCTGAGCCCCGGAGCCGCAGGAGATCAGAGCTGGTAAGCCAAATTTCAGTTCCGAAATTGATCTGCAACCACGAATTTTTTCCCCAATTTATTATTCTCTAATTGTGGCAGACACGAGCATCTTTTAACTACATATGTTTAAAAGTGTTAACATGCTTAATTAATTTGTGCAAAAGCGTTTTGGCGTAATGGGTATCACCCACAAAGCTTTTCGTCTAGAAAAAAAGATATATATTTGATAATGGCATGCGTTTAATTAACCTAATCGAGTTAAATACTTTAAAATAATACAAGTGGTCGCACCGACGTTACCAAAATATACCAATATCAAGCTAATGGTTGTTTTTAGCCGGAAATGTTGAACATTCATTTGAGGTGCTGCTGGAATGGGTGACAGGGTTCGTTTTTCAGTAAATAGGATTTTCACAGGATTTGAGACACTGCTTTTAACACATTTTTTGCCTGAAGGATTCCGGATTCTCCGCCATTTTAGCTAATGTAATTTGAATTGAATTGTCTGTGTGTAATAAGCTTGTTTAATATAGTCTACATGATATATTGGCTTTTGTTATTGTAATAGATGACTCTAAAAAGTCACACACTTGGCATGGTTAATGTTTGAAGAAGGCGTCTCTGCTCTGTCTTTATTCTATAAAATGTCATATTTTATATATTTTTTTAAGTTTGGGGAAATTTAGAATACAAAAGTCATTCTCCTGTAGTTTCAATATCCCATAGCCGTTTTGGGAAGAGTTTAAGTCAGGAAATATTATTCGAGAGACACAAGTGCCTCAGAATATTCTATGGTCCCTATGCATTTTATAAACCACCCCATGAATAATGATAACAATAACAATTGTACATAAAACCACTGTAAAAACCAGGAACCTGGACATTTTCAGTCAAGTCAGTTTGTATTATCAAGCCAATAATCACCAATTTGCTTACAAGGTTTACAATTTGGCCAACACATTTTCCTTGGGATGAGGGAAAACTTCACAAAAGACCCCCGGTTGAGAAAAATGAAACCTGACCATTAAGTAGATGCTCAGGACTCCTAGTCTCACCCCAACCCCTCTCCTTTGTTTCTAGAAAATACATTATGATGAAATAAAACATTTACTTTCTAAACAAAAAATTACACCATTTCAGGCAAGGCTTTTCCCTTTGAAACAAGCCTGCCCAGGATTCTATGGTAAATTAAAAAATGATTTATGATAGGTTTAACAAAAAGAATGAACAAGACAAGAAGGAAATCAAAATCAAACTGGGATAAGTAATTCACAAGCTGTTCTCCCACATTAGCCAGCAATGCAAGTTAAACCTCCTATGAAGAACTTGCAAATGTTAATTTATCAGTCTCATCTATCCTCTGTTGATCATAAATTAAACTAAAACAGAAAACGAGACCATCAGCGAAATCAACACTATTTTTAGATAGTTATTATAAATGCATTTGTAAGGGACTGATTTTTCCCAGGAACAATTTACGGCAGGCATTCCAAAACAGCCTAATTTGTAAAATCAAATTTGGTCTGATTCACCATCTTTCTATTACTATTATTAACCTTACAAATAAATACATTACCTCATCGCATCTGTGCGGTCTCTCTTCATGGAGGCTGTTTCAACCAGTTTGGACTCTGCTGTTTCTCTAAAAATGATAAGAAGTACCTCATAAGAAATCAGAAAGACAATACCTGATAGGGTCCCTAAAACTCTAGGGCCGGACCTGTTACCCACAAGAGAGCGTGGCTTTGTTTATCACAGTCTTTGCTCTCTAGTGCTGTGGAGTAAAGGACCGGGACGTAGTTATGAGTGCCAAAGGTAACATGGAGGCTCCACCCAAGGAACCCGATCGCATCCCTTTGGACCCGTCCTCCTCTTCCTCCGGCGAGGCGGTCCTCATCTGTGGGAGTGATGGGGTGTCCAAGAAGGCTCGACCCCAGCCCCACACCACCACTGCTTTCCTATTACCAGGTGAGTACGAGTTGTATATACCCACCGTATTAGATATTCAAGTCTTCAGATAGTTTATATTAGAGCACATCTGGAAACACAGGTTGGATTTATCAGAGGCCAACAGATTATCATATAAGTCTGGTTGTTTGGCAGCGTCAGGTTGATTTCCTTTGAGATAACAAACTGATATGCAAAGGATACAATGTCTCCAGCTGGTCCTTTGAAATTATAAATAATTGCTGTACATCACGTTCAAGCTGCTCTAATGGCAGGATTTGCTGTATGTCATTTGCATGCAGTATGTAAACAATTGGGACATACAGTTTCGTCATAAAATTGCACCTTGAACTTTACCATCTTGCTTTATTTTATTTATTGAGAATTGTGGGTCAGAATGGCCATTGTTGTCCTGCATATTGTAAATATGACCAAATGTAAAGGAACATCTGGGCATTTTCGGCATACTGCATTTGACAAGCATGTATTAGTAAATCCGAAATATCGGAGTGCTGCATCGGGGACAGGAGGGATGTCGGGTTTGACCTTTTCCTGAAGTGTTGTTTCAAGATATTGTTTGCATGTTAAATGTCTATAAATGAACTGTCAGTGGGCCCTCCTTAAGAAGGAGAGCGAGCTGACATAGATCAGTTCCTTAGCTGCAAGGAAGTACGAGAGCCCATACACCTCACCTGTGGCCAGTCAGCTGAAATCTCATCTCTGGAGAATGAATTGAATGATTTGAACAGTTTGAAGTTGGTGTCCCCAGGGAGATGGAGGTCTATCTCAACAAATGTGACCCGACCAGCCCATGGTATTGCCCTTCTTAATGGCATATTTGGCTAGGAACCTTTTGTTGACGTGCAGTCTAAGAATGGGACAAGGCCATTTTGTTATTGTTTGCTCTTTGTGAGGCTCCCATTGAGTCTCTGGATTTCAGCCCCTTTTAACTCATCTTTGGTCATGAGGAAAGGGGCCCGCTGCACATGTTTAAGGATTGAACCAACATCACCATGAGATGTCCTACAATATGTCTCTTTTTTGGAGCCATACAGCAGGCAACCTGTGAGGTTGCAGGTAAGAACATGGTTTGGGCTAAGGCCCGCATAAAAGCCAGATATAAGAAGGCTGTAGAATGCAGTTTTGATACAGGTGACCTTGTGTTAATGTTGGTCCAAGGACTTGTGATTATTTGCGACCTGGTTTTGCTGACAAAGACAAAATATTGATGAAGATTGGGGACCTGAATTATAACATAAGCACCCCTGATAGGTTGTCTAAAACCAGACTTTGACATCCGTGCGTTGAAGACATATGAGGGTCAGGAAGTAGCAGTTTACTGTGCTCTACCTGAGGTTGTGGAGGAAGAGTTGAGTTTGTGTGACCCTGAGATGTCATTTCCTCCTCCAGACATTGTGAACACTAGGTTTTTTTAACACCTAGGCTTGAACTGTGCCTGGCGAAAACTTAAATCACCTGACTAAAGCTCAGAGGCAGGATGTGATTCATTTAGTTGACCCTTACCCTGTGTTATGTAGAGATATTCCTGGGAAAGTGAATTGAGCAGTGCACAATGTTGATAACAGTACCCTCATCCTTACCATCCCCACAAAAAGAACATAGTCCAAAGGGAAGCTGACTATCTGTGAAGATTGGGCCTACGATGCCTGGGGCTCACAATTGGTGAAGGCAACCCAGGGAGGAAAAGCAGACAGGTTTTGTGTGAATCATAGAAAGCTCAACAATATGACCAAAGCCGATGCTTTCTCTATTCCTTGTCCTGAGGATTGTACCAATCAGGTTGGATCACCTTTTGGATCTCCTTGAAGGTTTACTTAAAGTGCCTTTTAACGGTGTGTGAGATTTCAGCTTTTGTTAGTTAGAATGGTCTCTAATGGTTTGAGGTCCCTGACCTTTGTAAAAAATGCACCAGCCACATTTCAGTGCTTGAAAATTTTGAGGAACAGCGACACCTACCTTGACCTGACCATAAGTGAGACACCTATGTAACACATCGTAGAAGTAAGGGAACCATTTGAATCTATCAAGGGGGCTGGTATAGTAGTTCATTTTGCCAATTGGGTGTTTTGGGAAGGGTAGAGTGACTTACCTTGTAGGCTACATCAAGTGGATTGTGGAGCTGTGCTTCTTAAAGTGGTGAAAATCCAAGCCAATATAGATTTCCCTTTCCCATGCCGTGGCACACAGCTAATGTTACTCATGAGAATGTGTGGATTCTATCGCCGCTTTGTGACCAATTTTGCAACCATTACGGCTCCTCTGAGGAGTCCCTTGAGGAAAGGTGTGAAGTGGGTTTGGTCAGAGAAATGTCAGGGGGCGCTCACTGGGGTCAAAGCCATGTTATCTAGCCTGCCTGTACTCAGAGCTTCCAATTTCCGTATGTTGTTTATGCTGGCAGCCAATGCTTTTGACATGGTATTACTGGCTGTTAAGCTTAAACAGGGGAGGATGGTCTGAAATTATGAGTGCCTGGTGTACACAGGAGGACTGTTGCGTTTCCCCTTTTCCGGAACTTTGGTTTCAAGTTACTGTCGGCGTGTTTGAAATCTAAACCTCAATGCATCTCTCTCCTCAGCTCCTTCTTCCAGCCATCAAAAGATAGAGGTGACTCCCGCTGTTGCCGTGGGAGACCCAGGTAAAGGACTCAGGTCCAATGACACGACCACACCCACCCTGACAGCACAAGTGGGCGGTGCTTGTAGCATTGTCCACGTACTAGAGTGGAAGGAGGGGATGGCCATCCTGCCAAGCAGCAATCTCAAAGTAAACTGATGCTTTTGGCTTCGACTTTTGTTGTACCAACTGTACAATATGTTGTTATTTCAGTTGTAGCATCTTCTTCAGAGAGGACTTCAAGCTTTTTATTTATTTTTATTTTTTAAACTTTTTCAGCTTTTGTCTATAGATTGTCCTTGTTCCAACTGCAATTAGAATAACTAACAATTTGGATCAGAGATCTAAAGCTTGCACCTCTGGGTTAGTGTAACTGAAACCACAGTAATGCAGCCCAAAAACATGTGAATAAATGTTTTCTTACATTGAAAAGAGGGTGTGCTACTCAGTATAGAATATAAAAAAATCCTTTTTGCAGACTGAAGATACTGCGAAATTGAACAGTTCATATTTTATAGTTTCACAGGAAATTGTTTTGAGGAGGAATAGACATGGCAAAACATCAAGATACATTCTGACAGACAGTGGAATCTATTGTGTTTGTGTTTATGTGTGTGTGTGTGTGTGTGTGTGTGTGTGTGTGTGTGTGTGTGTTGTAGTTCTGCATGAGTGACGTAGGAACGCTGAGCACAATTATTACCCCAGGGGCCACTAGCAGCAACCCCGCCGAACCAGCAGCCGGGAATTCTGGGAGATCTACTGACGCAGAAAGTGCTCCAGCAGCCAACCCAGGTAAACTCACTTACATAAGGCTGCAGTAACCTCAACACAAAATACTGCAGTTCAGTGAAACATTTTCACTGACACACCAAAAAATAAATACATTGAAGTATCACTTTGCTTTGGTTTCAGATGTAAAACATGTACATTTCCTCTATTATAGCATGTATCAGGCAAAGAAAGCTTTATATGATCAGAATAAGATATATGAAGGTATTCCCTGGTGTTGCAAGTGTAATGCTGCACACAGCTGCACTTTTATTTGAAGTATTTCCCAGCAGGCTCTTTTTCAATGCTCACTTGTGTGTGTATTAAGTAGACATGAGCGAAAATGAAATCCACTGCAGTAGCGCTCCTCATGAAAAGATTGCCGCTGCAGGATCTTGTTGAAAATATCAAGCAGGCATCACTCTGTAAAATTAAAATCCAGCTGAATAATTGATACAAGTTATAAATAAGTAGTGTAAAAAATCATAAACTAGAAATCGGTCTTATTGCAGAAGCATCATCCACATGAATTAAATAACAGAAAACATCCGATGTTTTACATTTTGATTTATCCTGTGTCATCAGTCCTCACCGGCCGACATTTAATAACTGTTTCCTGTTCGCTATGTGTCAGATGTGTTGGCTCCTATCGTCACAGTGAGAGCTGCAGCTCCGGAACAAGAAAGGTTGTTGCCGTTCAAACCTGAAGTCCAGGTCGGACCGGGCCAACAGGGCCATGATCCCAGAGCTCAGAGGAACTACACAGAGGAGCTGCGCAGAGAGCCCATCACCGACAAGTACGTTGGTACCAGCTGCTTCTCCTTCATGCTTTTACATGTGCATCTCTATGTAGACATGTGCACACTAGCACCATCATTCAACTCATCTCCCCTTTCCGTGATTCTCAGTAAATCAATTACTTGTGTATGAATGCTGCTGACTCATATGATTCTGACTCAATGTTGTTTGGTGCAACATGCACCCTATGATGATTTTGTAGACAAACTGTAGTGTTATGTTTTATTTGTCACTCTTGGGTTTTAATCTGTGGTTATCCCGAAATTCAAACAGAAGCAACCACACATCAAAGTCTTTTGTGAAATATTGTTAAGAGGAAACATAATTTAAGCCTCCTAAGAGGAACTTTTAAATGTTTATGAAACAGTCAGATGTTTCTTCTGATGATCATAAATGACCTGTAACAGCCAACGAGACTGTCAGTGAAAAGAGTGTTATTTTTGTATAGATATTATAAATGCCTTTGCACGGGTCCAATCTCCTGGGAAAACAATTTACTGAATCAAAGTTAATTTTGTCGCACCATCATCATATTACCATTATTAGTCTTATAGTATAGTCACACACATAACCTCATTTTGTTGCATCCTGCGGTCTCTCTTTCCCTCACCGGCACTCGCTTTGGGGCTTGTATCGTTACCGCTTTTGTCTTAAGATGCCACTACAATCAACAAAACCTGAAAGGTCCTTGTAGCTACTTTAACCAGAAAATCATTGCAGTTGCTGACTGACTTGCTGTCTACAAGCACATATAGCTGTGTCCTATTAAAAGCAACAATCTTACTTACTGTCACTGCACTGGGCGTTGTCTGAAGGCATTCTGAGAAACCCAAGAAGTGAAGTGAGACAAATGTAGCACGGAAACTGTCTAATACCACAAAATCAATCCTGCGATGGGGAGAACAAGACAGAAATTAATATCATGATAACAGTAAGGAAATGGAAGTACAGTCTGTTGGTGTGTTTAGAAATCTATCTTCCCTCTGTGTACCTCAGGAGGAGTGTCGGGGTAGAGAAGGTGCCCGCAGGTGGGAGGGTCTCCTCCCTAAACCCAGATCACCTGAAACCCATGAGGAAGAGGAAGAGGAAGGAATACCTCAGCCCCTCTGAGGAAGACTCTGATATGGACGGCACGGTGGGACAGCATTATTTAATTTTTAACATGCAGAGATAATCAGGTGTTCTCGCGTCACTTGTGTATATGAAGATCAAAGCAAATCTGCTCTAATCCAGTTCCTGTATAGTCTTTGTCTTCTTAACTCTTGTGTAATTTCTATAATGTGCTTTTTTAGGATGAGAAAATGGATGATTCTAAAGCAGACGGCAGACTCATCAGAGGAGGTTGGACTGAATGTCTTTTTGTTCATCTCTGATGTCATACTTCATCCTCTTTTTTTGCGCTTCTTTGCTCATTTGTTAGCTGTAGAGTACACGTCTTTTTCCTCCCTTCCTCCTTCCCCCTCACACAGTATGACACCTCACAGTGTGTCGAGTCATAATAACATCCCTGACAATATAATGCAATTTCATACAGTGTGAAAAATTCTGGCATGAAAATGACCTTCAAGGTGAATCGCTCACACTATCAAAAGAGTGTGGCTTTTATTGATTAAAGGGCTGCTGCACTGAATTGTGTTATAGTGTCAAGGGATCTTGTTATTTTCTCCAGCCCCTGTGCACTGTCCATTCTTCCCTTACTTTAATGTACTCCCCCAACCTCCCCCCGAGACAGGAATGGAAGTGTAAAAATAATGTTATAGTGGTACCAGAAATTGAGCTTAAAGTAATATTTGACTTTGAGATGATCCTTTTTTAATAAGAGCCTGTGTGTAAAATTACGGGAGCAGGATCTCGGAATCTTTTTTCCCCTTCCTGTCTTCTGTTCATAACATTTATTTCCTTTCCCAGTATTCCTTCAGTTTGAGTTTGTATTCTGCTAATATGTTTCTGTAAAGCACATTGCATAAACGGAATCCACTCATTGCTTAGTTTGTATTTTTGGTAAAGCTGGAGACACAAAGACAGAGCAGTGGACGTGGCCTCTGTATCTGGAGGAAACCAAAGCTATTGCCGCACCAGACCAGCTTTTCCAAGAGGTATGTTTTTTTTAAATGTTTTTTTAGGCATTTTTATGCTTTATTGATAGTGCAGAGAGACAGAGGTGAAATGGGGCAGAGAGGGGAGTGACATGCAGAGCACGACCGCGGGCGGGAATCGAATCCGGGTCTGCTGCTGTGCCCGGCCCGGGGGGGGACGCCCTACCAACTGAGCTAAGGGCGCCCCTCCAAGAGGTATGTTAGAGTTGAATATTCAGACTTTAGCTTCAGCCTGAGCTATTGCAACAGTGTGTGCCAATTATTATTATTTAGTTTTTTTAATAATTTTGTTTTATTACTTCCACTGCAGCTCTGCTATAGCACAGGGAATCATCTATGGCCCAGAGAGGAAAAATAGTACAGCATAGACAAGAAGGGAAATTAAATATATGGATTTACTCTGGAGGAAGTAACACATGCAGATCAGTCAGACCCTTAAAATATGTATAATTATGTTACAGAGTGTGATGTTAAATAGGTTCTTAGTGTGATTTAATTTGAAAGATAATTTATTTCTCTTTCTTCGTCTTGAAGGAACTCTGTGATCTAGGACCAATAGAGTAAAATACACTTTAAAGGTGGAGGTAGCGATTCTGGAGAATGTTTGTTGTTTTTTTTCAGCGCACACATTACGGTACAGATAGCGGATCATGGGGAGATATTCCATTATTTTGACAACAAACATTCCCCAGAATCGCTTTAAGTATATACACCTGGTGTAAACACCATATATACCTTTAAGTATATGAAAATGATAAAAAGACAGTGATCTCCACATCATTTTCTGTATTATTCTTAGGGTTTCCCTAATGCAATTTCACCCCACACCGTTTTATTTTCATATCTGATCCTAAACCTCTATTCCTATTTAATCCCATGTGTCCAGTCCCAGAGAGTGCCAACAGTGAAGAACGGCTTCAAACAGGGCATGAAGCTGGAAGGCATCGACCCACAGCATCCGTCTATGTACTTCGTCCTCACTGTGGCCGAGGTGAGCCAGATGTACATTAATATGCCTGATTGATTTTAATGGCTGGGCTGATTTAGTTTTTTAAATCACCATTCCCTTACAGACTGTTTAGTATGCAGGAGGAGCTCGGCCCCAGTGTCGTCTTCTTCTCTTGCCTACTTTACTGCTCCTCTGACTGTATCATGTTTTCACCCAGGTCTGTGGTTACCGGCTGCGGCTCCATTTTGACGGCTACTCTGACTGCCACGACTTCTGGGTGAACGCCAACTCCCCCGACATCCACTCCGTGGGCTGGTGTGAGATCACCGGACACAAACTGCACACTCCCAAAGGTCAGACTGGTGACAACACTGAGGACTCCATGAAAAGCGCGAAGGAAAAATGGCATGGACATACAAAACCATGTCCTTCACTCATGTTTAATTTCACAGGATAAACCTCTCTGGGATAAAAAAATAAAAAAATTAAATTAAATGATCGATCCCACTCATGTCTTTACAGCTAGTTAGCTAACCACTAGCCTATCCCAGCTCTGTCCAAAGGTTTCATTATTCCCCCCACCAGCACCTCTAGAACTCAATGAATAACAAGTTAGATTTTGTGTTTAATTGTTTAATCGTAACTCATAACAAAGTGTTAAATCGACACGTTATGTTTTGCTGGGTAAAGTGCAGAACAATATGTCAGATATACATTTATGTCAGATATTTTAATGTATTAAACAAACAAGATATAAAGTCCTCCAATCCTCTTGTCTCACACTCAGGAAGAAAGCGAACAGGGTATTTTACCATAAATGTTGAACTATCCCTTTAAATGTTGGGCTGTTTCCCTAAAATATGAATCCATTTGATCTTCTCTCTATTTGTCTTTGCTGCAGGTTGTAAAGAGGAAGAGTTCACCTGGACCAACTACCTGAGAATGACTAAAGCACAAGTGGCTTCCAAAGAACTCTTTGCCAGTCCTGGGAGGGTAACTGCCACTATATAATATACGGTAGTTGTATTATATACAAGCATGAATGGATGAGGTGAATGATTTAGGGCTGGGGAAATGGCTTCTCCAATGAGAAGCAGAATAACAAAACATTTTCTTTATTTTTATTCAAATGTTCACTTTTTATTTCTCTCTGAAAGCAGGCTTTATGTGTTGTCTGATATTTGGTTTAATATTTATTATCAGCAGCAGGACTTTATACAATTTTAAGTTTGTTCAGGCTGATGTCGACTTCGTACAGCAAAGTACATTTCATCAGCTGCTCCACAGCTCTGTAATGTCTCTACTTCCTTATGTGCTCTTGTGATGTAACAACTAATATCCTAGCTTTCTGTTTAGATCGATGTGAAGTGCGGTTTCGAGATAGGAATGAAGTTGGAAGCAGTCGATCGTATGAACCCCTCCCTCATCTGCGTGGCAACCATCACTGACGTGGTGGATGACCGCTTCCTGGTTCATTTTGACAACTGGGATGACACGTACGACTACTGGTGAGCCTCAATACCATCTGGGGGATGGATATGTGCTTTGGGAAACGACAGAGGAAAAACATCTATAATAAAGACGATCATGAGCAGCTGTGCAGAACCTGAGGCTTGTGATCATTTAAGAAAGTGCAGATTAGAAAAATTGCTCACCTTGTAAAAAAGGATCTCCGCCCAATCCCAGGTGACTTGCTTGTGGTGTACAGGACTAGTACATATGTTCATTTAGCCTGAGCTCAAATTCTAAACACTTTAAAACCCTTCTGATGATTTTGCTGTACATCATTTCATCCTGTCTTATCCTGTCGGTTATCATCCTATATATAATAATTAACATCAAAATAATGATAATTCTCACAATTAGTCTTTCCTTTGTGAGCACTTTACGACACAGCATAAAATAGAAGACTGCCCTGTTGTCAGTCACCAGAATCTTTAGTTCCCAATGTCGTTCTGATATTCCAGATCAATTAGTGAGTGACCTACGATTCTGTATAACTTCATGTTTACAGTTGCTTGTTTGTTTGTAAAAAGTTAGCGTAAACGAGAACCAGTCCAAAACTTTAAGACAAGAATGTCATTTATTTTTTAAAGTAGTCTTGCACATCATGGTCGAAGTAGATATGAATGATTAACACCACTTATTCTATTCACAAACTCTTTCTTATAATGAAACTATAAAACTGCATTGCTCGTTGATTATCTCTCATATCTTTTCTAATTATATACCAATTTTGCTGTAAATTCTAAGAGATTTTCTATTCAACACTGGACAATCTTCTCATGTCAAATGTATACAGGTGTGATTCCAGCAGTCCATACATTCATCCTATTGGTTGGTGCCAGGAGAGGGACCTTCCCCTAACACCACCCCAAGGTAAACAGTGAGAGCATTAATTGAATCGTGTTCATAATCAAACCATTGCTCATCGGGGGCCGCTCTTGGTGTAGCCGGGTTCGAATCCAGCCTGTGTCGTTCTCTGCATGTCATTCCCCTCTCTACCCCATTTCATCTTGTCCTATTGCTCCTTTTACTTCTATTAAACCTTGATTGAGATGAATTTGTTCAATATACGAAATGGGTTTGTAAATATACAAATAAGAAGAACTTTTGGCAACTATGTGTGGGGGATAAATGTTTGTTGGTCTTCACTTACTGAATTAAATGTTCTGATGCACCAGATTACCCAGACCAAGCCCGGTTCTCCTGGTCTCCCTACATGGAGGAGACCGGTTCCAAGGCGGTGGTCGCTGACAATTTTAAAGTGGTGAGAACAAAAAATAAATGTTCTATTTTTGGATTCATCTCCCAGTATGATTGGAACAGATCCAGGTTAACTGTAGTGCGGTTCCGTGATGTTGGCTGAAAGAAAACAGCAGCAAAAATAATCTGATGTTTGGTTTTTTAAAGCATCCCAGTCATATAGGGATGCAGTTGATATACATACTTGCAAGATTCTCACAAATTTTCAGTATCCACACAGTGTCAGTTAAATATATAATACATAGTCACGTAATATCAGGTACTTAAGTAATGTCATGAATTTCATCACAGCTGACAGATCTTTAAGAGTGCATCAGGGAAGTTAAGGTCTAACTTTTATATAACAAAAGCTAATGAAAATGTAATGATTGTTAAAACAAAGTCCAGTTGTGGGACCCCTGTTGTAATTTTTTTCATCGGTAATAAAAGATACAAAATGCCCAACCACGAAAAAGTAAAAATACATATAAGTGAGGTTGGCTGCTTGTAAATCCGGTGCTTTATAAAAATTGTGTTTTCCAATCGTCCTCTCGTCTCCAGCGTGCAGCCCATAGCTTCCAGCCTCAGATGAAACTGGAGACTGTGGACAAGAGAAGCCCTGGTCTGATCAGAGTGGCTACTGTGGAGGAGGTCGACACTCATCGCATTAAGGTAAATAATGTGTGTGTGTGTGAGTGTAGGTGGTTATTTTTCGCTTTTATTGAAAAAGGTCTAAAGTCATTAAGGTTACGATCTTGTTTTTTATATTGTTTAAAATGGTTCTCCAGCCCCCTCAGGTCCCAAAGTCCGTTGTGGTCTTGGGCTAATGGTTTGGATGTGCCTGCTGCCATAAGAGCTTACATTACACTTTGATGTACATATATTATTTATAACCAAATAGGGGAGGACGGGGTAATCTGAGCCACTTTTTACATTTGCTCCCCTCTAAGCGAGCTGAAATTATTTATCACTCAAATTTACACATTTCCCATTAATTCAGGATGTTTCATAGAAATGGGCATTAGCAGAATTTTTTAAAGACAAAGGGCAGTGAAAATATGATTGTTTTAAAAAAAAGTTGTCATGTGGCTCACTTTACCCCAGCTGTGGGGTAAACTGATCCACTTATCCACCAATTAAGCAAAGCTAATTTTCTAAACACTTGAAAGTAACAAAATCAAATACAACATATTATAATTCAAAAGGTTTTAATAAGATTCAAATGAAAGATAGAACCAGTTAGATTAGAACACAGTCTAGGGGTCAGAACACAGGACCCTTAGAGCCAGCTAGTGTCTGGGGGTCAAAGCATAGGAAAATCAGAACCAGCGAGAACAGCCTGGGACTCAGAACACAGGAGAAGACCCAGCCTGTCATACTCTACAACTAGGCCTACTCTACATTCCAGCCCTGAAGGTTACAGGGACAGATGAGAAGGTGCTTTTTCCGTGTGGTTGCCCCTGTCGTCTTCCTGGTGTATTTCCTTAGCATGATGGCTTTTCTACAATGTGTATGACATTAAAATAAAACATATGTCATGTAATATTACATTAAAATATGTTTAAGACTAAACTTAACTTGTGCCTCATGGTGGGGGAAAGTGAGACAGTGGCTCACTTTCCCCCACAACATTTGGCTCACTTTCCCCCACCACCACAATTTGAGAAAAAACTACCTCTCTTAGCATTTCAGGCTAATCTTCAGTTATCAGCATCACATGGTTTCATATTTTGGTAGTTCATCAACACGTATGATAGAAGTTTTTCTACGTGAATACATTTGCTTTGGCACAACATTTGATTAAGTTGACAGCAAGAAAATTTACTTTTACATGCAAAATACCTATTTTGGTGAAAAAAACATGCTTACCACAGCACCATGAGGTCCTGTCTTTCAGGGCCATGGGGAAATGAGAGGGGCTTGAAAACATATATCTCACATGACCACAAATGTTTTCCGTTGCCTAGATACAGGGGGTGGCTCACATTACCCGATGCCTCAGATTCCCCCGTTCTCCCCTATAATAAAAAACAAAAAACCCTGGACCCATCATTCAGGTCATACCGAGCTGGGTGCATTTTGAGTGTGTGCATGTTCAGTATGTGTGTGTATGCGTCAATACAGTAGCTCCATCTCCTCTCCTCCTTCAGGTCCATTATGACGGCTGGAGTCATGTCTATGACGAGTGGATGGACTCAGATCACCCTGACCTTCATCCAGCAGGCTGGTGTGAGGCCACCGGTCACCCTCTCAAAGTCCCCCCACGGGACACCAAAACACTGCAGCCACACGGTAACCACCAACATCAAATGAATGCAAAAATAAAATTTTGTATGTGTCATTGCTTGCAAAGTACAATTTATATATGTCATCTTTTTATTGTTTCTTTAAACTATATTTCACATGTCGCTAATGTATATATGGGGTTACCAGTATGTATTGTTGTAAATCATCCTTTTTCATAGACATAGCAGTGATTCTTGAGAAGCGAGACAAAAGGCCAATATTAACTGCTGTTATGTTTAAAAGTAAACATGTTTAAAATTGTAGATGTTATTAGGGATTAAGAATAGAATGTCTGGAGCACAATTATCCCCTTAAATTTAATTTTATCGTTATTATGTCAAACACTATATAATCTCTCATATCAATAAAAACTGTTTTTCTACAACACATTCATGTTTAATAAGGTTTGTAAGTGGTGGGACAATTTTGTCACCACCGTCAGACAAACCAGTAAAATGTAAGAAAATCAGCCAAAATAAGGGGCAGCTGTCACTACGAAGGACCTCTTGTCACATTCTACCTCTGCAGAGTACATTAGAGTCAGACAGGTTCTGATAAGTGTTGTAGTTTTAGAATATTTTACATTCCAAATCTTGAAAGTCCTGCGTCACAACCATGATACGTCAACACCAACTTACAGTTTCTGAAGAAGTTATTTGAAATGTTTCGATCATTTTATTTTCCTGAATTAGTTCATACTAGCACCAATCATCAACAGAAAAAACAAATGGCTACTAGAAAACTCCATTTGTTCTGTTTAAGAAACGTTAAAAATGTCAACACTGTCAGATGTCAAACAAATTTATATTCATATACATTTTGAAAATATATTTTTTATTTTCTGTCAGTCTTGGTGAATATTTGTGATCATTATACATCTCATGGGTCTAGCATAAATTGAGGGAATATTAATTTGTGTTTTTGGTGTCTGACTGTGTTGACACAAAATAAGGAATGGCAAGATAAAAAGCCCATTTTGATAAGGAATGGCAAGCTAAAAAGCCCATTTTGATAAAAAAAACAAAAGCTGGGAGGTTGTGTCAAAGCTTAGCTCAGTAGCTTATTATACTGTATGTTGGATACATACATGTTCTTTTATTTGCCTAAACATAGGGTTTGTATTTTTTCAACATTGCACCCTGTTTTGTCCCACTTCTCAAGAATCACTGATAGGTGACAATAGTAAAATGAACAACCTTCATTGCATTTAGCTGCTTCAGTGACATGGTCCTGGTATTGTATCTGCTGGTTCGTTGTAACACTTTCATGGCTCATCGGGACATTTGAATAGAACAGAGCCATTGGTAATATTATTCTTGTGTCAACAGTTTTTTCCTACTATAACCAGTCAAAATATCTGCTGTGAAAAATACTTCTTGGCATTTCCATCCCAGCTACATACAGCCATTATTTCTTATATGCTGTGGGTTTGCAAGAGGGTTTGCATGAACATTTGAGGGTTTATACTGTATGTCTGAATTTGAATGTACGTAGGTGTGAGGGAGCCTCCTGCTATTGGCCAGTCCACCTACCCTTCCTCTGTTCCCTGTAAACCAATCAGCCACCCCAGATCCACTAAGTACAGCTTCCACAACAGGTCAGCACTGAACCGCTCTCCTCAAATCATGTGATTAATCAAATTCAAGAAAGAGCTTTAAGAAAACATTTGTTAAACAATGACTTGATCTACTTCTTCTTAACAATTGACTTGGGGGGGCTCTGTCTTTGAACAGAAAGTGTCCAACTCCTGGTTGTGATGGTTCGGGCCACGTGACTGGTCGTTTCACTGCTCATCACTGTATATCAGGCTGCCCATTGGCCGAGCGTAACCAGGGCCGGCTGAAGGCAGAGCTGTCAGACTCAGAGTGCAAGAGGAACCTGTTCTTTGGCCAGAGGACCAAGAAGACCCATTACCGGGGCAGGTAAAAGCGTGTTCGTGTGTGTACACATGCATATTATGAATCTGCTTTTGTCTCGCATTAATCTCTTCCTCTGTTTTCAGGATTGGTCGTCCTCCCAAATACAGGAAGAACCAGCAAAGAGACTACCAGAGTGAGTTTTCTAACATTGACAAAATATCACATTGTATACACATACATGAAGTGTTTCACTCTGTAGTTTAAAGGGTGCCTGTTAAATCTTTTTCTTTATCCTGCCTCGGGAGGCTTGTAGCTGATTTCAGTTGAAAACTTGCAAGTGTGAATGTCATCTCTCACTCATGTCTATCAAGATATGCAACACAGCATCAAGTTTCTTAGTTTTTTAATTTAGTTTTTTGGCACAACAATGGTCAGATTGTAAAATGCAGGATAGCAAACCATTTTTAATGTTATAATCCTTTTCCCCAGGAGACATTTTGGTTGATGGGGTGGTTGATGAACATTTACGATCCACATTTTAAGCCAGACCAATCTAAGTGTAATATGGCAGCTTCAGTTGAAATATTAGTCCAAATGGACAACAATCAACCACCGGTCACATTCCAAGCATGTTCTCTGTCTGCGTTTTGTCTTTAGACATGTCCTCAGAGGGCGTGTATCCGTCACTCTTCATGTCGGCTCTGAGCAGTCAATCAGACAGGACCCTGTCTCTGTGCTGGGAGCAGCACTGTAAGCTGCTGCCCGGCGTTCAGGGCATTTACGCCAGCCAGGTGGCGGCATGGAGTGTTGAAGAGGTGAGCAAACTTTATTGCCTACCTGAATATTTAACTTTTCTCTCTCTCTCTCTCTCTGGCTTTTCTGATTCTATCTTTCTCTGACTGTGTTTTTAACCACTGGACCCGCTGTGTTTGTGCCAAAGGTCTTCAGTTTTGTCCAGAATCTCATTGGCTGTGAAGAGCAGGCTCGTGTCTTCAAAGACGAGGTGAGATCAAAAGATTGTGTACGAATAAAATATAAGGTGGATTCCCAAATACACATTTATATAAACATAAAGAGTTAAATTAGTCTGTGCCGTCATGTTACACTGTACTCTGAAGAACAGTAAAAAACAACAGTGTAAAGTGACTTTCAATGGGTAGCATCTTTATGTCGACCTTTTAACTCTTTGCTGATTACGCTGTCCTGTGTTTGGTACAGGGATTTTTTTTGACATTTGTAGCATTGCATTCTCACATTAGTATAATGTGTGTGCAACTATAAGATACATTTCATTTTATTTATTTTTTACCTGTCACCTCCACATCCAGCTCCATCTTCATCTGTTGTGTGCGTGTGTCTCCCCAGATGATTGATGGGGAAGCCTTCCTGCTGCTGAACCAGACCGACATTGTGAAGATCTTGAGCATCAAGCTAGGCCCCGCCCTCAAGATTTCAAACGCCATTCTCATGTTCAAAAGCACAGACGAGGGACTCAAGTGATGCAGTCCCAATTTTCTTGGGGGGGTTGGGGATTTTGGTTTGGGTTGCCAATCATCATGTGCCAAATTAATTTGACAAAAACCTGAACCCTTTTGTATGTGTTTGGTGTCCTGTTACCCATCAGGGAGAGGGAGGGCTGGGGGGGTGGAAATGAGGTCCAATCAGGGTTAAGGAAATAAAAGAGAGGTTTTATGTGAAGTAATGAATGAATGTCTTAGGGCAGATAAAAGGAAGGTGAGGTTGAACATCACAATTTTGTACAGCTTAGTGTTTTTTTTTTTTTATCTTTTTCTTCTTTTTATGCAACTGGTGCATTGTTTTCGGTTCATTATGTTCAGTCACTACCAATAGTTTCAAATCTGTTGCATATCTTTCAGTCTATATACTATGGTATGGATTGGATTACAATGTTAGTATATTTCCAACTCCCTGCTTTTATGCTGAGTTTTGATTTATGCATCAAAAACCTGATGGGAATTATCAAAAAGATTTCTACACTCAGCCCAGGTGTTCAAGTTCAGCATCAATACTGAAAGATACTTGATCATGCTCAGATATGGACTAAACCATTAGTTCAAAAGCCTCTGACATGACTTGTACAAAATCAACAAAAAGGGGGGGAAGGGTTATTGAAATACTACTTGTACCAAAAAAAATATGAGAGGGAAGAGATGAGGAAGAAAAAGTTGAAATGCAGTAAACAAGGCTGGATTGGTGAGGCTCCTAAAGACTTCACGTTTTGTGCAATATAACGGTGGAGACAGAAGTACTGTATTCAGTTACACTTGATATTACAGCACCTTTATGGCAGACTAAAAAATACAGTGTAAATGAAAGTATTTACAGTTTAATAGAATACAATGAAAATAAGTTGCTTTGTTCAGACTGAAAAAAAAGAAGATTTATGTATGTGGCAGATAAAAAAAGATGAAGTTTACCAATTATCCAGACATACTGTATTAGTCATTTGTGATTTCTTCCATACCATACTTTGTCTCAGCACCGCTAATGTGAAAAGTCAAGTGAAACCGGAGCTGTTTTTTAAAATGTGTTGTATAGAATGAGCCAGAACATTAATCAACAACAATCAGAATGGATTTCATGCAAAGATGTTCCCACACCTGGTCACTAGAGAGTGCAACAATCCACATTATAGCACTATAAACATGGATTTGGTGTCTAGTCAAAGGAGCTCTCTGCAGTTCACATGTGATGGAAACTCCAGAGTGTGTTCTTGTAAATGTTTACATTTGATGTCTGCATTGGTCACAAAATGACTGTATGGATTTATTATTGTGAGATCAAAGTTATTTAAGGGGACTGTTTTAAGGGCTCTTGGAATTTTAATACCTTATGTGTCTCTCTGGTGGGATTTATGTGCGTGTGTATGTATGTGAGAGAGAGAGAGAGAGAGAAAAGGTGTGTGTGTGTGAGCGTGTCAGATAATCTTGGGTCACAAATGTCATACTGTACAATCCATAAATTAATAAACATCCAAAGCTGTCTTGTCTGAGAAGCTGACTCTACGTCTCATTTGAAGGATCACACACTCACACTCTCTGTCTCTCTGTCTGTCTCTCTCGCTCTCTCTCTCTCTCTCTCTCTCTCTGCATCTCCTGTGCGTGTGCAAGTGTGTTGTAGGCGTAGTACTGAATATGAACTCACTGTGCTAATATCATATCCCCCTATTGACCATAGTTTTGTCAAAGTTGGCTGTGGAAGTGAAAACATCTCTTACGCCCTTTCTGCCTTCACTGCTTATCATCTTGTCCCAGACGAACATGGGTGGTACATTTTTCATACAAGAAGGTTGTAATTGTAACGGTTTCCATACTATGGAAAGCGGAAGGTGCCACAATTCGGCCCGGTATTTGACGCGGTATAAACAACAATCCGCGCGGTTTAGTCGTTAATCCGCCCGGAAAGGCCCCTTAAACCGCCCGGAACTTCCGCGCGGATTTGTATTTTCCGCCCGGAACTTCCGCGCGGAAAAACCGGGCGGAATTTCCGCCCGGCATTTCCGCGCGGATTAGACGCTCTAAACCGGGCGGAAATTCCGTCCGGTTTCTTAATATGCAAATGAGCCCCTCCCTCTGTTTTGCTTGACCACTACATTCGAAGGCTTTGTAACCAATCAGTGAAGAAAAATGACAGACCAAAGTAATGCATTGACGAGATCTGCAGTGCCTGCCTGCCTGTTACGCCGTAGCCTAGCTTGAGATAGGATACAAATGATTGTTCTACTTAAAAACGTAACTCACTCACACACACACACACACACACACACACACACACACACACACACACACACACACACACACACACACACACACACACACACAGCCTACACATGCACACAGAGACTTTTGTTTGTATAATGCTGAAATAAAAGTTGTTTTGCTGTTTTCTGAAAAATATATAAGGGTCGTAATTGACCAGTAACACCATAGATGTTAAAAAGGTCAATAATATTAACATGAAAAAATAAATAAAACAATATATTTATA
This sequence comes from Hyperoplus immaculatus, assembly GCA_949357725.1. Classification (NCBI taxonomy): domain Eukaryota; kingdom Metazoa; phylum Chordata; class Actinopteri; order Uranoscopiformes; family Ammodytidae; genus Hyperoplus; species Hyperoplus immaculatus. Next base: position 12,568,657 of record OX442360.1, on the reverse strand, counting down.
ATTATAATAATAATCAGGTAACAACCAAATATTTATTTATATGATTCTCTTGAGGTTCATTTGACCATTTTATTTATTGAAATTGTGGCGCATAGGCCTACGCTACTGACAAAAAAAGGCCCAGCAGCCTACACCAAAAATATAAATAACTATATTTTCATGGATAAGGAAGCCTAACAAGGTAACCTAGAGATGAGAAACAAACTGGAAGATAGAAAGTTGTTTGTAGTGTTTTTTACAGCTGATTTCAGAAACCGACCGCTAACACCATGGATGGTAACAGAAAGTTAACACAGGAGGAAGGTTAACGTTATGTCCTTTCCAACTCCGAAACAGGAACATTTCCTAAATAAACGTAACTTTAGGCCAACAGTTGTCCTTCAATACCGATAATACATTTAATTCCTATTTACTGTTTACTTTTGCCAAGGAAGAATTAGTAGACACAACAATAAATGGCAGGGGGATTCCTCCGCTGTACCACCAAGGGGCATGTGGACAACGCGAGGCGGGCTATCAGGCGACTTCCGCCGGGCATAGTTGTGGCGGAACTAGCGCGTCTGGCTACGGTTTTAACACTTCTGCCAAAAATATATAAAGTAGACAACATATCAACCTTTTTTTTAAATTAGATGAAATGGCTTTAGTGTTATAATGAGATCGGCTTCCCTAATTATGTCATATATGATCCAATAAATCTATTTTATCGCAACCATAATTTGCAAACAACCAGAACTACGGACCCAAATACCCGATTTTTACGATACCAACCAATATGACACAAACAAACTATTATTTATACTGGTTTTGTAATGTTGATATTATATTGCAGTGTTTCAACAAGTTCGGCAGTTACCAAAAGTGTATGTCTGTAACAGATTAGTTATAGGCCTAGATTTAGTACACAAATATTTTACCCAAACCCTAGCTCTAAACCGAGAAAAACTACAACTATGGCTAACTACAGTATTTGAGTGCATGACGTATCGCTGGGAAATGTAGTTTTATAAAAGATTACATTTTTTTCATAAGTTGGAACTTGAATTATTTTAAATTGAGAGTACTGTGAGGTGTTTCATGTGATGCTTCACACATGTATGTAATCAGATTTCAAATATCTTTGAATTAAATGGTTGAAATGTTATTTAAACTATAAATTACCCAAATGTTATATCGCCCCTAAGTGTGTATTATATCACATTATAGCCTAGGCCTGGATATTTCCATAACTGTTAGTTCCATGTCTGTACGACCTTCTGAAGCTGAATTATTAGCCTTCAAGCAAGCACTAAGGTGAAGGTTCAAAGGTCTGTATTTCTGAGTAGAAGCCCACTAGAATCCTCACACTGACATATTGTTACATTGTAGGTCGAGACCTTTCCAACGACATATTTTGTTTACCTCAAAGACAAAGATTTAAAAAAAATTAATTTTATGGACACGGCATCTCAAGCCTATTAAAACCTGAGACAGTGTCTGTGTGTGTCCATAAAATGAGAAATATTTTCAATAGATAGAGATGTTAGATGATAGACAGAGTTGATATATAGATATATAGAGATAATAGAGATGTGTTAATAGAATTCTCTTATCCAAAAACCCAAGTGTCTTAAATAAAGAGATTTGAGTCAAGGCAGGTCTTCGAAGCAGGTGAAGTTTTTACTAGCAACAGAATACAAGGGTGTCAATCATTTGCAGTCACAAGTCTTACATTGTTAAGCATAGGCCTACATGAATTGAGACAAAAGCCTGTGCGGAATAGCACTGACATTAATGGTCCAAAAGTGTGTATGCGAAGACACTAGGTTTGTGTGTCTGGCCCTCGATTTAACACACTGCCCATGTTTAGGGGAATGATGTCTACTGTCTCATTTTACTTTATTTGTTATTTATGTATTTTAAGATTTTACTTAAACATTGGAGGGACAAATAAACAGATGAGACATATTGCTGGAGACTATTGTAGCTGGAAAAATGGAAAGAGAGCTCAATTATTTTGTACTTGTGGATTTTGAGATATGATGGTAATATGATTTAAGGGAATATCAATGTATACTCTCCTTGAAAGTTTTATATAAAAATATCAAATTAAAATTAAATTACTGCACTTTTCATACACAGAAAGGTAACACAAAGAGGTTTACATAAAAAGAAGAGAACCAAACAGCTATATCACCTGCCACCCCAATCTACAAACAGAGCAGTATTACTTACTTACTAAAAATACATAATGGGAAAAGACAAAACATGAAGTCAATACAGGAACAGGGACTGATCAAATCTGAACTTCAGGAAAGGCTAAATGAAATTACAGAGGTCGAACTGCCAGCAGTCGAAGTAAAATAAATATTAAAAAATTGTGTAAATACTAAAGAAGTATAAGAAAAAATCCAGACTAAGGATGTTATAATTTGTGCATTAAAGGTTAAGAGTACAGTCTGTTTGCATAGCCAATCACATACCAAATTTCATGTATTTAGGCCTATTACTTTTTGTCCTGTTCATTGATTACAAAGTGGTCTACAAATTGAAATGTAATTGAGCTTTGTCATTCGAATACAACCAGAAATGGAAGGTTAACAGACAGGATCATGTGTTACTACAGACTGGTTAAATATAAACCATTCATTGTCCAGGGAAATGTGTCTCCCTCCCCATGCACATGTACTGTATGGCACAGGCCTTCTTTCTTTAAAAAGTTAATATCTTGGTCAATTAAAAAAAAATTGTATGTATGATGTAACTGCACACAGACGTCCATTGTCATTAATATAAAATATCAGTCATTAATATAAAATATCATCTTGAATCATCTAGGACCTTCCTGGCACACACAACAACACAGTTGCTAGAAATGGCCATATTAAGGAAAGGGGAAAATATTTATATGCGGCGGCACGGTGGTGCAGTGGTTAGCAGAGTCGCCTCACAGCAAGAAGGTTCTGGGTTCAAATCCCGGGTTGCCCGGGGCCTTTCTGTGTGGAGTTTGCATGTTCTCCCCGTGTACGCGTGGGTTCTCTCCGGGTACTCCGGCTTCCTCCCACCTCCAAAAAACATGCAATGGGGATAGGTTGATTGGATTCTATAAATTGACCATAGGTGTGAATGTGAGTGTGAATGGTTGTCTGTCCCTATATGTGGCCCTGCGATGGACTGGCGAACTGTCCAGGGTGTACCCTGCCCTCGCCCAATGCAGCTGGGATTGGCTCCAGCCCCCCCCCCCCCCCCGCGACCCCTAACGGGACAAGCAGTAGAGGATGGATGGAAAATATTTATATGAAACATTATGTTGTTTGCAAGGAAATTTGGGTCTAAACTGGTCCAAGTAGAAAACTATGACAGTGGATAAGCTAACCATTAATATATTCAACAAATGTAATCAATAAATACCCCTTAAATAATTTTTGACTAATTTAATCCAGCTTGGCACTAACAGACTCTCCAAAAGTACACATAGAACGGCCTTCGCCTGATGCAAGATGAAAAGTATCCCTTGTTGTAGGATGACAATGAAGACATAGTTGGAAAGGTCTTGACCAGTGGAGTACAAATATGCCACTGTGAACTTTGTGGGCGGTGCCTACCCCACGGGGTTGCCCTTTGAACCTTGAACTTGTACCACTTTTGAAGGCTTACAAACCAGCAGCAAAATGTGATACTGACATGTGGGGAACTATTTTGCAAAGGTCTTGACCTCTTCTACCATGCACTTAGTCAAACCAATAGGGGGCGCCACTGGGTAGGGTCAAAACCAATAAAAAACATGATTTCAACCTCTTAAAAATAGTAAAAATTAAATCTGACCAAATATTTATGCTTCCAACTCCCTTAAACATATAACTAACTTTCAAGGTTTCTGGTCACAGTTTCACGAAATAGGGTAAACACATTAAAACTACAAACAATATTGCGCCGCCGAGTACTGTGTATTGCAATTTCTTAAGTTTGTAGTTTTTTGTTTTGTTTTTCCGGGTTAGGGTTAAGGTTATATAGGGTTGTGACATTAAGGCTAATAAAACAGATCCGTCCTTGTGTCAACAGAGAAAGTATAGCTTTAACATATTGATCATATTAAGGGGAAACATGTTGTAACAATTAAAATAAATGCATTCATCAGTAGCCTACTTTTAAACGTGTTACGTACGTTGTCCGAAAGAACAGGGTGCGTTCAATGACAACACGGATTTAGCAACGTTTATAAACAAACCGTGCGGGTGTTGCCCCTAGTTCGATTTTTTCTTCTTCTATAAAGTAGGTGTTTGGTTTGGAATTTGATTACGTGGGCTATTATGTGATTTGTTTTGTTTTTTAAAGACGGCGCTGTTCAGTGCACATCTATGTCCATGTAGCAGTGGCAGTTGGCTTGTGAACGCACCCCAAGATGTCACACGAGCCTTGATGGATGCTGCACCACACTATTTGTAACGGACCCATTGGCCCTCATTTATCAATCTTGCGTAGACCAGAAAAATGGGTGTACGTACATTTCCACGCAAATCTCGGCATTTATCAATATGGACGTGAGCGTAGGATACGCTCAAATCCCACGCCAGCTCTCAGCTCGTGTACGCAATTTTGTAAACAGCATGGACTCGCAGTGCAGGCTGTGCCGGGTAGCCGATGACTTTGTTGGACAATTATAAGAAGATAATACAAATGCAGTGTTTGCTCAGACCGAAATAAAGATATTAATCACTTAAAATTGTGCAGCTTATGGTGCGCAACTGAGTAGGAGCACTGATTCAATAGTGCACACACCGGCCACTTAGGAGCGCTGCATGGGACTGGGTAAGGGCAGTTATCTCCGTCTGGAGCTGCTGGGGGGACACTGAGGCACGGGGGCTGCATTCATTCAAAATGTTAGCCACAGTATTAAATATGTAGTAGGCCTACACTGCTCTTTATGATAAAAAATACAAGGCACAACATTCAGCTTAAAATTTTATTTATTTGACGCACTTTTTAGATGTTAGTTCCTCTTTTAATGTGTTATTGATCGCTTAAGCGAGCAATTTATTTCCATCGTTAACCGGCACGTTTGTCCGACCTGCTGGTGGAGCAGGACTGTGGGCGCTCTCACAGCTGATCGTTGCCGGGTCGGCTTGTGCAGCTGACCGCCGGGCTGACCACTCCTGCTGTCATACAGTAAAACGCAAAATGTGTTATTTTTAGTTTTTACAACCCTTTTGAGTAGTGCTATCTAAAAGGGCCAATACATTCTAATCATTCAAATCTCTGCAGACCTGTATTTATTTCATGGGGACCATTACCGGACAGTTGGTGCATCTGTTTCTCCTCTACCACTTTGGCTATATTATGCCCGCACCCTCAGTTGGTTGCATTTCAGAACAGCAACACGCGATGTTTGAGTCAGACCACTTTTTCTTCATCTATGTAAAGAAATGGCGACATATAATTGTATGCTGTTTTATAGCATTTGAGCGATAGTAGCCTACTGATGTAAACCTAAAATGCAAAATCCTCAGCTGGAGATTGTTTTGTCAACACCAACGCTGTTGACCGCAGCAGTTATTTCCTTCCTAACTGCTGCCTTCTGTTGTTCTTTGATGCCGCTTGTAATGCTCCGAAATGAAACTCTTTTTTTTCTACTTTCGCTGTTATTCTGTCAATTTCTACTTCAGATAAATTCCTCTTCTGTGCCGTAATTCGCATATCCATGTCGTAAAACCTCTGGGCGAGGCCTCTAAACTGAGAAAATATAGGGGCGTGGTACGATCGTTTTCAGCCGCCGCATTTATCAATAATGGCCTGGCGTACGCTGAGATTGGCGAGATACGACTGTTTGATAAATACCACGCGATACCTGGCGTAGGGAGGTATTTGCGCCAGAATCTGCACCAGTTTCCACGCAAAATTGATAAATGAGGGCCACTGTGTTTACCTACCTGTATTTCGCCCCGGCACCTTTTAGAAGCGTACAGCAGCTATCACGGCGATGCGTTTCTCGCGCCCCGTTGCGGTGAAAACGTAAGTTTTAATATGTCTTAAAGCCTGTATTTTGTTTATGTACATGTTGGTTTCATATTGAAACACTTTGTATTATAGTTCATGAATAGTGTGGGAAGCAAGCTAGCAGCTGACCCATAAATGTCCGGTAAATTGCAACCTGTATGATTTCCCCTCGTCTTGCACCCTTGGCAAGCGGAGCAAGCAAGTTGCTTTATTGTAAGCCTTTAGCTTGATTATAATTCAGTTTGATTTCTTAATGAAAGTGAAGCAAATAATGCACATGTTTAAGTTTTCTTTACTGTGCAGAAATATGTTTTGTGTCATATTCTTTATTTCCTGGGAATATAATATTTGAATTTAAGTGAATACTGCAAAGTCTTTCAGATGTTTATGCAGTTTGCACACACAAATGTTATCTTAATATTTAGAGACAAGTGTAATTTTCTTTATTTTGTGAACATGGAAATTGTACTGTACTGACGTTAATATATTTGTGTAACAGTGCAACCATTTTGTGTTACTTTTTCTAGTTTCACGGTGCTATATCGACTGATCCTCAACGAATCTTCTTCCATTGACCCTCAAGTCTGCATCTGGACATCCACCTTCAACATGCTGGCATCTTCAATAGACTGTAAATAATGCATCGCTTGATGTCCTGCACACTAATGCACAATAATGCACAGGCGCCTCAGCTGCAGCAAGAGACTGACACACTGTACACATAATCGAAGGTGATGTGGTAAGATGACTTAAAAAAAACACACTGTGGCAACCTAAGAGTTTAACAACGGTTAAACAACCAACTCCATTGTAAAGGTTAAATGCGTGGTTAGAATATATTGTACATTTGATGGCTTTAATGTCCATGAAAATTATTGTTATCTCATGAAACTGTTGAAGCTCATTATTTAAGTGTATTGTCTGATTGTGAAGTATCAGCAGTATTTTTCGTCCATAACATTTTGCCCTTTTGTGCATATTGTTTGCTAACCTTGAGGTGTTCATAAGGTGTTATGTCTATGTTTGAGTGTTGATTAGTATGTACGTAAAGTTAAAGCCACCACTCATCCAAATTTAAGTCCAGACATTAAAACACTTAAAGGAGCAAATTAATATACAGTCCCCTCCATAAGTATCGGAACAGTGAGGCCAAGTCCTTTATTTTTGCTGTAGACTGGAAACATTTGGGTTTGACACCAAAAGATGAATATGAGACAATAGCTCAACATTTCAGCTTTCATTTCCAGGTATTCACATCTGGATCCGATACACAACTGAGAAGATATCATTATATGTAAAGGAACACCACATTTTTAGGCGAGCAAAAGTATTGGAACAGATAGACTTTAAATAAATTAAAGTGAATAAAACGTACTATTTTGTGGCAAATCCTTTGCTTGCAATAACTGCATCAAGCCTGTGACCCACTGACATCACCAAACTTTTGCATTCTTCTTTTGTGATGCTTTTCCAGGCTTTCACCGCAGCCTCTTTCAGTTGCTGTTTCTGTTAGGGGGTTACTCTCTTAAATCTCGTCTTTAGCAGGTAAAATGCATGCTCCATAGGGTTTAAGTCTGGAGATTGACTTAACCAGTCTAAAACCTTCCACTTCTTGTCCCTGATTAACTCCTTTGTTGTGTTTTGGGTCATTATCTTGCTGCATCATGGAGGATCTTCCAATCAGTTTGGTTGCATCTGTCCTTAAATTGTCAGACAAAATGTTTCTGTAAACTTCTGAGTTCATTTTGTTGTTGCCATCATGTGTTACATCATCAATGAAGAATAATGATGACCGTGTTTCACAGATGAGCCTGCATGTTTGGGATCATAAGTAGATCCTTTCTTTCTCCAAACTTTAGCCTTTCCATCACTTTGGTAAAGGTTCATCTTGACAACAACACAGTAACACATGATGGCAACAGCAAAATGAACTTAGAAGTCTACAGAAACATTCGGTCTGGCAATTTAAAGAAAGATGCAACCAAACTGATTGGAAGATGCTCCATCATGCAGCAAGATAATGATCCAAAAAAACTGCAAAAATAACAAAGGAGTTCATCAGGGGCAAGAAGTGGAAGGTTTTAGACTGGTCAAGTCAATCTCCAGACTTAAACGCTATAGAGCATGCATGTTACCTGCTAAAGAGGAGACCGAAGGGAGTAACCCCCCAAAACAAACAGCAACTGAATGAGGCTGCGGTGAAAGCCTGGAAAATCACAAAAGAAGAATGCAAACGTTTTGTGATGTCAATGGGTCACAGGCTTGATGCAGTTATTGCAAGCAAAGTATTTGCGACAAAATATTACGGTTTATTCACTTTAATTTATTTAAAGTCTATCTGTTCCAATACTTTTGCTCGCCTAAAAATGTGGTGTTCCTTTTCAAAAAATAATATCTTCTCAGTTGTGTATCAGATCCAGATGTGAATACCTGGAAATTAAAGCTGAAATGTTGAGCTATTGTCTCATATTCATATGTTGGTGTCAAACCCAAATGTTTCCAGTCTACAGCAAAAATAACGTAATTGGCCTCACTGTTCCGATACTTATGGAGGGGACTGTATCAGACTATCAAAATGTTATCACCCGCTGAAGAACCAGAGTGCCCCTTGGAGGACAAGCAGGTGAGGTCCAACTGAAGCTTAACAGAAAAGGGCCTAGAGATGCAAGAACAGGAAGCAAAGAAAAGAAAAGTGAAAAGGCATTTAACAAAGCTTATGACTCGTGGAACCAGTTAGCAACAGAAACACGAGTAAGATTAAAGGCTCTCTGCTCACCTGAAGATCTTGATACACTAGAAAGGGACATTAAAGCTAAGCACACTTTAGTGCAACAACATTATGAGCCAATTTGCCGCAACCATACTACTACCCCAGTTATTGTTCAAAGAATGGATGCATGTGGCACTGTAACAGACAAAATTTTGGAGCTCATAAGCAAACGTCTAGAGAACAAAGACGAAACATTTAATGAAAGTGAGGAAAAGGAGAGTGAGGATGACGCTAAATGAGAATCAGTATGGGTCTGTCTTTGTAAAAATAGTAATTTCATCCCCCCTATATGCTTTTAGTACAATTCTGTAGGAAATTGACCTGAGATTTGAATTTGTTGAACTAGAGTGTGACAAAAAGGTCTGAACTGTTTCAGAGGTATATAAATAAATATCAGTGTGATATGCTTTGTGTTAGCATGGTCGAAATGCTGTTGTATAATTGTTGTAGAAATAATACAGAACAACACTCTGTTTTTATAAACAGGTCTTACAGACAGGGCGAGATGAACCACTGTGAGGATTCCTTTCCATCGATGTGTGGAGCCTCCCAGTGTGATCCTATCAGGACCGAAAAAACGATTAATGGAATCACTCCGCCAGGTGGTAGGGCGGTATCGGTGTCCAGAGGCCTGTTTCAGGTAGCTGGTTTTGAGGCAACCCAGAGTTTGTTCGCTCTGAGTTAGTGAAAACTCTCGGTTTACCGTTTCAAGAAGCAGGTTCAGCGCAACCGAGAGTTTTTGTTTGTTTTCACTTTACTCTGCAGCTCCGACTGAGGAAATAGTGTCACTGTCACACGCGACCCTGTACAGTTTGAAGCAAAATCAATCCATAGAAATCTCCATCGGGATGTTTTTATCATTACCTGATGATTTTACGTTTGATCGATCATTTATCTGATCAGTAGCATAGTTCTCAGCCCTCGTGCCGTTCATATGCGGCCACCTTACACATCGCAAACACGCTTTACATTCAGATTAATAAACCTATTGTATTATATGTATCTCATTATTTTATTATAAGGAGTTTTTTAACATCTGTGCCAATGAACAGATTTCAGGTTGAAATGTAATTCTGCGGCTGCACTTAATCGGTAGGCTACTATTCACTTGCGTGAGGCTTCACAATGGAAATTGTCACTTAATGTGTCTGACGTTAATGTCTTTCACTCCCCATTTAAAAGAAGGGACAGTCTGTTTACTGCAAAGTAGCCTATTATAGCTTGCCTACATAATACAGCGAATAGAAAACACTGTCAGCAACGCTGTGCAGTGCCAGCTTAATGCTTTTCCTACCGCTGATATGCGTACTTAATTCTTAAAATTGCTTCTCATACGGAAGCAATGATGCTCTTTTGTTTGCCCCGTTTTTTTCTGTATTGCAGAGGTGATTAGATTAGAGTTATGAGATAATATCCCTGTTAATTCTTCTCCATACCGTAAACTCATTCGTTAATATTCCTAACTCTAGGGGGTCTAGCAGAGAGGTTTTCTTTTCTTTTCTTTTTTGAGAAGTGGGTAAGTCCATCAAGCATTTGTTTCTCCTGTTTCCATGGTTATCAGCGATCCATTGACGATGGCTTTTACGTACGCGATTAACCCAGAGTGAACACGCTCAGAGTTGATTGGCCCAACGCTGATCCACTGTTCTGAAACCGAAAACCCAGAGTTGCTCATCAACCCTGCGCTCTGAGTTTACCAACTCAGACTGCAGGATTAAACTCGGAGTATGTAAAACCAGCTACCTGAAATGAAAGGCCCCAGGAAAGGCCCCAGGACTGCTACACACATCTTTTCCAAGAACTGTCCTAGGATCTGCTACACACATGTTGTAGGGGAACCACTGACTGACTAACACTGAACGTGATCACAAAACAGACAGACTTAAATCCCTATTCACAACAACAACAAACACACCAACTCAAGACAAATTTATTATATAGAGCTCATTTTTATTCATTTATTATAGCGTAGCCTTTATACCACCAGATTGTTAGTAAGATTAATCATTACATGTTTGATTGACCAATGAGACAGAATACTAAATGCTGCATTTATCAATTACAGAAGCTTTTTACACAGCAGAGGTGCTCTACAGATGTTTAGTTTGAATGATTAACAGCTTTTTCTTTTTCTAATATCTATGTATGTTGCTGATCTCTCATCCTATTAGAAGGCGTTCTGTTGTTGCTGTTGCTGTGGTGATAAGAAGTAGAGCCCTCCATCTCCAACTCCCTGGAAACTCCCTTCTCTTGGGTCAACTTCATCCTGTCTGCAGCTTCCTTCTAATCGGACCCTGCTCCTCACATGCACAGCCTACTTTACCCATGACGCATATGTTTTTTTTCACTGTTATACCTGAATAAAGTTTATCTGATGTGTTACACTGATGTTGCTATACTGTGTGTGCTAGGTGTGGAAATACTTTGTAATATGGTCATTACGTTTACCATTTACAGGAAAAAGTTGGATATAGTTGGATCTAATTGAGCCTAAATCAATACTAATATGTCTCATGATAAATGAACATTGGTTGTAGGGGGGGGGGGAGGATGAGATATGGTTAAGTTAAGGTTTGATCCTGTAATGATTGAATATCTATTTTTCCTCTCAGACCATTAGAATATCAGTTACCTGTGAAAAGAGTAATTTGTCTTAGTGCATGCGGTGAACAATAAAGGAGATTTTAAAAGAAGGTGAGTTAAAAAAGAAATAGTCTAAGGCAAATGTTTAATCCTCAGTCAACAACGGAGACAGACAGATCATTATACACATGATTAAAATGGTATTTTATGAGAAGGTAGGCAATGTGATCATACAGATTATATACATGTTTAATCCACTGAATCAGCTCTATGAAATCCTTAGTGATGGATTGTAACTGCCTTTAGTGCCATATTTTATTCTTTATCTATAGTTTGTATTGCTGTAGATTAAACTAGTCAACGGAGATTAGTAAACTCAACCTTAACATATAGCAGGAAAATGTAAAAGACATTAATGTAGGCCTGGCTGAAAGAATGATCCACAAGCATCAGAACAGAAAAACACTGTCTGACAGGGCCCATTTCAGTATGACTACGTTTGCCAATGCTCGTGACACAATTATCTTAGTTAGCCTACTTCACTACAAGTATAAGTCCTATTTTAACAGTGGTAGCCTATTAATTAACACTTATATGTTGTGAAATCTACACAGCTGATTACTATCACTAGCTAAGCAAACACATCATATCCAGAACTGTTAAATATGCATGTGAGTTACGTTTTTAAGTAGAACAATCATTTGTATCCTATCTCAAGCTAGGCTACGGCGTAACAGGCAGGCAGGCACTGCAGATCTCGTCAATGCATTACTTTGGTCTGTCATTTCTCCTCACTGATTGGTTACAAAGCCTTCGAAGTTAGTGGTCAAGCAAAACAGATGGAGGGGCTCATTTGCATATTAAGAAACCGGACGGAATTTCGCGCGGAAGTTCCGGGCGGTTTAAGGGGCCTTTCCGGGCGGATTAACGACTAAACCGCGCGGATTGTTGTTTATACCGCGTCAAATACCGGGCCGAATTGTGGCACCTTCCGCTTTCCATAGGGGACGCCCGTGAACAGATTATAGATAACCTGAAATACAGGAAAATAATGTTGACACGGGAAACGTGGCTTGTCTTTTCAAATCCTCATTAGTTATATTTATTCATTTAACATGTTTCTTTACTGAAGGTTACTGTATTTTCACATTGTCCATTTATTTTACTCAGTATCACATTACTGCATATATTGTCTAATTTCGACATATTTAAATGTTCTTCAAAACAAACAAAAATACACAAAAATACTCTTACTTCCGAACACACCTTTTCTCACAGTGTTGTTCTTTCATCTCTCTATTCTCTGATATAATAAACAGTTTGTAAATAGTGTATCTATTTAATGCTCTTAAAACCCCTTAAGTTTTACTGGACTCGTCTTCAACAGTACCTTGTAAACTACATTCTATATCAAACATTTTTAACATACACATTATCTTATTAATAACTTTTCTTAACCCGTTTTAACAGTGTCTTTAAAGTACTTTACCACAATCAATAAACCTTTTTAACGCTCTACAAAACGCTAAGAAGTGAGCCACGTGTGGTGTAATTACAATAAACCAAAAAGGTAGAGACGAGCATGGTCTGTACTAGCTTAAAGCTACTAGCTTAACAGTGAGACTTCAAACGGCGCCGACACTACAAAAACCCTCGACGAGTGTCGGACCTTACTAGCTCCAAATACATTAATTTTCACACTCATACTTTGCTTAAAACATAACACTACACATTCTCAGATCACTAACATCAAGTTGTTTCACATTTTAAACACTCAACCCACCTGAAATACAGGAAAATAATGTTGACACGGGAAACGTGGCTTGTCTTTTCAAATCCTCATTAGTTATGAGGAGCTCACGGGGATTCAGGCAAACCACAATATTACTGTGCCTCCTACTGGCGGGATAGTGCAATTGCATTGTAAAAATGGAAAACTATAAAAGATATTGCTCATACAAAATAAGATAATTTTAGTAGAAAATAAAGTGTCTTAATAATATAAAATGGTGCAGAATATAAAACTTAATATACACATATGTGAGCACACATTAGTGGGCATCACATAATCTTGGATGCTGAGGGGGGCTGGAGAAATTCAGTAGTTCCCAATAAGTCAAATCAAATCAGTTGTATTTGTATAGCCCAATATCACAAATTCCATACAATATGATACAATATGACACCCTGCCCTTACACCCTTAGCTCGGCTGAGAAAAAACTCCCAGTAAAAAACCCTTTACCGGGATTAAAAAAAATGTTTGAAGAAATCTCAGGGAGAGTTGTCAAAGTAAGGGATCCCTCTCCCAGGACGGATTTTGGAACTGGAAGAGGACAGACAGGCAACCAGTGAGCGAAGCACAAATTAATTTAAAGATAGATAAGTGTCGCTGTGCAGAATTTGAAACAAGGAGTTGAGACTGTTGTGACATTCATCTGCTGAAATATGCTTTGACGTTCAGGCATGGTTTTGCGAGTTTGAAAGCCAATTATTGTTTATTAAATAAAATGTTCTGCACACGTATGACCTGGACACCTGTAATTTCCAAGTTGCTCACAGTGAGTGTTTCCAGTAATGTAGGCCTATTGGACTCTGATAATCTTTTGCGATAAATATTATACACAGATTTTGGATTTTTTAAAGAGTAATTTAGTCTTTTTCTTTTAAAAAAGCAGTTAATTTAACTTTTTTGAAAACTGTTTGAGACAGATAATTATCATTAAATATATAATATATTTTACATGTTTTTTATGTCTTGTTTTGAAAGTGAAGGGCTGAGTCCGGAAGTGCAATATTGTCTGACGTCTGGTTTCTTTGGTTGCGTTCCGAATCGCATACTCTTTCTTTTTTCTATTCTACATACTACATCCGACGATAAAAATAATCTAGTTAGGATGCAGTAGGCATACTATTGGGACATACTTTACTCTCTTATTTCATCATAACATTGCGCCTTGATCTTGCCTCTTGCTTTTATATCCGTCGCGTCCCCGTTTTTTTTTTTTTTTTTTTTTTAAATCTTTATTGAATCTTTATGATACAATACAATACAACACACAATAAAAACAAGTCATTAATACATATTAAACATCTCAGTAAAAAAATATGTAGCCAGGGAGCGTTTCAAACAAATAAATTAAATATAGAGCACAATTGCACAGTTTTAGCAGCTTTCTTGTTTTTAGAATCAAAAATGGACTTGATGTACTGCTTGGATTCCCTGCCAAAAGCTACAAATGAAGGTTTTGAGTTACTAAATTTGGATTTATGGATATGGAATTTTCCTAAAATGATCAACAAATTAATTAAGTATAATTCTTTCTGTTTTTTAGTTTTTTTGTCATGGAACCCAAACAATACATCTTTCCAAAATAAAGAAAAATCAGAGTCAATTTTATCAATGATATAACGGGATAGATCTTTCCAAAAAGTGGTAGTGAAGGGACAATGCCAGAACAGGTGCACCATTGTTTCGGGACATGTTCCACATAAAGAACAGTTAACACATATGTCAAGCTTAAACCTAAGCAGATAATGCTTTGCAGGATAATACCTATGTATAATTTTGAAGGAGATTTCTCTTACTTTATTCGTAAGGAGATATTTGTATGGAAGGTTCAGATGCTTCCCCAATCTAGGTTGTCGACAAAATTAGACCAATATGGAACAACATTAGGGGTACTGGTGACATCTTTCTGGAATAAAGATCGAATGTTACGATTATTATTCCTCGTTTTGGTAGCGAAGCATACATTACCAACTGAGGTTAATTTAGGGTCCAATGATGGTAAGCAGTCTGGTTTTCCAGTTCCTTTTAAGAGAGTTAGAATACCAGATGGGATGGCATCCATAACAATTGCAAACTCTTTTGGGGTGATTGGAATGCCAAAAGCGTGAAGGAATTCTGAATAATTCAGTAATGTTCCATAATCATTTAATAATTGGGACACTAAAATGATGTTATTATTGAACCAGGTTTCGTAAAATAAAGATTTATTTTTGTACGTAATAAGCCGATTATTCCAGATGAAGCACCTATGTGGGGAGAAATTATGTTTGAAAATTAACGACCATGCTAAGAGCATTTGTTTGTGGAATTTAGATAACATTAAAGGAATTTTTTCTATTTTATAGTCACACAGAAGTAAATATTCTAGACCTCCAACCTTAGAGAAAATATAATTAGGTATAAAATTCCATATAGATGTGGGATTTTTTAGAAAATGTTTTGTCCAATTTATTTTAAAGGTATTATTCAGAGTTGTAAAATCAAGAAAGTTCAGACCACCACGATCATAGGTGTTCATAATAACAGATTTTTTTACATAATGCGTCTTATTTTTCCAAATAAAGTTGAAAAGTAATTTATCAATGGAATTACAGAGCTTTTTGTGGACAAACAAGGGAATAGCTGCATATGTAAGACGGGATAAACCTTCTGCCTTCATCAACAATACTCGTCCTTTTAAGGATAAATCTCTCTGTAGCCATTGATACATCCCCGTTTGTTTTCATATGGAGGCTTTGTCGATGTGACGTCACTTCACGTGCGCACTGGATTGTGGGTCAGAATCGCCCAAATAGGATGCAGTTTTCAACACTAACAATCTTGGCCGCATGAAGTAGGCCATCCGGGTACTTCTAACCATCCTAAATCAGGCCACAAGAATCGGGACATCCTAAATCTTTTTTCTACATACTATATAGTAGAAAGTATGCGATTCGGAACGCAACCATATGTCCATAGTCTGGTCCTTTCTCAGACACGCGCACGCTGCCTCGCGCGCTCGTTGAAAGTTCGTCGCCTCGCTCCGCCTCTTTTGAAGCTCTAACTTTTCATAAATGATTCGCTGTGGTTCAAATTGACCTTCCTTCGCGAGTCGGAACGCACAAACTAAAATGCCAAATTGACCTGCGTCAGCCTCGAGCAGCAGCAGCAGCAGCAGCAGCAGCTTCAGCTTTCTCAGCTTGAGTCTACTCTGTCCCTGTCTTTCACACTGACCTCCTCAGCCTCCTCGCACAGGTGAGCAAACTGTTTTATTTTATAACACACATTATTTTCTTCTTTTTAAAATGTTGTTAAAACAGGTGCCAAGAGATTTGTACATTTAAAATATTCTCCTAATCACTATGCCTATTGAAATATCTAATATACCTGCTGATAACACTTGTGTGCTATTAATATGTGGTAGGTTTATAGTCCAAGACTTAAGGTACTTCGTGTGTATACTGACCTCAGCTTCTTGATGGCCCTTGACAGCTTTTTTACAGGACCGTTGTCATGTTTTATTGCTCTGCAGGGAGTTAACAGAGAATTTGTATTGGATTGGTGTTTTTTTCAGGGATTATATTGTGAGATACTTGGTGAATAATCTCAGTAAATAACTAATTTGGATTTTGGTTATTTTCTGTCAGGGTTTACATTTTGTGAAAGAAAACTTGCTTTGTGTAATGTCCTTACACCATCATGAGGTTCTTGTGAGTTCAGTGAGATTGATCTATTCAGAGTTTTCCTGCTCATTCTGAGTAATAACTGTTGGACAGAGAGCAGCTGTTTGCCTCAGAGAGTTTTCCCTCAGGTAGAAGTGTTGCTTAACTGTAACATTTCATTGTGATTTTTAAAAAAGTTAACAAAATTATAATTCCCCTTGACTTCAGGGAATTCCGGAAGCTGATTTTATTCATTAGGCCGCCTTTCTGAAAAAGAAAATTGAGAATGGTTTGTTTCTATTACACTAGGCACTCACACTTTATCAAATTAATTTCAGTCCTGTTTCCTATTCAATATGTTAACTGTGCGTGTTTGTTCATGTAGTTAAATGTGGAAAAAGTCCGGCCGCTGCTTGTCATTGTCCTCTCTGTTAAGTCCAAAATATTATTCAGTCAATGTTTTTTTTTTGTGCCCAGGCCAGTTCAATCTAATAATGCTTATGTTTTTTTCTGTACTTCTCCTCATGTCAAAAGTATGAGGGATTTTTTCATGCTGTGTGTGTCAGGGTTTTTCTCTAGTTTTTGGTTAAATTCTTTAATCACTACATAACATTTATGCAGGTGTTACAGGATTGATTTATTTTTATTTGTCTGTGTGAGCTATTAAGATGTAAAAATGTCATAACTTATAGAATTGACAAAATGCTGTCTGATAGAAATTTTAAAATCAAATGTGGCACCTCCATCATCTCGTCATGCCTACAAATAGATAAAAAGTCCTGGTGCTTGGTGTGTGTTCGCGTGAGAGAGACCTTGGTCATCCCGTATGTTTTGGCAGATATGAGAATGACACAGCAGTGTTTACCATGTAAACTGTTCAGTGATACAGTTTCACACACGCACAGACACAGGAGAATACATACATGGTGCCCTTCAAATGGTCTCTGTTGGTCCGTAATTTTTTTCCTTAAGAAACAAGAACTACCAGCTCATCTGGGTCCTCAGGCAGGATGTCCCAATGAGTACAGCAGTTGATAAGGAAATACACTCTCACTCACTTTCACTTACTTACACAACACACACACACACACACACACACACACACACACACACACACACACACACACACACACACACACACACACACACACACACACACACACACACACACACACACACACACACACACACACACAATGGAAGCTTCATCTGAATCTGAGTTCATGCATCTCAGTAACTCCTGCACTTTCGTAGGTCAGTCAAACCCTGATGCTGGATCTGCAGTTGGAGTGGAATGGTAAATGGCCATGGCACACTGTAACGTAAGTGCATTTTAGCCTTTGCCTCTTTCTTTTATTTAATTTTAGGCACAGGACTTTTCAACCATGTGGGAGGGGGTTGTAGTGTACCCAGTCTGATTTCATTTATTAACTTTTTCTGTCTCAAAGCTTTACGTCAAGCCGGTGAGGGCCACAGATCACACTAAGCCCACACAATTGTAAAAACACAACTTTTTATTGAGGCAAATAGATTTTCAAACCCAAAAATGTATAAAAAAAAATACAGACTCAGCTTTTACAAGTCAAGGAAAACTTGACATTTACACTGCTTTATATGTTCCTCATCATATGATCACTGTGATGCACAGTATTGTTGTTTATCAACTAAAACAGACTGAC
Organism: Hyperoplus immaculatus; assembly: GCA_949357725.1. Lineage (NCBI taxonomy): Eukaryota > Metazoa > Chordata > Actinopteri > Uranoscopiformes > Ammodytidae > Hyperoplus > Hyperoplus immaculatus. The sequence continues at coordinate 12,550,221 of OX442360.1, read as the reverse complement.
TGACCTAATTTTTTGTGTTTATTTGTCCTCCTGCAGCGATCATCATCACCCTCCTCTCCTCACGATCATGTCAACCTGGGACCTTCAGCGAACCCACAGTCAGTAGCTGTGCTTCACCTATAGATCTATTTGATATCACATAGAACTTAAAGCAGAATAATACTGTAAACATTCACCACCAGTAGTCTGTCTGGAAAGCTTGTTTTCAGTGGCCTGCAACTGTATTCTTTTAGAAAATATCCCACAAATAGCATCTTTAATGACTTTTAATTCTGTATTTTTTTCATGTATCAGAACACACATCCCTGACAAGACAAATTATCAATAATAGCAGATAAAGTTTGTCAGAGTTTGTTTTGTAATGTATTTTTTTGTTTACTTTCTGTCGAATTTCAGTGCCCGGCCTACAGACTTTGACTTCTTGACTGTTATCGGCAAAGGGACCTTTGGAAAGGTGACACTGAACCAACAACTTATTAGTTTACTTATTTGTTGTTGCTGTATTTACACTGTGTGTTTTTACTTTTCGAATGTTTCCTCGTTATGAGTCAATCAGGTCACATATTCACAAGCAGGGACTCCTCAGTGAGTGAACATGGACTTTGTGATTACGGACCAGCGTTAAGGAATAATAACCCTAATAGACCAGGATGCAGGAATTATTGGTGGGTCGTATAGATTAAGAATCCCTCTCAGTAGAGCCACTAAGCAGCAGCAATATTGTCTTGAACTGACCTTGAGAGAGAGAGGGAGAGGGAGAGATCCGTTGGTGACATTGCAGACAGATTCTACCTGCTACACTCTGATCAAAATGTGCTGCCTGCTGTATGAATCATTAACATAACAATCCACCAAGGCCTCTTAAGGTAACCTTGCCATCATTCAGTCAATGGAACAGCAACATACTAGTGCGACTAGTAGAGCAGCATTTCACTTAAAGGAAAACGAATACAATCTTGACCTAAATACTTTCCTTTGTCTGCAGATTTGTATTTTCCTACATAAAAGTTAATATTTGTTTTTACATTGGCCACAGTCCAGGGTGATCAATGTCATACCGTTTAATTTTTTTCTTTGTATCAACACACTGCTTTGATTCCTTTGCATCATCTGTTTCCATAGATCACATTAGCTGTGTTGTGTGCGCTGCTTTTCAGAGGGGGGAAGTTTGTGGTAATGTCCTGACAGCAGTGTGTGGAGATGGTGGCGCGCGCTGTTTACTAAACAAAGCACTGACAAACAAACCTCCATGCAGGTGGTGCTCGCCAAGCTCAAAGCAGACGGCACATTCTTCGCCGTCAAAGTGCTGCAGAAGAAAGTCATCCTGAAGAAGAAAGAGGTGGGCTCTGCTGTCCTGGCTTTTAAGTCTTTTGCTTGTTCATTTGTAATGACACATTTTCTTTCTTTTATAAACAATGTTCACTCTAATGCTTTAAAAAAACGTAAGGCTTATTTAATGTAACTTTATTTAAACAGGGACAATGTACAAAAGAAACATTAACCAGGTGGGGGACTACATTCATGTGAACTGATACTAACTTACCACAGTCCGGCCTAATTAGGCAGAGATAATATTTAAACAGATCACGAGCAGGAAATAGAAATAAATGAATGCATTTTGGACTACGCTGTCCTCTGATGCACCGGGCTCATGTGCACGAAGGTGGAAACTATCTTTCCAAAGAGAAAAGGCGTGCAAGTATCTTTGAGTGTTATTAGTAAACAGGCTTTTGACCTGGCAACATGATCTGTATCTTATCTAATCTACAGCTTGTTCCGTACAAAGGACAGAATTTTTACAACTCCCACAAAAGAAACGGAGCCACTTGTGTGTTTGTCTGACAACATGTTGGTAATATCTGTTAAAAAGTGCTGAGGAAAGAAAGAACCACATTATAAATACAGAACATGCAGTGTGAAAAATAACAGGGTCATAAAGTAGGAATCTATGTGTGTTTGTGCTAGGTGAAAGCCATCCAAAAAGAACCCTGCTTTGACCCACGCTACCTGTTTTCAACTTATTTTTCTCTCTTTAGCAAAAGAACATTATGGCAGAGAGAAATGTGCTGCTGAAGAGTCTGAATCACCCTTTTCTGGTCCGGCTTCACTACTCCTTCCAGACCCCAGAGAAGCTCTACTTTGTCCTGGACTATGTGAATGGCGGAGAGGTATGAATCTTAAACTAAACGCATAAATGAACGTGCAACACTTATTTTTTTTTTCGAGACTTCATCAGACATGGAAAGTAATTCATTATTTCATGATAAACACCAACAAACATCTATGAGATATTTTTTTGATTATGCTTCATTGCATACATTTGAATGGTGCTGGCTGTTTTGATGGACTTTTTGAAATGCGCTGAATTGTAGTTTGGATAAAAATAGGCCACGACAGAATGTAGCTGTGACATCACATTTATTGGCCAAATTAAATCATAACCAGATTGTAGTTTTTCCCTCAAATAAAAGTCATTGTCAGCAATGTGAAGACCTTGTTAACTTAATAATGTTTATATGTCATATATTATTGAGACCTTAATAAGAAGCAATGCTGCTTTCATCAGACATATGTTGCTATTTTTCTCTCTTTATTGTCTCATTTGTATATCTGTACTGTTGTTGTACCACACTGTCACTAATAGTTGGACAAGCTCTTCCCATTTCCCTTATGCTAAGCTAGGCTAACCATCTGTTATCTGTAGCTTCATATTTAAAGTACAGATATCATATGAGAGTGAGATCAATCTTTTCATCTAACTCTTGACAAGGGCTCAAACAAGTGTTTCCTCAAAATATCAAACTAAGATCTGCTTGGACACAGCATGTTGCCCTCAACAACTTCCTAATAAGTAATCCTTTATTTGCACATAGCAAATAATATCAGGCTGGCACACAGATATTTTGCTGTGCTTTATGTTACAATGCAGACGGCATAGAGTTTTACCCAGACCCTGGTAAGAGTATTATCATTATCATTATTATTTTCTTTCAAAGGTTTTTTTATTAAATGTTCGTAACACAGAAATTGTAGCACAATTAGTACAAATTTTTTCCCCCTTTTTTTCCCCGAACATACCCCACCCACATCCCACCCTCACACCCAACAACACGAAATATACACTTCAGAAATAGAAATAAACAATCAATATGAAAAAAAAAAAAAAAAAAAAAAAAAACCCATAAAGAAATCAAATGAAATCAAATAAAAAGGGGGGGGGAGCTACTCTTCTATAGTTATTGTTTTTTTAAAATAATTTAGGAAGGGGCGCCAAATTCGGTCAAATTTATTCTCGGATCCCTGGGTAGTGTAACGTATTTTCTCTAAGTTCATACATGCCATAATGTCTCGAATCCAATGTGAGTGGGAAGGAGGAGCAGGATCTTTCCACTTGAGTAGGATAGCCCTGCGAGCAAGTAGTGAGGTGAAGGCCAGTACTCTCAGCTTCACTTTAGGTAAGCCCGGATTTGGTGCAATGCCAAAAATTGCAGTGAAAGGGTTCGGCTTAATTTGATGATCATTATTATTTTAATTAATATTTAGTTTTGTATGTAATGTGTGTGACTTTTGCTGTTTAGAAAAGTATTTCTCCCCGTACTTTCCTGATTTCTGAAATCCTTGTTCTGTCATCCTCAATTCTTTGTCCTCTTTAAACAGCTTATTTATTTAAAAAAAAAAATTCTATCCGTCCGCCCATCATTCTCCTCCTCTTTCTGCAGTTGTTTTTCCACCTGCAAAGAGAGAGGTGTTTCTCCGAGCCCAGAGCGAGGTTCTACGCGGCAGAGGTAGCTAGTGCAATCGGCTATCTACACTCACTCAACATCGTTTACAGGTGAGAACAAAAGACTGTCATAATCTTCATCAAACAGTAAATTCACATATTTTTACTTTTTATCTTGATAATCTGCTTGTCTGTTGCAGAGATCTGAAGCCAGAAAATATTCTCTTGGACGCTACTGTGAGTCATATTCAGCACATTGGTGTCTGTGAACTTTAATTCCTCTTGTGTAGTCTTTATTGTGTACATTTCTATCATACTGGTGTAACTGAAATGTTAGGAAATGACTATACGTTGTAACTTATGTGGTGTTTGTGCAGGGCCACGTGGTGCTGACAGATTTTGGTCTGTGCAAAGAAGGCGTCGAGCCAGAGGGAACCACTTCCACTTTCTGTGGGACTCCAGAGGTGAGGAAAAATATATACATGAAAGCAGATGAAGGATCTTAGGTGCCATACAACACACTGGATATATGTGTTAGGTTTCAGAGTGATGAGGTTTTGGTGACAACGAAAATATTTGTTAATTTTTTAATTGTCCCCTGTCTGCAGTACTTGGCACCGGAGGTTCTTCGCAAGGAACCATATGACAGGACAGTGGACTGGTGGTGTCTGGGAGCGGTGCTCTATGAAATGATCTACAGCTTGGTATGTGTTTGTGAGGCTGCTTTGTACATTATCCCTTTTTACTGTTATCTTGTTTGCTTGATCGACATTTTTCACCTGACTATCGACCATTCAAGTCCAACCTTCAAGTATTTGCTGTTTTTTTGCTACTGGGACCATACCAGGGCTGTACAGTGCGACAGTTTTGATCGCATTTGCTACTGAAATTGATCACGTGCGATGATGAATACGAATCCATTCGCACTCGTGCGACAGGTTGATAATGAGGAGAGGATGTCTTTGAAACACAGAGGAGAGATGCACAACACTGCTTAGAGGGCTCTACATTAACACTGCGGGTAAATGAGTCTTAGGCAAGTAAGTTATTGAGTCCACCCTCCACTTTGGCTGGTGAAAGACATGTGCTCGTGCAACGATTCTAGGTATAAAAACTTCACGGCTTCAACGGCAATTACCGGAAGGAGACGGCACATTACCGCAGTTAAGTTAGCGCGTGTACAAACAGAACATTTCCTGTGCGCCTTCACATTAAAAGCCTGCTACTAGCCAAACGTGAGTTGACTTTTATTTTAAAGCCGGTAAGAACAGGAAGTTAGCGCTTTTTTCTAGCTTGAAAGGCAACTCCTTCAGCTGCAGCGAGCAGTCAACAGTAGCCTAGTCTATTTAAACAAAGTTTTAAATAAGCCACTGAAAAGCTACTCCCAACACATTCACAACAACCTATTTAATTTATCCTAAATTGTACCAATATGTATACTTATTTATTTAATAGGCTATGTTTAATGTTTTAAAGTTTGGTTTTAATTAACAGAAGGACATTATAATAATAATTCTGAATCAGCAAACAATTGCAATTGGCAGGTTAGATTCTTTTTTCTAAATTGCAATCAGTGCACCCCTATTCATTTTTCTACAATTATTACTGCACACACTAGGATATCATATTAATTGTGAATCTCAAATGAGACCAGGATGACATGCTCAAAGGTAATTAGAGCAAAATGCAAGGGTTAAGGTTATGCAAGTTTTCAATCATAGCCTACTTTGTGTGCTACCAAATGTATTTTTGTGCTACTGAATTTTTTTGCTTGCTAGCACCAGTGCTACCACCTAAAAAAATAAGCGTACAGCCCAGCATACATTTAATTTTCATTTCCTTTAACTTTTATTTATCCTCGAGAGACCAATTGAGGGGTGACCCTCATTTACAATGACGTCGAGTTCAAAACAAATTCAAAGGAAAAACAACAATACATAAACAATATTCAATGCAAAAAGATCAAATACACAACAACAGGTGAAGAGAAAAAAAACAATTTAAACATTTACATAGTGGTGAAGAGTGGCAGCAATTAAAATTAAATGGGTGAAAGTACAATATAGCCTAGTTAAAACAGTTACAGGTAGAGTTTGGCAGATTTAAGATAGTTTGTTTAAATTGGTTAAAGGATATGAAGGTATTTAGTTTAATTTGTTGCTGTAAGTTGTTCCAGGAGTCGGGGGCACTGAAGCTAAAAGCTGTCTTTCCCAGCTCAGACCGGGCTTGTGGGACATAAAGCATAAGCATGTCAGTGGAGCGGGTCTGATAAAGCCCAACTGAAATTTGCAGCATTTCTGTTAAATAACGAGGAAGCTTCCCGGTCAAGGCTTTGTAAATAAAAATGTGCCAATGTGCGTCACGTCTCTCTTTAAGGGAGGACCACCCAACCTTTTCATATAAAAGACAATGGTGTGTGTCATAAGCATCTCCTGTGATGAACCTTAAAGCAGAGTGAAAAACAGAGTCCAGGAGTTTAAGACATGAATGTGATGCATGCCGGTAAACCACATCACCGTAATCAAGGACAGACATGAAAACTGCCTCAATAATCCTTTTCCTACTAAATAAAGGGAAGGTGGTTTGTTCCTATAAAAATAGCCAATTTTTTTGTCGTAGTCTACAAATAAGATTTTTTATATGAAAATTAAAAGTGAGTTTATCATCTAACCAGATGCCGAGATATTTGTACTTTGTGACTCTTTCAATTAAAAATCCATTCTTTGTAAAAATATTAAAATCATTAAAAGTTGTAGTTCTTGCTCTGGAAAAACACATATATTTGGTTTTGTCTGTATTTAGAACAAGCCTGAGGTCCACTAGACAGTCCTGCAGGGTGTTAAAAAGCTTTGTAGGTTCTGAATAGATTGGTGCACCGAATCGGAAATGCAATACAATACTTTGTCGTCAGCGTATAGATGGGCGTGGACCTAAAATTGAGCCCTGTGGGACACCATTTGTAACAGTTAAAAACTCAGATTGGTATCTTCCCAGTTTAAGTGACTGCTGTCTATCAGAGAGATAATCCCTAAACCAGCTACATGCAGAATAATCAAAGCCAATGTCATGCAGTCTCTGTAAAAGCAAATGGTGGTCAACAGTATCAAAGGCCTTTGAAAGATCAATAAAAAGTGCTGCACAGTGCTTTTTCTTGTCTAATGCTGTAACCATGTTGTCTACAACCAAAGTCACAGCAGAGATAGTACTGTGGCCTGCCCTAAAACCAGATTGGAATGGGCTCGAAATGGAAGCACTAGTTAGAAATGTTTTTAACTGATTATTAATAAGTGATTCTAGAATTTTTGCGAGGCATGGGAGTTTGGAAATTGGCCTGTAGTTATTAAGATTATTTTTGTCACCACCTTTATGTAAAGGAATTACGTGAGCTTTTTTCCAAATTTTAGGAACTATTCCAGAGGAGATCAAAAGATTAAAAATATGGGTAATTTGTTTTGATATTATATGTGTAGAAAGCTTGATTGTAAACGGGTCCAAATTGTCCTCTCCCATGTACTTCTTGGGGTTGATGGCGAGGAGTGCATCTACAACAACACTTGTGGGAAGAAGATCAAGGCTGAAAATAGGAGTTTGAGAGACAGGCGGTACGTTACTACTGGTGGTAGAAGGTGTACATCCTCCATTCTGAAAGAGTTGACCAGCAGCTACAAAATGTTTATTAAAAGCTAAGCCAATCTCTTTTTGATCATTGAGAGTGAGACCATTTAATTTGATCTGAGTGGGAACTGTGCTAGAATTGTTCTTATTATAGTTCACAGCTTTCCAAAAGAGTGCAGGGTTAGAGTAGCAGTCGGAGATTAATTCAGTAGTATTCAGATTTGGCTTTCCTAATCATGGATGTGCACTTATTCCTAAGGTGTCTAAAAATAGTCCAATTGGTATTATCTCCAGAGCGTCTAGCTAGAGACCATGCTTTATTTATCTCGGAAAATAAATCAGACAGTTCACTTGTAAACCAGGGGTTTGATCTATTTTTTACTCTATGCTTTTTAAGGGGCGCATGCTTGTTTATAATTGAGGTGAAAGTATTGATGAAATAGTCTAAGGCTAACTCAACATCCAAAATTTCCGTAGTCAGTTGAATGTCACTATGACGGAGATCACTTAAAAAGGCTTGCTCATTAAAACCTTTAAAATTACGCTTAATTATGATTTTAGGCTGAGATCTTTTTAAATGAATACTTCTGATACAGGCCACTGGGCAGTGATCACTAATCCTAAAGTCAAAGACACCAGCTGAGACTATTTTATTTGATAAGATTAAATCGCTTAAAGTTGATATCTGAAATATCCCAACCCATCACATTTTAAGCAAACCTTTTTTTCTTTGGTATATATTTGCAAAAGGAATTTGGCACGTAATAGCAACAACGACAAATGTTGGTCTGTTGATCTGGCCACCACTTCACTCTACACACGAAAAGATTGGCTGGATTGCAAGGACATTTTCTACAAATGTTCATAGTCGACAAAGGAAAAATCGTACTTTGGTTGTCCTTTGCCTTTTGCCTTGGTGCCACCAACATTTGTGGGTTAAGGTGAAATGACTATTTCATGAATTGCCATGACATTTGGTACAGACATTCATATTTGCCTCAGGAAGGATTGAAATCACTTAATTATTGACCCCTTAACATTTTAATTGTTTTCTTGTTTATCCAACACTTATTTATCACTAGTTCATTACCATCATGTCTTAAATAACTTCCCCGTCTTCATCTGAACCATGAAAAATAATGACAAGATTAACACAATAAGGTCACAGTCCAAAAGAACAACAAACATTTGTGTCATTGTACACTGATTATGTTTGTATCCATCATCCCTCTGCTTCAGCCTCCTTTCTATAGCCGTGACGTGGGTGAAATGTATGACGGGATCCTCCACAAAAAGCTGCCTTTGCCTCCAGGGAAGTCTGACGCTGCCTGCTCTCTGCTGGTGGGTCTCCTGCAGAAGGACCAGCACAGACGCCTCGGGGCCATCGCCGACTTTGTGAGTGTCTTATGACAAAAATAATGTCTTTCAACAAAACAGATGCTTTGCCAGACAAGAAATAAGTTGAGGAACTGGTACCTTACATGTAAGGAAACTGGTACCTTACAGTATGAAACCTCTTTAAAGGTGTTTGGACCTTCTCTGTGAACAGATCTACACCCAGTGTTTCTGAGAAAGTGTAAAACTTCACTTTATTATAGTTTAAAACAGCGGAATTGTGAAAACGTCTTTTGGAAATGTCAGTGTAACTATGCAGTAGCATGTTACACATGATAAACATTTCTTCATTTCATTCATAGTTGGAAATAAAGAACCACAACTTTTTCTCTCCAATCAACTGGGACGACCTTGACCACAAGAGAATCACTCCTCCATACAACCCCAACGTGGTGAGTTGTTTTCAGGATGCCTGTCTGGGGAACTCTGCTCATTGTTTTACACACTAAGTCCGTTCCTGCCATCTTGGTGTCAACTGTGTCTATGCAAGTCTTGGTGACTGTGTGCCTTCTCAAATATCTCCTTTACAATCATTCACCTTCAATTATATATTTCTTTACATTTTCGGGTAACATCAGCCAACAAAACAACCTTTTGGATTCTCTTCTAAATCTCTCTATCCTCTATACAGATGACAACATTATACCAGTACAACAGTTATGAGGCATTATATTATTCGCTCCTTATATTATTAGATTTTAATCCAAAGGAAACTCCACCTCATTTATTATTTTCATATATGAGGACACGTTGATATATGCATTATCACTGAGTTCATTTCTTTGCTCCTTCAGAGGGGCCCAGCTGACATTCAGCATATCGATCCAGAGTTCACCAGAGAAATGGTTTCAAACTCGGTGAGTCGGACCCCGGAGCTCAACGCTAGCAGCAGCTCCAACAACGCCTTCAACGGCTTCTCCTTCGTCGCCACCGAGGACAGCTTCCTTTGAGGAGGGAGCTAACATCGTGATTTAAAAGACCTCTTTTGAGTTTAGCACTCATGAAAATAAGAACTTTTTATAGACAAAGGGAGGAATCCCACATGGAATCTATCATGTTTGACTTGAACGCAGGGATTTCCCTTTTGAGGATGAGGCGTTATAATGGAGCGCGCCTGCAATGGAGACATTTATAGTTATTATAGGCTATGTCCAACGTTTTGCCTGGCAGTCCAAGGTCTGCTTGTAGAAAGGTAGTGATGATCAAAATCAAAAGTAGCTCTGTATATTAAGTAAACTCTTATAAAGAGGAAGGAGTATCTTTAAGATGCAGTGCAAATGATCCTTATCCCATTAATTTGCAACAGGATGATCTGAAGCTGGATTTTCAAAAACATTGCCTTCCGGTCGGCATCCAAACCTCAGGACTGGGTTTTGCTGAAATTCGGCGCATACGCAAATGAAAGAAAAATCTCCAGGTGCACACATGTTGGTGACCACAGATGCACAAAAGGGGAACAAACCAAGTGCAACCATGCACAGATGAGTGCAATGTGGATGATGTGTTTTAAAGCATTTTAAGATATCACAACATCTCAATTATTAATATCCATCAACCCAGATCCATTGGTGGATCAGCTACGGGGATATTGACATGGATGTTAAGAGTCGTGCAAATAATTAATACAAGCTTATTAATGAATATTTATACCAATACGCATTATCCTAGATAAAATGAGTGTAGCAGAGGCAAAACCTGGGTCTGTGTAAAAACTGTAATGGAATGTAACCACTACTGCGTCAAAGAGCTGGCTTTACGCCTGAAAGCAAATAGAACCCTTACCGTGGTGACGTCTCTATCACTGATCTCATTGTAATAGCTAACTGATATGAATGACCATAATAACCTCTGGGTTCACCAGTGATTTGAAAAACAGTAAACGGCATCCAGAAAAAAGCTGTTTCATCTGAAAAACACATATCCACAGGAAACAGTTCAGCCGCTTTAACAATGCAACATTTTGCATTTTAACATCACATATCAATACATATACAATGCATAACTATACTGTCTTCTACACTGTTGTAGACTGCCCAAATGGCACTTTGCAATTGCTGTTTTTAAAGTACAAACAGTTCACTTTTCTTACTAACTTAACGGTACTGATGTTAATACGCAAGGAGAACTGAGGGTTTCGTTCTGTAGAAGGTAATACAGTGAGAGACAACAACAAAAAAATCATGCCAAATTGTTCATTATGAATTTGTAGATGATGCACTGATGGAAGCACATTTGTCAGGAAACTACAAGGCAGTGTTCACATCATGGCTGTTTATCTTTTCGACTATGGTTTTGTTATTTGCATTGTATTTTAGCCTGTAGATAGCAGACAGTTATATTGGTTAGTTTTATGATGAACGCTAAAACAGTTAATGTTAAATTGACAATTTTCAATAGGATTATGTTCTGTTGTAATGTGATTATACTGTTTATCAGAGTGAACCAGGAGGTGCCTCTCTACCATGGAGATGAAGTTGGTGAACACTTGTGATGGGCTTTAATCTTATACATCTGATGTCATTGAATTTTATTTTTATTATCCTGTTTAGATATAAATTCTTAAAGTCTTTTTTGATCCCATACTAAAGAAACTCTTCTCTTTCTATTACTGAACATAGCCTGTTCCCAATTACTTTCTTAACAAAACGTCTGTCTGCTTTGGTTCAAAGTTTTTTTTTTTAAATCACAGACTGTATCGCTTGACTTTACAGGGAAATAACTTTCACTACCTCATCTAAATGGTTCCATTCATCGCTCGTAAATATGCTGCTCTGAGCCTCCTTGTTCGCTATTTGCCTTTTGAACCTGTAACCGTGCTCACCACGCCGTTATACAGCGACTGATCCTGTAAACAGAGAGGCTGATATTAGAGACTGTCGGGTCACGCTGCCAGCAGCAGCAGTGTCACAGTGGGCTGATGCCAACACAGGCCAAATCCAAGCCTGTGTGTGTATGTACATAGACAACTTGTTAATAAACCAAACAACTGTCAAAACATTTACATGTTCTTTTCTATGAGCCATTTAATCTGTGTGCATAACAGAAAAAATGTTTTTTGTAACCCACCTATCAGTGATGAGCTTGTAAATGTTGAATGTTATTTTAAAAAACACTACATTTGAGTGAAAACCTGAATGAATTCATATAGGATTATAGGTGACTGTGAATCTGAATGGTTAGTTTAGATGGGTGTATTTATGATATTTATAGCCATCCAATTTTGACGTTTGTGATACAGCTTACATGACTGGGTGAAGACAGAATTTGAGTAAATGGTTTTAGGGGAGAGACATGCACTACTTGAGTTTTAATAACTAAATTGGTTTAAGTGAAACATAAGAAAATGTTTTATTAGTACAACGTAGTTCTTATTTTCATTGCATTGTCCTTAATTACTTGCATTTATGATAATAATTTACTCCATAACAGTATTCGTAAGTTGGCGTAGATGTGACACTTTAAACACAAGAAAGGTCAAATGTAGTTATTAGAGGAGAGTACATTTACTGTAGCTAAGTACTGTTGATTCTTGAATTTTAAAATAGTATTTCCATTTTATACTTTACTTATTTATACTTCCTTTACACCACTTAATTTATTTGACAGCTACAAATTATTTTTCAAACTAAACATGATCAGAACAGGATGCATAGTTTCCTCATATCAAGTCTTTTAACGCCTAACAGTACTTAAAATGTAGTCCTTAAAGTTTTATTTTCTTATAAAAAAATAAAAAAAATAGGAGTATAATGTCGCAAATATATTTCAACCTGAAATCTACGTAATTGAATGATGCAACAAGAAATCTTCTTTTCCCTTATTTTTTTGCCTATGAAGTTCTTTGGAATTTTAATATTTTTTTTAAACAGCCCAACAGTTTATGAAGGAGTTCAGCTTGATTAGCTACGACAAAGATGCTGATCACGCATTAAAGCATCAGTGATTATACTATAAGATATGTCATTGTATGATAAAGGTCATGAGTTCTTTACCCTGAAATAATATTCCTTTAATATTTCAAAAGCAAACGATCTGAATACTTCCTACACCCGTTTCAAAACCACAAGTGTTCAGATATTTGATCATTCTGTATTTGCTTAACAGTTGTAATAATCTCCACTGGGTATTACACAACCTGTCTGGTTGCTTGAGTTTGGAATGCCCAGTGGACATTATAACAACTTTGTTGGCAACAATTACATGAGCTTCTGGTTCTTCCAGCATGATGTAAATCTAGTTTGGTATGGTTCTTCCAGCATGACGTACATCTAGTTTGGTATACACTGTGTGTGTGTGTGTGTTTGTGTGTGTGCACTATGCCAAGGGTGTCATAAAACTGCATTCATTCATGTATGGTGCCAACAGAACCTAGTGGGACTAGTGAAGCCAAAACAAAAAAAATGCAAACTCAGCAAGCCGGTAACAGTGTTTTGTTGTTGTTTTTGGAATCATTCCAACTTGAAAGCACACACGGGTCAGCTCTGGTAAACCATGTCCTATTAACACAATATTAACTCCTGAAAAAGTAGAACAAAGTTACCAAACAGACAACACAGTAAAGTGAAGTGATTCATTCAGATCTCATAGGGAATATTGTGCAACTTGTGGGAGGAAACATGCAGACTGGAAGGTGAGCACACAATCGCTCAAAGTCCTTTTGGCACCAAATTTGTTTTACAGCACACTGACTTTTAACACAACTTCAAATATCATGTTATTAATTTTGACACTGATCTATATTTGCCCACTCTGGTTTATCAGCAAGGGGCACATTTATGACAGCTCACACACTCCAATGTCACAATAAACCAACTATCACACATTTATTTCACACAAAGCATGGCGTAGCAACATAGCAGCTGAATGCTTAAAAGGTGAAAAATAGTGTGTAAGCCCACTATAATGTTATCCAAGGGGACCCCACCGCAACCTAAGCCATCAAACAGTTGTTCCAGTTCCAGTTGCAGTGGACATCTCTGTCTGTCAGCACCATAACAAGAGTGCAAAAAGCAGAACTTGAAAAGTAGGAAAAGTAGAGAGAAAGTAGCCTAAGTTAGGGACAACAAACTCAACCGAAGAAGCCAAACGTCATCCAGGCACAGTCAATTTGATTATTTTGGCATATAGGCCTATTTGAATATTTCTCCAGTTTAAACAAAGGCTTATGGTAAAGAAATAGAAGAATACAAGAAAAAGATGAAAGAATGAATTGTGGCCCAAAGTTGAGGGAAGTCAACTTGGGTTGCATGTTCAATCCCAGGAATTTGAGTGAGCACTGAGCAGGGCAGGGACCTTTGAATCACCACCAAGGTGCAAGTGCCCTGTGGTGGTTGTATTGGGCAGCTTCCAGGCAAAAAAAAAGGAGTCACAAACTTTTAAATGATAGTCATTCATATACCATATATCGTAATAAACTCGTCATTCTATAACTTTCTCTAATTTACTGTACATTGATGAAATCGATACTAAATAGAACATTCATGTAGGGGCCTATAGGGCTTAGTAAGGTAAGAAAAATACTAATTGTGAGGGAGAGGAGGATTGCAGAGGAAAATAAAATTAATAAGCCTACAACTTATTATTCTTTGAAAAGATTTTTAAAAAATCAAGAAGTCTGATGTTGATGACGACGTTGGTTTTTCACCTTATTTTCTGGCTTAATTTTTTTTTGACATCACTGTTTTATCAACAAGAACAACAGACTGGCTTCACACAAATCAAGCAAGGTTGCAAGGTGGGACATTAAAAGGTCGCCACCTGCTGCATGACTGTACCACCGCCTAGTGGTCAAAGTGAGAAACACACACTCAGCATAGTCGATGCAAGCAGAACTCAAAGCTGTGTTGTGTAATAATCTTTCTATATGTCCATGGTAATAATACACACATAATTGTGTACAAGGCTGGCTCACAAAGTAGATCACTAACGAACACTCCTCGCTCTACTGCGCATGTCGAATGCAGAGAAGAGGAGAAGAGACGAGAGCTGCGATCATGACTTCTTGTTGTGTTGTTGGTTGCAAAAACCGTTCTAATAAGAATAACAAAACGAGGAAGTTCTACAGAATACCATCATCTCGCACCCCATTCAAGGCAAACAGGAGACGTCTTTGGTTACAAGCTATCAGAAGAATCGATTGGAGCGAGCAGACGATTAAAAATGCATCAATTTGCAGTGATCACTTCATATCAGGTAAGCCTTAGCGAACAAGCTAATAAGAACCGTTGGTTTTAAAATAAACAAAATTATTGATGAGTCCTACACAAATATAACAATGTTAATAATTAACGATTATAGGCAATAGCGTAATCGTTCAAATTGGAGTAGTTTATATACTATTTATTTACCCTGGTTCAGTTTTGCGAAGTTGCGTTGCTAAACTTTTGTTACTGTTGTAGGCTACCACATGCTAGGCCAGTAGGCTATCTAGCCAACCATGAGGTTTTATCATTACCGTAAGTCACTGGAATACACTTTATTTGTACAGGAGAGGCATCTGACGACTTCGACAGTCCTGCCTTCGTCCCGACAATCTTCCCCGACTCAACCTTAACCCAGTCCGGAAAAGATGGCGATGCAAAATTGGAGCGGTAAATATGATCACTTCTGTGTATTTTGTTGTTGACTGATCAACAACCATGACTCGATTCAGTATGACTGGGAGTCCAAAGAAGGAATGTTGAGTGATTTAACGGGTTTCTCATAGGTTTCTGTGCAACGTCATTGCATGTAGCCTATGAGCTTCTGCTTTGTAGAATAGCAAACTGACTGTTTTTTTTAACAGAGGAACCGTCCATGCATGGGCTGTGATAGTCCGGATTTTGTTCCATCCGTTTTCTCCTATGGCAGCACCCGAAACACTACAGAAAATGTGGCACGGTCAGTTAGCTTATTGTGAATGCGCTCAAGGGTGGATTAAGTTGGGAGAACCATCTCTCATTGGTTCTGATGAAAGTCAGGCTTTGACTAAAAAACAGAGACTTTGTAGGCCTGCAGATTTGGGCTTCCCTTCTCCACTGTCCAAAATAATCAGAGACTGCATACCAATGTTGTCTGATAATGTGGTCTAGTAAGGATGCAGTGAGAACAAACATCCGAAACATGATTTGACACAATTTGATTCTCAATCTTTTTGTTTGATTGCGTCTCATTTCAGGATGACAGATGGATAGAGAATCAGGAGGTGGTTGAAGTCAAGTTGGGGTTTCAGCAATTGTGTATGAGCCTGGCTTTACACAGGGAAACTTCATGCAATTTGTTGCGGGTCGCAAATTGCATGCAACATAATATCCATGTAACTTGACTGTTAGGCTGCTACACAAAACAATATAAAAAATTATCAGTCACACGCAACACATATAGTTTACCCACACAAACTAGCTATCTAGATTAATATTTTATACTTGGCCTGTATTCTGCATTGTTTTCTCGCCTACCTACTGCTAGTAAGTGTTTGATTTCGGACGGTTTTCTGTCTGGAATATTAAATTGGATGTGTTGGCAATTTGTCTATTGTTTTGTTTTTTTCATTATGAATGAATACTTTATTCCGGACTCAAAGTTCCATATGACAATACAAATACAAGGTCAACACAGTTTAAAATACATACAAGCATTGATTCCAATGTTTCCACAACCCAGAGAAGTACCTTGTATCACTCTGTTTAGTGTCAGTGAGTGCAATTATTATTTAGTTTTTTGACTCTAGAAGTCGACACATACATTTGTACATTCAATTCCTCAACACAGCATGAAAGGTGGGGACATTACTAGTCACAAACAAAGAGCTATCACTTGTCCATCTTGGAAGTTTAAGGAGGATCCTAAACACATCATTATACGCTACCTTCAGCTTCTTCAGTTTAGCTGTTCTATATTTACACCAGAGGTGAGCTGTGTAAAATGGAGTACAGTAGGTTCTGAAGAGCCTAACTTTAACATAATCCGTGCACATATGAAATGTGCATGCCAACATATTCTCAAAGGCCTTTCTTATGGCCTTTGAGAATAGGAAGAGAGTTATCTGGGCATTGATACTTCTCGATATGTTGGAGGAAGAACACTAAATAAAAAGGATAAATGTGAGTGAAGGACTGCAGGGCTGTACAGTGCGACAGTTTTGATCGCACTTGCTACTGAAATTTATCACGTGCGATGATGAATACAAGTACACTCGCACCAGTGCTAATGAGCAGATGCTGTCTGTTTGAGACACAGAGGAGTGCTGCACAACACTGCTTAGAGGGCTCTACATTAACATTCTCCAAATTCGGGTAAATGTAGTCTTAGGCAAGTAAGTTATTGAGTCCACCCTCCACTTTGGCTGGAAACAGATGTGTGCTCGGGACTTCACCAACGGTAAACCGGAAGGAGACGGCACGCAGTTAAGGTAGCGCGTGTGCAAACAGAACATTTCCTGTGCGCCTTCACATTAAAAGCATGTTACTAGATAAACGTGAGTTGACTTTTTTGAAGCCGGTAAGAACAGGAAGTTCGCACTTCACAGCCCTGCAGTGCGCTAGCTTGAAAATCAACTGCTTCAGCTGCAGAGAGCAGTCAAAAACAGTAGTCTATTTAAACAAAGTTTGAAATAACTGATAAGCCACTGAAGAACTACTCCCAACACATTCACAACAACCTATTTAACTTATCCTAAATTGTACCAATATGTATACTTATTTATTTAATAGGCTATATGTTTTAAAGTTATAGGTTTTAATTAACAGAAAGACATTTACCAAACATGTTTATTATTATGAATATAATAATGATATGTATATACAAAAAATATATAGATATTAATTTTATGGAGAGAAATAATTCTGAATCAGCAAAAAAATTGCAATTGGCAGGTTAGATTATTTTGTCTAAATTACAATCAGTGCACCCCTATTAATTTTTCTACAATTATTACTGCACACACTAGGATATGACATTAATTGAGAATTTCAAATGAGACCAAGATGACAGGCTAAAAGGTAATTAGAGCTAAATGCATGGGTTAAGGTTATTCAAGTTTTCGATCATACTTTGTGTGCTACTGAATTTATTTTTGTGCTACTGATTTTTTTGCTTGCTAGCACCAGTGCTACCACCTAAAAAAATAAGTGTACATCCCTGGACTGGCTACCAAAAACAGACCAACGGATTACTAACATAAATTATTTAATTTTCATCAGATTTTTTCTCAGATGTCACGATGTTGGACGGCTATACATTGAAATAGCGTTGTAATAGCCTATCATGATTCATAAGCTAAATTAATGTTGGTATATTTTCTAGTATAAATAGGCTATGTTGTAACAACTAGTTGTGTTTTTATGTGGTCTTTAAATGGAAAACTACATTTCCTCCTTTAATAAATATTTATTTGCCACACATATCGTTTTGTATAGTCCTTAAAAAGTTTAAAATAAGGTGAAATGGGCTGGAGGCTTGGAGCTGGAGCCTGGGTGGGTCAGTGTTTAGCCGCTTAGCATGTAGCCTAGCAGAAACAAATAGCCTACACATTGTTTTTTAAAGAGGTTCAACTTCTGTGTTCATTTCGTTTAAACGTTTATGTGGACAAACTATTGCTGTCCTTACTCAAAAGTGAGTATAAACGTTCACGTTTGATCGAGAATAGGTAGACCCATTTTAATCTCGGAAGTAAAACACCCTGCAGTCAACGTCTGCGCAGCCGTTAGCGCCGGTGTAGGTACCAGATCGACTCGGGCTGCAAGATTGACTCGGGGTCCTAGATGCGCGATTATGACGCACTTCCTGTAAACTTTGTCTTTTAAATGCGCATGCGCTATGGTTATGCGCATGCGCTCTGTTTATCCCACTTGCGCTCTGTTTATCCCACTTGGTTATCCCGCTATCTCGGTAAGTATTAAGGTTAACGATCTCTAATGATTTTCTAATTTAAGACTATGAATAATAATCAAATGTACAAAGATAAACCTTAGTCATACGCTTATCAAATTACTGAAATTAAACATACATTGTATAACATGACCGTTTGCTTTGATAAGATAATATTTTTGGCTTTAGATTGATAGCTAACGTGAGCTAATAAACATTAGCGGGGGGGGGGGGGGGGCTTTCATCAATACAGGATTAGTTTTGTAGGTGTTAATTACCCTATCCCTTATACCAGGGAATTCATTTTATTCTGGTCTTAATTCCGAAAACTGTCTTTGTTTGTTACACAGAAATGGAAGCGTTTTACACTGAGATTAAGCATTACCTTAAGGTACACAGCTACCACAGCCTAACCACCACCAACCTCAACCCAGAAGGCAGGAAGGGCTACATAAGGAAGGTGTCAAAGACCTACCTTCTGAAGGGTAAGTCACAGTGTGTCAAACGCATTTGAGACAGTTTATCTGAAGTACCGTATTTTCCGCACTATAAAGCACACTTTCAATGAATGGCCTATTTTAGAACTTTTTTCATATATAGGGGCACCGAATTATAAAGCGCATAGAATAGAAGATACTGCAGTCAAACCATAGTAGGGCTGCAACTAACGATTATTTTGATAATCGATTAATCTGTCGATTATTTTCTCGATTAATCGATTATTAATTGATTAGTGTTTTGGTCCGTAAAATGTTCGAAAATGGTGAAAAATGTTGATCAATTTTCCAAAGCCCATGTCGACGTCGTCCAATGTATTGTTATACATTAATACTGGTTAAAGAAACCAGAAAATATTCACATTTGAGAAGCTGAAATCAGATAATTTGGACATTTTTTATTAAAAAATTACTTGAAACGATTAATCGATTATCAAAATAGTTGGCGATCATTTTAGTAATCGATTAATAATCGATTAGTCGATTAATCGTTGCAGCTCTAAACCATAGATAGGCAAACGTTTGACTGGGGATGCGTTATGCATCCACTAGATAGAGCTGTGCTAAAGGGAATGTCAACAGAACAATCAGATGAAGTCAAACTTTATTAAGCGTTATTAATACAGTGGATTCCACTAAATCAAACGTTAGTGCATTCACAATATAGTAACTCTCGAAATTGTTCAATTTAGTGCATACACAATAACTCAACGTTGTTCAAACGTTAATGTGCATATTCACAATCTCTAAAATCTTGTTTTTAAGTGTGCCTTATACTGCGGAAAATACGGTATTCTTTATTGGTAATATTCCTTTGCTTTTTTACCTTCCAAGTACTGTCGAAAATATTTGTTTGTATTCAACCTATATTTGTAACTTGTCAATTTCACTAGATTTCCTGAAGCTGCTTGTTGTCATAATGTTACCTAACACCGATTGTACATACACTTTCTTAAATGAAGTAGGGCTGCCCCCTAATAGTTGACCAAAACATTAGTCGATCAGAAAGGTTATACGTCAGACCAGATTTCATTGGTTGCTAGGTCACAGAAAGAAAACTCTTTAGGAAAAATTAAAAATAAACAGACTTGAAACTTAGAAACTGCGCTTTGTCAAAATAATTAAAAACCTATATGTTTCACTCTAGACCAGTGGTTCCCAACCAAAAACATTTATTTTATGAGGGAATCTTTTATATTAACTAGCATTCTAAACTAAATAAATACTCAATTGGGTCAGACGCCTTGCTCAGTGTGTGACGTGCACTTATAAATACAATGTAGGCCTAACATTCAAATGACTAATGGCAATAAATGAGGACTACTAGTTGAAGGAAAATTATTAGTCAGGGCAGCCCTACAATGAATGTTTTTTTCCCGCTGCATCAGATGAGGAGCTGTATTATAGGCACCAAAATGATACAAGGTTGGTTGTGTGCACCAATGAGCGGGCTCGTGATGTCCTCATGGAGTGCCATGACAACCTGGGCACTGGAGGTCATCCAGGGAGGCGCAGGACAATGGACAAGATAAAGGCATCCTACCACTGGGCAACCATGCGAGAGGATGTGAACAAATGGGTGAGTTTTGGGACTTTTTGAAAGGTGACTTATGAAACTAAATTGAGGTGGATTTATTTTAAATATTTTTATGGGACTTCCGGGTTACAGAACATGGGGTAGGCACGATCGCTTGTAGCTCCCACAAAATATTTCAGACTTAACTGATTAAACCCTATTCTCGTCGATTTTTTTTGTGCTTGTGTTGCCGGTAACACTAATACTGTTTTGGAGAAATGCCTAGAAGCAAGAAAAACGCAAGAAGAGATTCGGCAGAGTCAAATATGTCCTCGGACAGCGTGGTTAGCATGGACGTTGGTGCTAGCTCAGTGGCTTCCATCGCGGGTCTGCTTGAACAGCATAGAGCAGCGATAGCCGCCGAGTTTAAATCATCTTTCGCCAGCATGGACGCTAAGCTGGACAGCATCCAGGCCGTGGTCTCAAGCCAGGGGAAACGTATAACCGATCTCGAGGAAAATGCAGAAACTGTTTGCGGACGCCTGGAGCAACTTGAGGCTACGTGCTCCTCACTGCAGAAAGATAACACGCTGTTGAAAGCTAAACTATCGGATTTGGAAGGGAGGAGCAGGAGACAGAACGTTCGTATCGTGGGCTTACCAGAATCAATTGAGGGTGCGCGCCCCGCTGCCTTTTTCTCCGGGCTCCTCGTCGAGGTGTTTGGTGATCAAGTTCTCCCTTCTCCCCCAGAGTTGGACAGAGCTCACCGCACTCTGGCACCCAAACCGGGCCCGCATGAGAGGCCGAGAGCCGTCGTTATCCGCTTTCACCGATACCAGACTAAAGACTTGATCATGAAAGAGGCACGTAAACAGGGCGAGCTGGAGTACCACGGCCACAAGCTCCGATTCTATGAGGACTACAGCGCGGAGGTCGTGAAGCAGCGGGCTGAATACAAGCGGGTCATGGCAGTGCTTTATCAGCGCGGTCTTCGTCCTTCTCTCCTCTTCCCGGCGAGGCTTCGCATTACTCTCCAGAGCGGCGAGAGAAAGTGGCTGCGGTCTGTCTCTGAAGCATCAAACTACATATCTACACTGGGTGTGAGTCCGTAGTAAATACGATTGCCTGCTGTGAGTATACAATGTGGACAAATGCTCTTTTCATATCCCCAGCCAAACTCTCGGACTGATGGTACTATATGCAATTTTTTATCTTTTATTTTTTTAATGAGTAAAGTAGCTGGGTGAACGTGACATTTTGTTGCTTGTCATTTTGACGTATTGTCTAGCTCACTCCTTTTTTGTTTTTTTTATTTGTATCTCCATTTTAAAACGGCTAGATGAGCGTGTCTGTTCTTTATTTTTATTTTTTTTTAATTTTTTTGCCATTTGGACAGACTGTCTAACTCACGCCTTGTTCCTTTTTTTTTGTATTTCGAATTTGTTGGTTGAGCACGGTATGCTTGTTTAGTGTGTTGTCATTTTGACAGTTTGCTGGATTGTTCATAGTGTTACTAGCTGTTATGGGGTGAACTGTACAAGACTTATGTGGGAAGCTAGCATAGGCTAGAAAGTTAAGGCTTGGAATGTTTGTTGTGAGGCTAGTAAGGGTCTTTCGGGGTTTGCTGTTGAGAGCAATATATGGGGTGGGTTCTGGGTGGGAGGGGGTGGTGTCAACTGGGGGTTTAGTTGATGGGTTAGCACCTGCTGTGTTTTCAGTTATCTGTGTTTTCCTTTTCTTTGTGTGTTTTTTTTTTCCTCTGTATTTTGCTACTCTTTTTGTTATCGGAGCAACTCTTTTTACTCTCACTATAACTGAGCTAGATGAAGGGCAATCTTAATTTAATTAGTTGGAATGTCAAGGGGCTTAATCACCAAGTGAAAAGGGGTAAGGTCTTAACCCACCTAAAACGGCTCAGGGCTGGAATAGTTTTTCTTCAAGAAACCCACTTACATGACTCTGACCATGGGCGACTAAGTAAATGCTGGCGTGGACAATTTTTTCATTCTAATTTCAGGGCTAAGGCCAGGGGCACAGCTATCCTTATTGATAGTAATATTCCTTTTGAGTCCTCAAACATTATATCAGACAAAAATGGACGTTTTATTATTGTTTCAGGCAAACTTTACAATAAGTCAGTCATCTTGGCCAACGTCTACGCGCCTAATGTCGACGATGTAGATTTCTTTAAGAGATTTTTTTCTCAACTCCCCGATCTCAATTCCCATTCTCTTATTCTTGGTGGGGATTTTAATTGTTATCTAGATCCAGTCTTAGATCGCTCTTCCCCCAAACCTGCCACTCTTAGCAGATCTGCAGGTTATATCAAATCATTTCTTGCTGATTATAGCCTCTCTGATCCATACAGGTTTTTATACCCCACAGGAAGAGAATATTCATTCTTTTCACATGTCCACCACACTTACACCCGAATTGATTATTTTTTTGTTGATAACTCATTGATGTCAGACCTTAAGTCATGCAGTTATGAAGGTATTGTGATCTCTGATCACGCTCCTCTGCTCCTTCAACTGGCTTTCCCTGACGTCGAGTATACAAGAAGGCAGTGGAGACTGGATCCATTGTTGCTCACAGATGAGAGTTTTCTTTCACACATCTCTACACATATTAAAACTTTTTTGAGTATAAATAAAACACCAGATGTGTCCAATGCAACTATTTGGGAAGCCCTGAAAGCCTATTTGAGAGGTGAAATTATATCATTTGCAGCATACAAAAATAAGTGTACAAAACAGAAACAAACTGAAATTGCTGATCAGATTCTGAACATAGACAGACAATATGCTAGTTCACCTTCATCTGAACTTTACAAAGAACGTTTAAAACTTCAGACAGAATTCAACCTTCTTTCCTCTCGTCAGGTTGCTGACCAGTTGCTTAGGAGCAGAGGTACTTTTTACGAGCATGGTGACAAGATTGGCAAACTCCTGGCTAATCAACTGCGCGGATTTAGAGCAAAGCAACTCATCCCTGGAATACGGACAGACAGTGGGTGTACAACATCAGATCAGAAATCGATAAACGAAAAGTTCAAAACATTCTATTCAAATTTGTATAGTTCTGATTGTACAGTAGACGCAGCGGTGATGGAAACCTTCTTCAGTAACCTAAACATGCCTTCCCTTTCTCAAGACCTGAGACATAGCCTTGAGGCACCTATTACTCAGAGGGAAATTATTGCAGCAATAACATCTATGCAATCAGGCAAATCTCCTGGTCCAGACGGACTTCCATCTGACTTTTTTAAGAAATTTTCAGCCGAATTATCGCCTTTTTTATGTTCAGTATTCTCAGACTCATTTGACTCGGGTAAACTCCCGCCTTCGTTCTACCAGGCCTGTATTTCCCTGTTGTTAAAAAAGGATAAAGATCCTCTAGATTGTGCATCATACCGACCAATTTCACTATTAAATACGGATGTGAAGATACTTGCTAAAATTCTCGCCCACAGATTGGAGGATGTTCTCCCCTCTATCATATCCCCCGACCAAACTGGGTTTATAAAGGGACGCCAATCATTTTATAATATCCGCCGGCTAATGAACATTTTATATTCCCCCAGAAATATTGAATCAGAATGCCTCGCTTCTATGGATGCTGAAAAAGCGTTTGATAGAGTAGAATGGAATTATTTGTTTTTCACCCTTGAGAAATTCGGTTTGGGTCCTGTTTTCACTTCGTGGGTTAAATTACTATATGCATGCCCTTCTGCCTCAGTATTAACAAACAGCCGTTACTCAAGTAGTTTTGATCTGCACCGTGGGACCCGGCAGGGTTGTCCTTTGAGCCCGCTCCTTTTTGCTATTGCAATCGAACCACTTGCGATTGCCATCAGAGGTAACAAACAGATTCAGGGGATATGGAGAGGAGGAATTGAACATAAGGTATCATTATACGCCGATGACTTACTTTTGTTTGTTGCCAAGCCAGCCACCTCCTTACCGGAGGCACTTTCTGTGTTGGAGGTCTTTAGTCAGTTTTCTGGCTATAAACTTAACTTGAGCAAGAGCGAACTTTTTCCGATTAATAAAGAAGCTCTTAAACTTGATTATACAGCTCTCCCACTCAAAGTGGTGACAGACCATCTGAATTACCTTGGGGTATGTTTCACCAGAAATTTTAAAAACCTATTTAAATCGAACTTCCTCAAATTATTGGATCAGGCGAAGCAAATATTATCGAAGTGGTCTCCTCTGGCTTTCTCTCTCATAGGTAGAATAAATTCAATCAAAATGACATTACTCCCAAAGTTCCTATATCTATTCCAGTGTCTCCCCATCTTTCTCCCCAAATCCTTTTTTCAGGCCCTTGACTCTTTAATGATAAATTATATTTGGAATGGTAAACACCCTCGGTTAAGGAAAGCATTTCTTCAAAGACCAAAACAAACAGGCGGAATGGCCCTCCCTAATTTCCAATACTATTACTGGGCTGCTAATATCCGTTCTTTGGTGTATTGGGTGCATTTTCACCTTGACGACTCAGCCCCAGTATGGGTAACAATGGAGTCCAGCGCTGTTAGCCCATTGTCTCTATCTGCCCTCTTAAGCGCCGCACTTCCACTCTCTTCGGCTATTCCCAATAGTAATCCCGTGATTAAGCACTCCCTTCGAATCTGGACCCAATTTAGGAAGAATTTTGGAATGCAGAATTTTTCACTTTTCAGCCCAATTGCAGCTAATCATTTATTTATTCCCTCGACGGTGGATGGTGCATTCAAGATCTGGCATAAAAAAGGCTTAAAATGCATCGGTGATTTATTTATTAATGATCTATTTGCTAGTTTTTCCCAATTGACAAAACATTTTGGTATCGAAAAGACAAACTTTTTCCGATTTCTGCAAATCAGGCATTTTACGCAGAAGTTAATTCCCCAATTCCCTTATAAACCGCCAGCCAATCAGGTTGATTTGTTTCTGTCTGTAAACCCCACATTAAAAGGCTCAATTTCTGTGTTTTTCAACCTTATTTCAAAGTTGCATAGCCCCTCTTTAGCAGCTATAAGAACCCTGTGGGAGCAGGACCTAGGCTCTGCCTTCACAGATCGCATGTGGGATTCAGTCCTGGATCGGATACACTCTACCTCCATGTGCGCCCGACATGCTCTTGTGCAATTTAAAGTAGTACATCGTATCCACATATCTAAAACCAAATTAGCTCGTATGTTCCCCGATGTAGACCCGACCTGTGATAGCTGTAAGAGCGCACCGGCATCACTCTTTCACATGTACTGGTTGTGTCCCACCTTGACTGAGTTCTGGACATCAGTTTTTCAAACAATTTCTGAAGTACTTCAGCATCAAATTAAGCCGAACCCTTTCACTGCAATTTTTGGCATTGCACCAAATTCAGGCTTACCTAAAGTGAAGCTGAGAGTACTGGCCTTCACCTCACTACTTGCTCGCAGGGCTATCCTCCTCAAGTGGAAAGATCCTGCTCCTCCTTCCCACTCACATTGGATTCGAGACATTATGGCATGTATGAATTTAGAGAAAATACGTTACACAACCCATGGATCCGAGAATAAATTTGACCGAATTTGGCGCCCCTTCCTAAATTATTTTAAAAAAACAATAATAACTATAGAAGAGTAGCTAACCCCCCCCCTTTTTTATTTTTTTATTTGATTTAATTTTATTTCTTTATGTGTTTTTTTTTTATTTATTTTTTTTTTTTCTCATATTTATTGTTTATTTCTGTTTCTTGTAGGGTATATTTTGTGTTGTTGGGTGTGAGGGTGGGATGTGGGTGGGTTATGTTCGGGGGGAAAAAAAGGGGAAAAAAAAAAATCTGTACTAATCGTGCTACAATTTGTTTGTTACGAACATTTAATAAAAAAAACCTTTGAAATATTTTTATGACATTCTGTAGAAGTATTTTAATCTGTCTCCTGTAACCTTAAATTGCAACAAATATACAGAGTACTTTTTTTTTTGCTTTGTCATTCTCATGCAATATCATGATACTAGATCTTGATGGAACTTTAATTGACTGCTTTAAAGGTTGATGAATGTCCCCGCTGTCAGCGCCAGGAGGTGATGAAGACCGTTGCCCCTGTCCTTCATCCTATTGATGTCAGCAAGGCATGGAGTGTCCTTGGGATTGACCTAATTGGTCCCCTTCCTACTACTGCAAAGGGCAAAAGGTAGCTTCATGGCTGATGTATGTGTAACCACATTTAAAGATAATCAATGCAAAAGATTTGGTTTAAAGGAAAACTAATTACGGGGATGGAATGCCTATTAACGATTATTACTACATTTATAACATGCATTTTATGTTGCAGATTTATTCTGACAGCAACAGACCTGTTCACAAAGTGGGTTGTGGCAAAACCGCTGTGCAACAAAACAGCTGTTGAGGTGTCAAGGAAAATTGTCAATATTCTCCTCGACTTCGGTCTGGTCGACAGGATCATTACAGACCAAGGACGAGAATTTGTCAATGAGGTACAGTTATGTTATATATATAAAACAGTGTATGTGTTACATAGAATAATTGTCATTGAATCCTATCTTTCAAGTGAATTTACATAAAGTAATGCATTGCAGCTCAACCATGAGGTGTTTACGGCCCTCGGTGTGCAACACTGCATAACCTCAGCGTACCACCCTCAGGCCAATGGACAAGCTGAGAGGACAAATAAAAACATCAAGTCAGCCCTGGCCAAATACTGTGGGGAAGAGCAGGATGACTGGGATTTGCATTTAAGGGGGATTGTTGCCAGTATAAACACCTCAAAGCAGGTAATATTAGGTAACGACTGCAAATGGAAAAAATATTCAACGACGACAGATTTTCAATAAAATACTATATTCCCTTTTAATTAAGAGATCAACCAAGTTCACACCCTATTGTGCCCTTTTTGGGAGGCACCCTCGCTCCCCTGGGGTGATTAATTTGGAGAAGGATGGGGACTTAAGTCTTATGTCTATCAGTGACCCAAGTGATGAACAGCTGGAGGCACACACTGCAGAAGTGGCAGATCTGCATGCAAAGGTGATGGTAAAATGGCAATATATATATATCTCAATTACTCTTGAAATTATGTTTTAAGAGACAAGTACATTACAATCATTTCATAATTTTTTCAGATATATGAGAATATAAAAGTGGCCCAACAAAGGCAGAAGAAGGCCTTTGAGCAGGCGAAGGGGAAGAAAGTTAAGTCTTTCACATTCAGAAACGGGGATGAGGTGATGAAGGCCAACATGCGAAAGCAAGGGCGAAAAGGGGGAAAACTAGAGGACAACTGGTCTGGGCCATACGTCATTTCCTCCTTGTCAGCTAAGGGTGTGGCAACGCTGAGCAGCCGGACAGGGGTTCAGCTTAAGCAGAAGGTCAATGCTTCCCAGCTGAAGCCTTTCGTTAGGCCTACATTCAGAGGTATTATAATTCTTAATATGAGGACACTTTGAATCTCCATTCCAAATACACTTTCTTGCACTGTTCATTATCCCTCTCATTAGACTCTTGCAAGCCCGAGCATGCTGTCCCGACCCAATTGGTCGCTGACCACCAGTATGCCTCCACTGGAGTGGTCTATTTAAGCAGAAGACATCCTGTTCAGGACATGCTGGTATAGATGTCTACTTTTTACACAATTATGGAGGGGATATTTTTTCAATGTTTTCTTTTCTGGTTTAAAGTATATTTTACAATCTTTCATTTGTAGCTCAACTATGCACTTGACATAAGCAGACCTGGAGGGGAAATGCTTGTCAAAGAGGGGGATGTCTGCCTGACCAGGGAAGATTTTTGGAGCCTGGGCCTTCCGAGGGACATGGAGTCCAATGTATGCATAGTGAAGCTTTAACATGTAGAGATTTTTTGTTAGAATTTATTGCAAAAGGACATTTTGTTACTCTTTTTTCAGATTGGAAACGCATGTTTGAAACTTGTGGCGGAGGCTGCCCGAAGACATGTGAGGCTTTGTCATTTTTTGACCTGTGAAACATTGTATTTTTTTCCAAATCATTTTAACAGTTTTGTTTTGACGTTTCCCCTTGGTGCACTAATTACTATGAATATTTAATCTCAATCAATACAGGGAAAAGACATCCACGTTGTGGATACCTATGTGGTTCCAACATGGAAATCCAACACAGTGGACCCTTTGGCTAGTCTTCCAGTAAGTCATTATTTCCTGCAAGCTTCTGTGTTGCTTGAGACTGACAAACAGTAAATGCCCAAGAATGTGTTCAAATTGCTAGGGTGACCTGCTGCAGAAGGACCTAATCGTCCTCCCTGCCTGGAGCCGACAGCCAGGGAAAGCAGACCACTATCTGCTTTGCGTAAGTCTATTATAGATCTTCTCAACCGGTGAAGTAAAAATGAGCTGCAGTTTTGGTATATGTTATCATTCCTAATTATGAACAGTTTGTGATTTAAACTGTTTTGTGAATGGTTTACAGGTCATGAAACCAGCAGATAGGGAGCTCATTTTGCTGGACTCTCTAGAACCTGAAGGGTTTGGTGACAGTGGTTACCAGGACATTTTTAGGTTTTGTAACATAAGGACAGCTATCAGCCCTGTTCTGTGGCTTCTATGGATATTGTACAGATTTCATAGTATTCCATGATGCAGTAACACAGCTCATTGGCCAGGGTTGTCAACTGATTTAGATTTAATTTTGAATAACTTTAATTTGAACAACAATATGTCTGCAGCTGGATACTATGAAATATAATCAAGCCTCGTTCAAAGGCCATTTTCAAGGTTAGCCCTGTTCAGTGGCTCTAAATACTACTTTTGCTTGCAATGGTATTTCTGAAAGTAAGGAAAACCTAAAAAGTGAAACTTATACTAATATAATTATGATTGATCTTGACAGAGACCTAGCACAGCGCATTGCCCCAGGCGAGTGGAGAACAAAGCTTGGCAGAGACATGAAGGTACAGTTCTTAAGTATTTCATGCACTTGCATATGCATGTTTTTATTTTCCTTTAGCCCATGTCAGGATGATATTGCCTATCTAATGCCTTGCCTATGTCTTACAGGGTTTCCCGTGCCAAACCACTGGAAATTACTGTGGTGTCCTCATGCTGATGGTAAATATATTATGTAGTCTCTATTTAAGGTGTGTTGGTATTATTTGACACTGTCATAACTTCATATGTTTCCCTTTTACAGTATGCATTCTGCATCTGCACAGATGCTCCACTGCTTTTCACTGAGGTCAGTATTTCATTTATGGGAGAAAGGACACATAAAACCAACACCACTGTGTTGTTTCTTTTTAACAATGATTTATGGAGACTTTACTTGAAACAGTAACTTGCATGCAAAATGTATAATGTTGAGCAGAGAAGTTAGAAAGTACTGATTATTGGCTGAAAATGACAATTAGTACTCAGCCTCAGCATATATTCTTCCCTTACTTTTAGCTGGACATGGCAGACATCAGGAAATGGTGGTGCATTTCCCTGATGGAACGTTTCCAGATCGATGGGTATGACAGAACTTTAAAAGTAATTTCTTAAATAATTTCTTTAATAAATATGTTTAACTATTATGTTACTATCTCACTCCAAAGCCACGGACGGAGGCTTGCATACTGGACCAAGGAGGCCCGAGCATTGCTCGCAGGGTTGTTGGAGCCAGTCTTTAGGGTCCCAAAGGCCAGAAAGACAGAACATAGGGTAACATGCTTGAATATATATATATATCAATCTGTCTCTACCTCGTTTATTCATAATAAGCTTTATATTCATTTAATTGAACAATAAGCGTTTATTTATCCTTCAAAGGTTCAGTCTGAGAAGACCGACCGGTGCTTCATTTTGGAGGTAATTGTTTTTACTTCACTGGTGCTGTAAATATTATTAACTCATCGACTGCTTTCTTTATCTCTTTAATTGATAAAGAATTAAACACTTTACATCCCATTTGTTTTTGTGGTAGTGGGAACCAAATGGGCACATATGGGGATGTGTTAAAATCAATTTACATGTCATTTTCGATATTGAAATTTCTGTAGCCTTATGCCAAAAAGCTTTAAATGCCCCATTGTGTTTTAAACTGTGTTGTTGACATATATTTTACAGTTGCCAAAGTCAGTGCTGTCGGACATCCTCACTGAGGTGGTACTCCAAGAGGGAGATAAAGCATACATTGCTTTGGCTCTGGTGTGTTCCACCTTCAGAAACATAGTGTCCACTGACGGGTTCAGAAGACAGGCACATTTTCTGTGGCTCAACAGTAAGTGCTTCAGTGAAGGGTGCATCAGTGTACAATATCCTGATTTAATATAATAATGTAATGTCCTGTGGGGTCTATGCATGTTTTTACTGCTCTGTAAAAATTAATCTGCTCTTTCATCTTACACTTTGTTTGTCTCAGGCGTCTCTACATGGAGTAAAGCTAGCACCAACTACAGAGCGGACTTCTACACCATGTACAGTATTGGGACCTGCATGGCATGTGGTCGGCCCTACAAGATCTGCACAGGTTCTTACCTTCGATAATAGGGACTTTAAGCAGCAACGCTTTATGGGAGGCAACGGCATCAGGTTCTCGTAATATAACTCAAGTATCACTTAGCCACTCTCTACTTGCTTGACAAAAACACACATTCCTACTTATAAACAGACGGACTACTGAAACGGGAGGTGATAACATAAATTCCAGAATGCCAAAAGTTGTTCTCGAGGTAGCCCTCCACTCAACTGTTGCTGCTCCAAGTCCCTAATCGTATGTGTCAGTACATGAAGTGTTGAGGTCATACTTGTATAGACCGCATGCAAAGTGTGTGGTTAGACTATGATTTAATTATTTTTTTCTGTTTTAGGATATATTGGTACAGGGAAAAGAGGACAGCTGGATGGCATATATTGCGACAGCCACGACGGGGGGTACTGTGACAACACCTGCCGTCCAAGATCCCCTCCCCCTTCCCGTCAAGACGAGTAGACACTGGGCATCAGTGCCCCTCGCCCCTTTTGCCGAACCCCCCACCCCGTCGAGAGGAGCGGACACTGGGCATCAGTGCCCCTCTCCCCTAGCCCCTCCCCCCATCCCGTCGAGAGGAGCGGACACTGGGCATCAGTGCCCCTCTCCCCTAGCCCTCCCCCCATCCCGTCGAGAGGAGCGGACACTGGGCATCAGTGCCCCTCTCCCCTAGCCCTCCCCCCATCCCGTCGAGAGGAGCGGACACTGGGCATCAGTGCCCCTTTTGCCTACCCCCCCCCCCCCCCACCCCGTCGAGAGGAGCAGACACTGGAAGGAGTTGCTGTGAAGATGCTGTTGTCACTACCCAGAGCTTGCATAAACGGAGCATGGGCCTGTGGCGACACGGTTTTGGCTGTTAGAGCCATGTGGTAGTATAGTTGAAGAGGTAAGTTGAACAGGTAAGACAAAGAGGATTGATGTGCCATGGAAGGGGATTGATGTGCCATGGAAGAGGAAGGATGTGCCATGGAAGAGGAAGGATGGACTACTGAAGAGGAAGGATGGACTACTGAAGAGGAAGGAGTTGCTGTGGGAAATGGAGATGCTGTTGTCACTACCCAGAGCTTGCATAAACGGAGCATGGGCCTGTGGCGACACGGTTTTGGCTGTTAGAGCCATGTGGTAGTATAGTTGAAGAGGTAAGTTGAACAGGTAAGACAAAGAGGATTGATGTGCCATGGAAGGGGATTGATGTGCCATGGAAGAGGAAGGATGTGCCATGGAAGAGGAAGGATGTGCCATGGAAGAGGAAGGATGTGCCATGGAAGAGGAAGGATGGACTACTGAAGAGGAAGGATGGACTACTGAAGAGGAAGGAGTTGCTGTGGGAAATGGAGATGCTGTTGTCACTACCCAGAGCTCGCATAAACGGAGCATGGGCCTGTGGCGACACGGTTTTGGCTGTGAGAGCCATGTGGTAGTATAGTTGAAGAGGTAAGTTGAACAGGTAAGACAAAGAGGATTGATGTGCCATGGAAGGGGATTGATGTGCCATGGAAGAGGAAGGATGTGCCATGGAAGAGGAAGGATGTGCCATGGAAGAGGAAGGATGTGCCATGGAAGAGGAAGGATGGACTACTGAAGAGGAAGGATGGACTACTGAAGAGGAAGGAGTTGCTGTGGGAAATGGAGATGCTGTTGTCACTACCCAGAGCTCGCATAAACGGAGCATGGGCCTGTGGCGACACGGTTTTGGCTGTGAGAGCCATGTGGTAGTATAGTTGAAGAGGTAAGTTGAACAGGTAAGACAAAGAGGATTGATGTGCCATGGAAGGGGATTGATGTGCCATGGAAGAGGATTGATGTGCCATGGAAGAGGATTGTTGTGCCATGGAAGAGGATTGTTGTGCCATGGAAGAGGAAGGATGTGCCATGGAAGAGGATTGTTGTGCCATGGAAGAGGAAGGATGGACTACTGAAGAGGATTGATGTGCCATGGAAGAGGAAGGATGGACTACTGAAGAGGATTGATGTGCCATGGAAGAGGAAGGATGTGCCATGGAAGAGGATTGTTGTGCCATGGAAGAGGAAGGATGGACTACTGAAGAGGAAGGATGGACTACTGAAGAGGATTGATGTGCCATGGAAGAGGATTGTTGTGCCATGGAAGAGGATTGATGTGCCATGGAAGAGGATTGATGTGCCATGGAAGAGGATTGATGTGCCATGGAAGAGGATTGATGTGCCATGGAAGAGGATTGTTGTGCCATGGAAGAGGAAGGATGTGCCATGGAAGAGGAAGGATGGACTACTGAAGAGGATTGATGTGCCATGGAAGAGGAAGGATGTGCCATGGAAGAGGATTGTTGTGCCATGGAAGAGGAAGGATGGACTACTGAAGAGGATTGATGTGCCATGGAAGAGGAAGGATGTGCCATGGAAGAGGATTGTTGTGCCATGGAAGAGGATTGTTGTGCCATGGAAGAGGAAGGATGTGCCATGGAAGAGGAAGGATGGACTACTGAAGAGGATTGATGTGCCATGGAAGAGGATTGTTGTGCCATGGAAGAGGATTGATGTGCCATGGAAGAGGATTGTTGTGCCATGGAAGAGGAAGGATGGACTACTGAAGAGGATTGATGTGCCATGGAAGAGGAAGGATGGACTACTGAAGAGGATTGATGTGCCATGGAAGAGGAAGGATGTGCCATGGAAGAGGATTGTTGTGCCATGGAAGAGGAAGGATGGACTACTGAAGAGGAAGGATGGACTACTGAAGAGGATTGATGTGCCATGGAAGAGGATTGTTGTGCCATGGAAGAGGATTGATGTGCCATGGAAGAGGATTGTTGTGCCATGGAAGAGGAAGGATGGACTACTGAAGAGGATTGATGTGCCATGGAAGAGGAAGGATGGACTACTGAAGAGGAAGGATGGACTACTGAAGAGGATTGATGTGCCATGGAAGAGGATTGTTGTGCCATGGAAGAGGATTGATGTGCCATGGAAGAGGATTGATGTGCCATGGAAGAGGATTGATGTGCCATGGAAGAGGATTGATGTGCCATGGAAGAGGATTGTTGTGCCATGGAAGAGGAAGGATGTGCCATGGAAGAGGAAGGATGGACTACTGAAGAGGAAGGAGTTGCTGTGGGAAATGCAGATGCTGTTGTCACTACCCAGAGCTCGCATAAACGGAGCATGGGCCTGTGGCGACACGGTTTTGGCTGTGAGAGCCATGTGGTAGTATAGTTGAACAGGTAAGTTGAACAGGTAAGACAAATCTGAAAAGGTGCTACGGTGGACGAAGAGGAGATGCTGCGTTGGAGGACGAGGAGAAGGCCATGCTGGATTGCAGGAGATGCTGTGTATGTGGTATTGTCTTCTGTCATTGTCTTGTGCTTTTCAGAGGACATGCTGCGTTGGAGGACGAGGAGGAGGCCATGCTGGATTGGAGGAGATGCTGTGTATGTCGTTTTGTCTTCTCTCATTATGTCTTGTGCTTTTCATTTTTCAATGTTTGTCCCGTCTGTCTTATATGTTCCCAATCGTGGCTTGCACCTTGTCGTGGTGATTGGGCTTTCAACTAAGACAGGCCATTCTGAATATTTTCTGTCACTGCTGTAACTTGTCATATTTTGTTTAAGTGGACCTATATACTTTTTCAACTTTTATGACCTATAAACGTTATTATAATGATATATATCTCATAAACTGTAATGCAAGACAAATGTATAAGACAATTACTTATTCAAGGTTTATTTAAAGTAAATAGTTGACAAAGATTGAAGAACAATTTTCTTAAACAAGGCCTAGCACAGGGGTGGCCAGCCCGCGGCTCGCGAGCCGCATGCGGCTCTTTGCCCAGCTTCGTGCGGCTCTTCAGTTCATATCAAATTATGTGATTATAATTTTTTATACTTTTTTTTTTTTTTTATACTTTTTTTTGGTGCGGACGCAACATAAAACTGCCCGCTCAGCTTGGAGGGAGGTTTTCCGTGAGTAAACTATTTGTGTC
Source organism: Hyperoplus immaculatus (assembly GCA_949357725.1). Taxonomy (NCBI): domain Eukaryota; kingdom Metazoa; phylum Chordata; class Actinopteri; order Uranoscopiformes; family Ammodytidae; genus Hyperoplus; species Hyperoplus immaculatus. The sequence goes on along the minus strand of OX442360.1, from coordinate 12,515,201 downwards.
AAGTTCGCTCCGAAACAGAGTGGGAGAGTTCATAGTTTTTGTTGAACGTTATACCAAGCCATTCTGCCTTATATGCCAGGTGTCATTTGCGCATTTCAAGGCTTCAAATCTTCGGCGCCACTTCAGCTCTCTCCATGCTAAAAGTAAGTCCCACAAAGCAACATGCATAGTAAGAGAAAAACGCTATTTTAAATTGTTATATTTTTGTTTGTGGACTTGGTTGAACTGAGAGTTTGTGTGTGAGGCAGTGCACACAATGTTCATTGTTGAAAATGACTGCCCTGTCGTCTCTAGTACTGTAGGAGTCCAGTCCTGTCATTATCACAGGGAAGGCCTTAACGATCTGGGGGCCCGTGTCAAGTCCTAGTGTGGGGCCCCCTGTTTATTTTTTTTATTTTTTTTATTTATTTTTTTTAAATAATTAATGCTTGTGCATGCATGTGCAAGCTCCCCGCGAAAATAAAAACGCCCCTCCCCCCCTGAAATCTTACTGGCCACCCCAGTGCCCTCCCCCCCCCCAGTTCAAATGTTATTTTTTATTTTAATTTTATTTTTTTAATTACATTTTTTTCCTGATATGTATCCTAGTTCAGAGATATGTATTTTTTTTTTCTTTCTTAACTTTTTTTGATAGGTAGTTGCCAATTTCATCACACAAACACTCCAATCCACTGATATGAGATCAGTTTGCAATTTTCAATTACTAAATTAATGGTAGGACTGTGGCCACTAGAACTGGTCTCTGGTCAGCAAAGGTCTTGAAAACAGCATAAGTGTGCTTGTGACATGCGTGCCACCCATGCATGTGTATAGGCACGTGTCCCAGCAGATTTTTGAAATCTGAATAAAAAAATTAAAGTTTGTAGTTAGCAAGTGTAACATGTTCTTAGCAAGGGCAGACTTTCATAAATAAAGGTTTTTTTTTTTAGCAAGATATTTGGTCAAAAGCTAGTGGTCATCCGTCCCTCTGTGCAGTTGTTAGGCATCTGGCTGCTAGCAAGTTATGTTGTCTTGCTAATTTTACTATTCAACTGAGCTGAAATAAATATTGACTTTTTCCTTTATTATCTTCGCCAGAATGCACCAGAATGCTTAGATTACATGTTAAAAACACAAAAAAATCTTCTGGGGGGGGATGCCCCCAGACCCCCCTTCAGGGGTTTAGTTTTCTGACAAACATTACAATGGGTACTAACATGATTTGGGCATTTGGGATTATAAATCATCTTTGAATTGGTTGTACAGCATATCACATGCTATTCATTCAGGGGTGCGATGGCCACCCCACTGTAACTCTGTGGCCCACCTTGGCCACCCCCAGTCAAAATTTCCTGGAATCGCCACTGTGTGTACCCGTGTGTACGATGTGGCTCTTTGCAGTAACACAGTAAAAAATGTGGCTCTTTGTCTCTGACTGGTTGGCCACCCCTGGCCTAGCAGATCTAATGGTTTTACCTGCAAAGCTCACAATGACAAAGTCACCATCATCATCTTTCTGGCCATCTGAACTGTCATCAGTGGTGTCGTTAAGTGGAATTGAGATGTCACTGTCTTCTATAATAGGAGATATTTAAGGACACTTGAGGAATGTAACAAGGCCTGACTGACATAACCACACATTTTTATTCTAAAAGGTATACCATAATTTCAGTTTATGAACAGTGTGTGAACAGTATCCTTGAGTGAATTTATAGCTGCTGGACAGAATGATATGAGCATGTACGCATATACTTTTGACTCTGGAAATCACCATTTAACGTTCCACATTAAATGTAACATTTTTGATGATATGAGATATTGACTTATATTTGTTCTCATTTTTGTTCAGTAACTTAATTGAATACACATCATATGACACAAGGAAGCTGGACTTGTTTATTTTACGAATGTTTAATGAATGAATCTATTTATCCATCTATCATTATATCTTAACTATATGTCTATCCGTCTGTTTTGTAAGTAATCAACTAGTAGAGTTTCATGCTATCTATTATTCCAAAAGTGTACCCTATTCACCTGCAGTATCTCACATTAAGTGAACTATTTCCAATGACAAATGTTCTGCAGATAGAGTGAGTAGGCATGTTTGCGGTTTGGACAGTAGATGACAGCGCTGCAAGACACTACAAAAGGTCAGTCAATTACCTACTGTAAGGCTACAGGTGCTGGAAATTGTACACTTGAGCCACCTTCACTGAGCCAATTCTTCAATTTAAGGTAATAGTCAGAGGGCCAATTCTGAAAAGGGCTTCCATTAAGACTTTTGCGGACATGTTTTGTTACAAGCTGTCACCCTATTTTTTTAGTTAGAAGACACCCATAGGTACGATATTAGGGTGGTTGTCAAGCTGAAAATGTATTTTTGTGACTTTTACAAGCAATTTCTGGTCAATTTTTTGGTTTCCTTCTCAATACGGCATGCCAACAATAAATGCTGAATATCTCCACAACCACAAGGACCATATACATAAAAATGATATCAAATGAAAGCTAACACTCATGGGATGTCTGCTGAAGTGTCAGAATAAACATTTATTGTACAGTTTAAGAGAAAACAACTAGAACATGAAAAAACATCTCCGCCTAAAGAGAACCAGTTTTCAAAGTGAATATCAGCTTGGAAACATAACATGGTATCCCAAAACCTCTATAAATCAGTACCCCTATCTATGGGAATGAGTCATGCCAAGTTTAAAACTTGTAGAGAGAGACAGTGCAATTCTGCACAAGTTATAATACGTACATGTTCAGGCGGAAATGTAGCACTCTACAGTTTATGGTGGTCTATGGTGCTATTTGACTTCATTAATGTACCAGGTTGTAACACAAATGATATTTAATTGACACATCACTAGAGTTATTAATTACATCCTAAAACTAAGTTCTCTTTCACTTAGGGTTAGGGGTTAGTAACTAGTTAGTCGTAATAACTATATAATAGTCATATGGCAAAGGTATGTTTTTCCCCATCCAAGCAGTGGCACTCAGTTATGCAGCCAACAGAACGCACCCAGGGACCTGAGTCCTGGTCAGGGACACAAAAGAGTTTACTGTTTTGAGAATGAATACCTTCCCAATACAAATATGGATTACCCCAAGGGTGCCTGGTACTGCACTGACTTCAACTTTCCTTGCATACACATATCGTCAGCTCCGAGCACCTGGCCTGTACAGGTTCTTTGGTTAAAAGATGCTCGGTTTGACTTCAGTACATCTTGACCATGTCTAAATGCCTAAATGCATTAAATAGCTGCCATGTGATTCGTTGATTAGCTTTTTGTTTTTATAAGCCATGTAACAGGTGTACCTAATAAAGTGGCCGGTGAGTGTAGATTGCCAGTCATTTTCTGTATGAAAATGTCAGCATAATCCCCAAAGCTTTGTGTATTTTGAGGTTTTCCTATTGCTCTTACTAAAGCCATCCCATCAATGATAGTGCACGTTCTCACAAAAGATGGACTTAGCCCTGTCTCTTTTGCACCAGCTTGTAGTATGATGGCTAAGTCAGCTTTGCTAGTAGGTCTGAGCACTGACTCTGTTGTGGCAAGTGGGGGGGGGGGGGGGGGGGGGGGATTGTACAGTTCTTCTTGGAGAAGCCCATGTATGTTAACCTCTCTGCCACTGTCCATGGATACAATGACGCGACAGAAAATATCCCTGTCAGCCTTCACACACTTGGATTTGAGTTTTCAAAGTTTGCTATTGGTTCCTTAAAGATTTTAGAATGTTTTGAGTGTTCTCTTAGTGAGGCTGTTCATAAGGTTTGTGTTCATTGTGCTCATTCTTTTTTTCACCAGCTCAGTTACCATTTGTTTCCCAGTCTTTGCAGCATGTGTTAGGTCATTCAGTTTATCTTCTGAAGCAACATAACCGGTTGTCAAAGACACCGACTCATACATATTCTCCAGTTGGAAGACATGATATCTCTGGAATTGGTCTACAAGTTGAATGACATCATCATTATCCCTTCTGAGTCTTGATGGAAGGCAGTCTTCGTGCTAAAGATGCACGTTCCTTGTAGGTGATGGACCAACGGTTTCTAGCTGTCTCATTTCAAGTAATGACTGCCTATCCTCCAGCAACCTTTCCGGTTTTGTTGATGTGCTTAAGGCAAAGATCAAATGGCACCTTGTTGAAGCTGTGTTTGGCCTCTTTGGCTACAAAATCAACATCTAGAAAGCCATGGTAGACCAGTGGTGCCGTCCGTGACAGATGTTCCATGTCTGCTATGAATACAGCAAACCATCTTGTGTAGTGGGTGTGATCATATGCAGCAAACCAGGGCATTATGCTCTTGAAGGCAGACGCTTTTAGTCACCCTGTCGGATTATCACCGCCGTGCAGGTGAAAATAATATCTTATATAGACTCATTACATTCAAAGTGAGATATGTGAAGCCTTTATTTTTTATAATTGTGATTATTATGGCTTGCAGCTTATGAAAACCCCAAATTCAAAATCTCAGAAAATTAGAATATTCAATAAAAAAAGGATTTTAAATACAGAAATGTCGGCCCTCTGTAAAGTATAATCATGCATATGTACTAAGTACTTGGTTTGGGCCCCTTTTGCACAAATTATTGCCTAAATGCAGCGTGGCATGGATGCTATCAGCCTGTGGCACTGCTGAGGTGTTATGGAAGCCCAGGTTGCTTTGATGTGGCCTTCAGCTCGTCTGTATTGTTGGGTCTGGTGTGTATCATCTTCCTCTTGACAATAGTCCATAGTATGAGTAATACCATGGTCAGTCAACCAGTTACCAGTGTTTTATGGTACCGTGGGCAGGTGCCAAGTCTAGCTGGAAATGGAAATTGTCATCTCCATAAAGCTTGTCAACAGACAGAAGCATGAAGTGCTCTAAAATCTTCTGGCTGTGGTGACTTTGGACTTGATAATACAGTGGACCAACAGCAGCAGATGACATGATACCTCAAATCATCACTGATCCAAATTAAATGTGCGTTTCATTTGGAAATCAAGGTTCCACAGTCTAGAGGAAGAGTGGAGGGGCACAAAATCCAAGGGGCTTGAAGACCACTGTCAAGTTTCAACAGTCAGTGATGATTTGAGGCACCATGTCATCTGATGGTGTTGGTCCACTGTGTTATCAAGTCCAAAGTCACCATAGCTGTCTACCAGGAGATTTTATAGCACTTCATGCTTCTGTCTGTTGACAAGCTTTATGGAGATGCTGCATTACTTTTTCCAGCAAGACTTGACACCTGTCCACAGTGCCAAAACCACAAGTAACTGGTTGACTGACCATGGTATTACTGTGTTGATTGGCCAGACAACTCTCCTGACCTGAACCCAATAGAGAAACTATGGACTATTGTCAAGAGGAAGATGATACACACCAGACCCAACAATACAGACGAGCTGAAGGCCACTATCAAAGCAACCTGGGCTTCCATAACACCTCAGCAGTGCCACAGACTGATAGCATCCATGCCACACCGCATTTAGGCAATAATTTGTGCAAAAGGGGCCCAAACCAAGTACTTAGTACATATGCATGATTATACTTTACAGAGGGCCAACATTTCTGTATTTAAAATCCTTTTTTTATTGAATATTCTAATTTTCTGAGATTTTGAATTTGGGGTTTTCGTAAGCTGCAAGCCATAATAATCACAATTATAACAAATAAAGGCTTGAAATATCTCACTTTGAATGTAATGAGTCTATATAATATATTAGTATCACCATTTAGGTTGAATTACTGAAATAAATGAACTTTTGCACGATATTCTAATTTTTCGAGTTTCACCTGTAGTTGTTGGAAAGGCCGCTTCCCTCATGCACCCGCACTCGCTGTGCCCGCGCTCATATTACTTTTGGACATTCCAAGCGCACAGAGGGGCAGACAGTTCAGTGTAGTGGGTTTTTGTGCGTTATTGACCAAAACGTGAGTTTTTCCATTGTAAACGGCACATAACATGTTTTAAGTTAAGCTTACCGTGACTTATATATTTCTTAAGCTTTAAGAGTGTTTTAAAGTGAGTTTATTACCTGTTTGTCACGGCCTGTGTTAAGCCAATTATTATGTAGAAAACGGCGATTTTGCCCACTTCATTATCCTAATTTATGCAGCCTTAGTTGAAGTTACTAGCCTGGTGTCACACTATTATATGTAAGCCCCTGATATTAATGTTATTTTGGTACATATAGTGCAATTTCGACGATCTTTTGTGTGTGTGTGAATTCGCGGGTCGTTTACTGGTGTAACGGTCACGTTAATGAGCCATTAAGCCCTTTGTTCTATATGTTTCCCGCCTTTGACCACTTAACACTGGTTTGTGTTTCACCATTGTAACACTGTGTTAGTGAAAGAGTGTCTGTTTAGCCTACCTGTAGTAATGCACAGGCAATACTGTTATACTTTATCAGTTGTATATTGTGAACATACTGTATAGCCTATATTATTCGATATTAATGCAAGTGTGGTTTCTTGTCTATTTCCTTTTCAGACCACACACTTATAATTTAATTTAATTTTGTGCTTTTTAGAAGATGCAAAGATCAAGCAACAGCAGGAGAAGGGCAGAGAGAGAGACAGGCAATGGTAAGAAAACGTATTCTTAACCTTTGATACACATTGTTAATAGTGAAACAGAAGGCTATTTTTCATCTGTAGTCCTTTATCACCCTAATGTGAATAATGTATTTATATGTGTATATTGTGTGTTTATATGCATGCAAAGCAATAATAAGAGGAGATGGGGAATTGCTATGAATTGTGGTATATAGACTGTCATTTAAACAACATTGCAATTATGTCTAATTTTAACAAACCTCTATAGGAAAGGAGTGAATTCTGGGCAGTTTTCTGTGTCACAATACCAGTCAAAGACAGCCCAGGGTTGTTGACTGGTTAAATGTTAGGGTGAAAAATGTGTGTCGTGTTTTTTTCATGCATATTTGTAAGTACAGGTACTCTCTCTAATGGTGTCCCTGTTGCTCCTTAGGGAACATTGCCAGCAGGTCCCAGAGGCCGGATGGGAGCTGGAGGAGGACGAGGAAGGTCAGGGAGGGCTACACCCCGCAAGAGGAGGTGCCCCTGTAAGTGCAGATTGTCTTCCCCTTCAGGACATAGTATGAATCACAATCTTGTTTTGAGCTTTTTTTTTATATATATTTGGATCCGATCATTCTCAGCTCTGGTGTAAAGTCTTTTTTTAATCTCTCAATTCAGTCTCATGTCATATCTGATATCTCATGTGTTTTTTCTGGCTTTTTTCAGATATAATGTCAGAAAGGCAAGGAGAGAGAGACAGAGAAAGGCAAGGAGAGAGAGACAGAGAGAGGCAAGGAGAGAGAGACAGAGAGAGACAGAGAGAGAGAGACAGAGAGAGACAGAGAGAGAGAGACAGCGCGAGAGACAGAGAGAGAGGGAGAGAGAGAGAGGAGGCTGCAGGAGAAATAGTAAGCAAACTTCTTGGCCAAGTGATTTCAACATAACAATTATTGTAACCCAACCACTGCTTATAATACATTTTGTATTATCCATAATGATAGAGCTAACATTTACTTTGTTTCCACAGCGCAGGTGTGGGTCCTGGGGGACAGCTATGTCCGGCGTGGTGCCCAGGGAGCGCGAGGCAGGGTCCAGCCAGTGGGCACCACCGTCTGCTGGTTTGGACAGGGTGGGCTTCGGTGGAGAGGCCTTCTCAATCTCTTTTTTAAAATTCTTGGTAAAGGAAGAGCAGTGCCGGATGTCTTGGTCATTCACTGCGGTGGTAATGACTTGGGGGTGGTTAAGAGTGTAGAGCTGGTGAAGGAAATGAAGGAGGACCTGCTCTTCCTTCATTGCCTTCACCCGGCGATGACGATACTCTTTTCCGCCCTCACCCCAAGGTGCCATTATAGGGCGACTCGGCGCCCGGCATTGCTTGACAAAGCCAGACGGTTTGTGAACAGTGTTATGGCTGGTTTTACACAAGGTAACGGAGGACTGATTCCCCACCCTCACATTAGGCATGACACTCCAGGACTTTTTTTAGCCGACAGAGTCCATTTGTCTCCTCGGGGAATGGCATTTTTTGTAGATAGTATTTTTAACCGCCTTAGAGACCACCTTCAAAGGGAGTAAATTGCGAAGAAGGTCGGGAGAAGGTGGTCTTTAGGGAAGCCCTCTGTGTCAGGTCTAATATTGAGGTTTTTTGCCATAACCTGTTTGCTAGCTGCTCTTCCTCCTCCCGTTCTTTCCCCTTCTTTCTGCTCTCCACCACCCACCCCATTAACAGTAGCTCCTTGGGCCCACGTCGGGCAGAGCAGCTGCATTACAACCCTGGGTCAGTCACTTATCCATTGGCTTACTTTTTTCTTCTACCATTAATCATCTGTTAGTCTTTATTAACGTTGCATGTCCTTAATCCAGAACCTTAAACTTCGAAAAAATAAATGTTACTATTTGCTGATAGTTATAGCAGCACTAACAGGACAGTATATTTACATATTTTACTTTAACATGGTGTATATTCATAATGGGGACAAACTCAATGTTTTTCTAACGGCCTATATGTTAGGGAAGTATGGGGATTGGAACGTGAACATCTCTTTAACACTTTGTTTCCTGTCTGTTATCAGGACCCCATCGTGCAGCCCATCCTGGACCCCATCAATCATGAAAATAAATAATAAAAAGAATTGATGAAAATTAAGATTCAACACTGGCTTTATTCAACATCTAGATGTTTCAAACAAAAGTTGTTATACAAAAATGTATTGTTTTAATATTATCAACTAGCAGAGCTTCATGATATCTATTATTCCAAAAGTGTACCCTATTCACCTGCTGTGTCACACATTAAGTGAACTATTCCCATTGAGAAATGTTCTGCAGAGACTCACTGTAATAGTAGGCTGTTTGGACAGTCGATGGCATTGCTGCAAGACACTACAAAAGGTGGTATATGTGGTTGAATAAGTAAAATACAAATCAGATTAAACAAAATCTGATGTACTTTTTTATTTTATTTAATGAAGGTTGAATGAATGAATCTATTTATCAGTGATGCAAGACACTACAAATGCTCCAGGGGCTGGAAATTATACATCTGAGCCACACCTTTACATTTTTTAACTGATAAATATCATTATGAAACTCTCATTATACACATTGTTTTTCAGTGTGATGTAAAATAACAGTGAACAGTGGGATAGTTGTTCTTTTAATAAAATAGTATTTCTTAAAATACATGCTAGAGTACATTAAACTAAAATACTCATTCAATGTTCAAAGTATTATTAAATAAATGTTTAATTTAGCACTCAAACAGGGTTAAAACCGGGGGTTAAACCTTGCTAAACTATAAATTCGTATAAAATAAAATGTAATTTAACCTTAATAATGAGAGATGACTACTATAAGCCAAACGTAACAACTAATTTTAAACCTTGCAGAACAATAAATAAATCGATCTATCTATGGAGCCTACTGGCTAAGCTATCAGCTAGCGCGATCTTTTACATGTTGTTTGAGTTTCGCACCATCAGCTATCGCGATCTTTTCAAATGTTGTGTATGTCCACAATGCTTTGCAGTAGCGTAGCAGTATCTATGGTGACAACGTCAAGTGTCGATACGTCTTGCCGTTGCGTAGCAGTATCTATGGTGACAACGTCAAGTGTTGATACGTCATCAGTAGGCGCAGGACCCCGAGTCAATCTTGCAGCCCGAGTCGATCTGGTACCTACACCGGTTGAAACGGTCCCACTTAGCCGTTTCAGACGGAACGCGTTTGTCGCCCCTGGCAATGCATTGTCAATGGAGAGGCGAGCGGGGAGAGAGAAGGCGCGGCATTCTGTCAGGCGACACGACAAGCGGGCGCACTCCCGTGGAACTGTCGCTTCCGTGCTCGTCGAACGCTTGCGCGCGCTCGTAGGAGCCGTTGGAAAAGTTGAGAACTGTTTATCTTTTTGTCGCGGCGGTTGAAAAATCACAATCGCGCTCGTCCGCCCGTCACTTCACACGGGGAGCGCAAAGTGAAGCCGCGGTGCCAGGCGACAACGCGAGCGGAATGTCGCCTACCGTCTGAAACGGCCTAGTTGTATATTATATCTATGGTCTGCACGAGAATGTGAGTAAAAAGAAGAGTCTGTCTGTCTGCTCTCTCGTCTCGTGTCCGTTTGAATTTTGAAAGCGGTTGTGGGTTCTGTTGTGCCATGATATAGTGAGCTGGAAAGGCTGTATCCGACGGTTTTCCAGAAGCAGTTGCACAATCTGAAGTTTAGGTAGGCATGTATGTGTTTCACCTACTGTCTTGACTACGTACTCTCACTTTTTGTCGCAGTCACGTACACCGAAACGATCACAAACGCCTCACCATTTTTTGCTGATCAACAAGTTGTTCTGAAAGGTTGTTGCAGTTGCGCAAGTGAGCCGTTGAAGGCGCTCTATGCCTTGAACCAGAGCCGTTTGTTCAGAACACAGTCAACGTTCCCTCCTGCCATGCTCGTGGAGCTTTCTAGTCAAGTTTGCTAGCTTGAAGTTACAGCAAAAATTGGAATGTAAGTTAAATTGTGTGTCTTGTTTTATAGCATTTTTTTTACTGAGAGTTGCCTAGCCCACTTTTAAGTTATAAATCGGAACGCCTTTATGTCGAGGTAACTGTGTTGCAACTGCTAATGTTAGCAACTAAGCTATCTCAGCTTTTCTGTCAGCAGTTGAGCTAGCTCGCTGCAGAGGAGCACAGCAATTGTTTAGTCATTTGCAGGATGGGGTAGTAAAAACACAGGCGTTGTATACAAGAAAATTGTTACAAGTTAGCTAAATGACAATGGCGTTATTTTGTTTGTAGTGTAATAAACATGTACATTTGCCTATCTCAGCTGTTTACAAAATAGGTGTGGCAATTGTTTCCCTAGCCTCAACAGTTGCAAACATATATCTCTGTCTTCCATGTTAAAGGTGGAGGGAGCGATTCTGGAGAAAGCTTGTTGTCAAAATCACTTTTTGCCTAAATCTATCCCTGCGTTCCGAATCGCATACTTTCTTTCTTTTTTCTATTCTACATACCACATCCGACGATAAGAAGAATCTAGTTAGGATGCAGTAGGCATACTATTGGGACATACTTTTACTTTTTTATTTCATCATAACATTGCGCCTTGATCTTGCTTCTTGTTTTTATATCCGGCGCTTCCCCGTGGCTTTGTTCGGAAAGCCATACTAACGTCCTACTCATACTCATTTTGACTTCAATTTGAGTATGTGACGGTTGGGTATGCGAGAAATTCCCGGATGAGTACTAACTTCCGGGAACATTTTGGGTATGAATCGATTGGATACTTTTCCTACTCAACCGCCCCACAATGCATCACGTCTTTATTTACAATTCTGCATTTCCTGCACAACACAGGACTGTATGTAAAAATCTAGTTCCATATCTAACCTGTGGAGGGCGGCAACAGCTAAACAGCGTCTAAACGGCCGGAATCTTATAAGAAGAAGAATACATTCTTTATTGCTTGAGTATACTTCAGTGTGAATGTTTCGACGCACCTCGCATACACAATCGATCTTTGAGTAGACAGTATGTAGTATATACATGTTGAGTATGTAGGATGTAGGACGTTAGTATGGCTTTCCAAACACAGCCCGTTTGTTTTGATATGGAGGCTTCGTCGATGTGACGTCACTTCACGTGCGCACCAGATTGTGGGTCAGAATCGCCCAAATAGGATGCAGTTTTCAACACTAACAATCATGGCCGGATGAAGTAGGACATCCGGGTACTTCTAACCATCCTAAATCTGGCCACAAGAATCGGGACATCCTAAATCCTTTTTCTACATACTAGCCTATATAGTACAAAGTATGCAATTCGAAATGCAGGGAGTGATTAGCGCTCACCTACTTAACGGTCCGTACTGGGTGCCCACTGAATGCTTGTCGTCACTGATTTTGACGACAAGAATTCTCCAGAGTCACTTAATCAACCTTTAATTGCTTTCCCATTGGTAAAGAATAGGAGAGTACGTTTGGACTGACGACATATATTTCCAGTAGTCCTCCCAGTAGTTTGCAGTAGTTTGGAAACGTAAGAAACACCTCTAAATCCAGTCCAGTTCCAGTTGGCAGTGTCAATATAATGTGAAATTTTTTTTGTTTTAAAGGTAGAATTTATGGCATAGCTGTTGTATCGGGTTGCATTAGCTTTTCCAGATTTACCCGAAAACAGTTTCGAACTTGTGTGCGTGCTTTTGAGCTCCCATCCACCATCTTCATTGTTGATTTCACAGTAGACTTTGATACTAACTTTGTGTACTGTAGAGAGCAACTCTTAACCTTGATGTCGATGCTTTTGACAGGCAGCCTTAGCCAGCACTGCGTTAGCATTAAACGTGTGTTTTAATCTTGGGGTGACTTTCAGATGTATCATTGAAACACACACAATTTATAGTGTTTGCCATTATTTTTAGGGGATAGCTAAGGCCCAGAACATGTAATAACTGATCTGCAGCTAGAAACTCTGAAACTACACCAATGCAGTGCTACTACATGGAATGTATTTGTTTATATCTATAGAAATGACATACTCATCCCAACTCATCACACCACCATTTTAAAGTTAGTCCATCAAACCATATGACATGAATCTATCATTGTATACGTGTTGTGCTCTCACTAAAAATAATCTCACTGTTAAAAATCCAGTTATACATGTTCCTTTTAATAACTGGTTATCTGTGTGGTTGCAGCATGGAAGAAGAGGGGGATAGTAACCCGTGCATGGACACTGACTCTGACACAGTAGAGAAAAAGGATGGCACCAAAGTCAAATGGACTCAGGAAGAGGTGAGTTAAAAAAAGAAGACTTTCACCAGCTGTTTTCCTTGCAACACACTGACACTGGTCTGATGATATTAAATTATACAACACACTTTTTTACAATAAGTTCATTATTTTAGTGTCAGTTACTACAATATAATGCTAACTGCTAGCAAGACGAACCAACGTAGGCAGACTCTTGCTAAGCAAATGTTTTTACAAGGGCTTCTGATGAGCTAACTGTTCATGTTAACCTTCCTGAAAACTGACCTTAAAGTTCACATTGTATAATACTGTTTCTTTAATGATTTCTTTCTGTGTGCAGGATGAAAACCTTAAAATCCTGATCAGCAACTTTGGAAAAAAAGATTGGAAAACCATCGCTAGTTTTTTACCAGTAAGTACTCACTTGAAAATAATCACTTGAGTACGAGAGAATGAATGAATTGGAAATGCAACCGGTCTTCTACAAAAAAACAAGCAGTTTGAATAAAAGAACGGAAATTTTGGGGGTGTTTTGCTCAAAGATGCCAAAACTGACTAATGAACAAAACAAAAATACAACAGACACTGACTTTACAGTTGTGCAATTTTGTTTGCTATGTGCAGGCACAAATTTTGTGCAAACATGCAGACAGTAGAAAATACAATTAAAGAACACTTCTACTGTTTTGGTGCACTTGTGCAAATTCTTCTTTTTACAGTGCGTTTTTGGATGGGATTGTGCGATTATTGTGGACAATAGGCCTACTGTGATGTAATAGCCTATAATTCATTAATGGTTATTATTAGCCTTCTTGCTTGATTTCTTTTTAAATACAGAGGTTATTAGTCGTTTTGGAACATGTATTTCCCAAAATAAAACATAAAAATAAAGCAGCATTGAAAATTCAGTAAATAAATCTTGTAGGCCTAAACAAGTAGCTGTTTTGAAAATAACTTAATAGTTGAAATAATGAATACAATGAGTTTTCCCCTTGAAAATAACTCAATGCATTAATCCAAAGTCCAGAGACAGTAACAGTGTGGAACTTCAGTAAATTTACTGAAACTTTAGTCAGTGTCGGCTTGCTCCTGCTCGTTTTCTCCCTTGTGTGCGTGTTGCGGTCTCGTGCACAGGGACACACACGCACACAGAGCAGCTGATAGTCTGAGCAGAGAGAAACGCTTGGAAATCCCATGTGCACATTTATTAACCGTAAATCGTGGCCTTTTGCGCAGTTATTAACATGCAAAAGCACACATCGCGCTTGCTAGTACATTAATTGTGCAGCACTAAAATCATTTTTTTTTTATTATTATTTTTTTGGGTCGGTAGTCAAGGCGGGGGCTGACGTTGTTAAGGCGGCCACCTTAGCCATAAAGCGCTGAGGGAAACACTGGAGTTGACGACAATTCCTGTTGCTTTTACAGGGCCGGACAGAATTCCAGTGTATGAACCGCTGGAATAGGCATCTGGATCCTGATCTAATCAAGGGCTGCTGGTCCAAAGAGGAAGATGAAAAGGTGGGAGAATTACACAGAACACATGATAAAGGCTGTGTGGTTATTGTCTTATATTACTTTGTAGTCTTTACATTTGTACTTTCTCTGGACAGATAGTAGCGATGGTGGAGAAGTTTGGCGTCAAACACTGGAGTGTAATTGGCAGGCAGGTGAAGAGTCGGACAGGGAAACAGTGTCGTGAGCGCTGGCACAACCACCTTGACCCATTGATCAATAAGAGCTCCTGGACCAACGAAGAAGACGTCATTATCTACAAAGCCCACTCCCTTCTGGGAAACCGCTGGGTTGAGATTGCCAAGCTGCTCCCTGGAAGGTGGGTTTGTGTTGATTGATTTGTTGAAATGTGTCAGTGTGGACGTCGGGCCATTGGATGCATTATTTGCTTGTTATTCTTAAAATAAGTGATTCAATGTAAGAACGTATCAGTGATGACAATCTTTATTGAACGTTTTATATTCCTCTTTCAGAACGGATAATTCAGTGAAAAATCACTGGAACAGCACGATCAGACGTAAAGCAGAGATGGGGTGCTACAAAGGCGACTCTGACAGCGTTTCCCTCGATATTCAACAGTTTGTTGAAGGAGAGGTACGTTACTTATTGAGTAGAGAACATACTCTCACCAAATTTGTTAAATTTTTCCCCCCTTAATTATTTTATCATTGAGTGAATTTGTATATATTATAGTTGATTTATTAATTGTAGGGATAAATGATAAAAAATAAAAGGTAAAGCTTCACACTACATCATTTATTATTTATAAATGAAGTCAATACTAATACAGTATATTGTCTAATCATTAGGTGTGCTGCTGGTCAGACTAATCAATTAAAAAAAAAAAGCTTTGTTGTTATAAAAACAATTTTACAGCTAATAATACTTTTATTAAGCATTCACATTTGTATGTTGTGTTACAGGTGGACTTCAAGTGTGACGTTGTAATAGAAACTGAACCAGTAACTCCTATGTTGGTAAGCCTGCTAAAGATGTATTTTGTTTTTATGACTCGGTATCATTTGCTTGTTAAGGAGAAAAAGTCGAATTACAAGTAAGTTAAATTCCAAGCAAGTCAAGACAATAATCACCAGTGTCAACTCTTGATTTTCAGATGCGGTCTCGGATGCATGCCCTTTTAAAATATATATTTGTTTGCATGCCGTTCCCAACTGGCAAGCTAGGTTTCACTCTTCTGCCTATTGCTTTGCTGCAGGTCAGACCAGGGAAGCAAGTCAAACAGAAGCAGAAGATAAATGGTCGGGATCCACAGACTTCAGCATCCAGGAATGAGTTGTCCTCCGCCAGCCCCTCCTTGCCCACCAGTTCCAGTTCCAGTCCCAGCTCCAGCTCAGGCGTGGCACCAGCAGCTGCTCCGGTGGACCAGAAAAAGTTTACAGATGCAGCACTGAGGATGATTGCTGAGGACATGCTGCCACTCAGGTGACTTGTAGTGCTAGTGGCTGTTACAGTGACTTTGTAGGGTTGTTGTCCAAGTACATTTTTCCCAAGTCATACGCAGATATTTCGATTAAATAGAATAGAATCTAAGCAATACAATGGAACACACTACAGAAAAGAAACACTTAGGAAATAAGTAAATAGGAAAAAGTAATTACATATACAAATGTTATATACAGTTATAGTTATTTACATATACATTTAAATGAAAAAAATGGTTGTGCGGGAAAATCCCTTCTATCACCTTTCTACACCATGCATCTACACAATGCTTGGATTGCACATGTGCAGATCATGTTTAAAAATGCACAGTGCCAACATATTTGCACTCTGTTCCCCACAGCTTTGTTGAAGGTGCAGGCTTCAGATCATTCATGGGTACCATTAACCCTGAATACAACAAGCTATCACAGCGTGTCGTTGGCTTACAGCTCTATGACGATGTGGAGAGAACCATCAAACCTCAGCTTATCCGGGACCTTAAAGCCTGCCTCGCCAACACCAAAGACAGTGAGAGTGCCATTCACGCCACCTATGACCTTTGGGCAGGGGATCAATCTCAGGAGCCCTTTGTTGTTGTACAGCTTCACTTTGTCAGTGATACCTGGCAGATCCGCCGTCCCATTGTGGCGTTCCGTCACCTCAGCTACAAAGCCCTCAGCTCTGCTGTGGCCAGTGAGCTTGAAGGTGTGCTGCTGAGCTACGGCATCTTTCCTCGCAGCATCGGCTACGTCCTGGTCAATCGAGCCAAAGAAGCCATGGCTGGGAACAGCTTGTTCTGCGACTACAAGATCATGTGCTCATCCACCAGGGGAGAACCGGATGGAGATGAGTTAGTGGCATATCTATCAGACCAGATGTCTGAAACAGAGTGCCCCTTTTCAGAGCTGCAGATTGGGACCAGGACCACATGTGTGGCCAACAAACTGCAGCTTGTGATTAAGGAGGCACTGAAGAATTCCAGGGTTGTGGAAAACCTGCTCTCGCAAGTCCACAACGTGGTGGCTTTCTTTAGGGGCAGTGCCTACTGGAGCGAGGTAGGAAGAATAGTGTTTTTTACGCTGCATTTTTTACATAAAGTACAACCAAAAATCAGAAAGTCTGTTTTTCCTGGGACAGATTTTCAAGATTTTACATTGTAAAATGTGTTGCATCACAAATGTGACTCGTTTTAGCCCTTAATGTTAAACCTTTGCAATTCAGTGTTCTGAAGCATCAAGGTTTGGTTAATTTGTTTATCAAGCTGGAACTTGACATGAGACATGAGAGAGATTTGCTTGTTTTCCCCTTGTGTACAGATACAACACACATTATTAAGAAGACATAAAGAAGAAAAACACACAGACTATTTTATTGTGAGATTTACATTGATATGAAATCCTCATCTCTACTGAATTGATTTAACGTTACCATTTTATATATTTTTTCTTGTTCAGGTTTTGCAGAAGGAGTGCAACGTGTCACTGTGCCCTTCCCCCAGTAACTGTCGCTGGAACTCCATGATGCTATCTTTACGCCGAGTGGTGCAGGAGAATGTATGGAGCACCATCATGACCCTCCTAGCCCAGGCTCGCATTGAGGCTAATGACACAGCCAGCGCCCCGCCTCTGGTCATGGTCAAGAGGGAGCAAGTGATTGACATCCTGGGTCTCCTTGAGCCCTTTGGGGAGGCTTTGCAGGTAAAAGAGAAAGTTAATCAGACATGTTCACTCTTTCAGAAGATTATTTATATGATTTATTTTTTTATATATACAGTTGTGTTCAAAATAATAGCAGTGATCAAAATCCTAATAATAGCTTTTATTTCCAAACACGCAAATGCACTGGGGACATTGCACATTCTATTCCAAATCCAAATTGGAAGAAACATTTGTCAAATGTTTCTATATCTTTACAGAAAGTGAAGAAAAAGGAATATTAGACTGTTCAAAAAAATAGCAGTGTCTGCATTTTTCTTTACAACTCAAACATTTACTTTATCAACTGAAAAATGCATGAAGACTTAGCTTTCCTATGAATCTCTGAACTAATATTTAGTTGTATAACCTCTGTTTCTGAGAACTGCTTCACATCTGTGTTGCATGGAGTCGACCAATTTATGGCACCTGTGAACAGGTGTTTCAGCCCAGGACGATTGGACTACATTCCACAATTCCTCTGCATTTCTTGGTTTTGCCTCAAATACAGCATGTTTGATGTCTCCACATAGGTTTTCTGTTGGATTAAGGTCCAGAGATTGGACTGGCCACTCCATAACGTTAATCTTGTTGGTCTGGAAACAAGATCTTGTTCGCTTACTGGTGTGTTTGGGGTCGTTGACTTGTTGGAACACCCATTTCAAGGGCATTTCCTCTTCAGCATAAGGCAACATGACCTCTTCAAGTATTCTAATGTATCCAAACTGATCCATGGTATGCGATGAATAGACCCGACACCATAGTATGAGAAACATCCCCATAACATGATGTCTGCGCCACCACGCTTCAATGTCTTCAAAGTGTACCGTGGCTTGAATAGGGGCCACAGACAGTTTGTCAGACGACCCCCAAGCACTGAATTCAAGCCACGGTATACTTTGAAGACAGTGAAGCGTGGTGGCGCAGACATCATGTTATGGGGATGTTTCTCATACTATGGTGTCGGGTTTATTCATCGCATACCATGGATCAGTTTGGATACATTAGAATACTTGAAGAGGTCATGTTGCCTTATGCTGAAGAGGAAATGCCCTTGAAATGGGTGTTCCAACAAGTCAACGACCCCAAACACACCAGTAAGCGAACAAGATCTTGGTTCCAGACCGACAAGATTAACGTTATGGAGTGGCCAGTCCAATCCCTGGACCTTAATCCAATAGAAAACCTATGTGGTGACATCAAAAATGCTGTTTTTGAGGCAAAACCAAGAAATGCAGAGGAATTGTGGAATGTAGTCCAATCGTCCTGGGCTGAAACACCTGTTCACAGGTGCCATAAATTGGTCGACTCCATGCAACACAGATGTGAAGCAGTTCTCAGAAACAGATATTAGTTCAGTGATTCATAGGAAAGCTAAATCTTCATGCATTTTTCAGTTGATACAGTAAATGTTTGAGTTGTAAAGAAAAATGCAGACACTGCTATTTTTTTGAACAGTCTAATATTCCTTTTTCTTCACTTTCTGTAAAGATTAATAAACATTTGACAAATGCTTCTTCATATTTGGATTTGGAATAGAATGTGCAATGTCCCCAGTGCATTTGCGTGTTTGGAAATAAAAGCTATGATAAGGATTTTGATCTTTCCTCACTTTTTTAAACACACTGCTATTATTTTGAACACAACTGTATATATATGATATGATTTTTTTAAAGTTGTCTCGGTTTCCTTCTCTTTTTAGGTTTTTACAATCATTATAAAAGTTAAGTAATAAGCAAGTTTAGGAATAAATGCAAACAGGGGTTATACCATTGAGGCAATGTCATCCCAAAATAGCATTATGTGATGAATTCGTAAACAAAAAATACAATCTTATAGTATTGTTGTATTTATTCTGGTAGAGGATAAAGTGAGATAGTTTCCTTTTTGCCTCTTCTAACCCAGGTTCTGCAAGGAAACGGAGTGACCATCTCGTACATTATACCTTCCCTCATTGGCCTTGATAAGACTTTGGAGAACCTTGTCACCAACTACACCCACTTCAACAAGGCTCTGCGCACAGGCCTGCACACACACTTCCAGTCCGTGATTTACCAGAAGGACCTGATAGTAGCTGCTGTGCTTGACCCCAGAATCAAACTGCAGGTATTGCATCAAATGTCATCTTTAATACCATTTTATTTTTTATTTCTCAAGTTACATGTATGTGAGCATCAAATAAATGAATATAAAGAACTCTCACCCTGACTTAAACATTTTTTTCCCCCAGCCATTTGCTGATGCCAAGCTTGAGGATCAGACAGGTTACCTAGCCCCTCCATCAAAACATCAGGCCCGTGTCATGGTGGAGGCTCCATTAGGAAGCACGGAGGCCTCAGCATCTCCCTCTGTAGAGGCAAATACAGACCAGACAAGCAAGGAGCTGCAAAAGGAGCCGGATGGTGAAGAGGAGAGCCAAGCCAGCGCACTGACGGAGGCATCTGGTGGCAGCTCGGACGACAACAACTGTGAAGGAGTCAGCGGAAACAACCTCAAGCGCAAGTCCATTTTTAACTTCCTCCAGCCCCCTGCAAAGACCATAAAGATGTCAGAGCTGGATGTGTACCTAGCAGAACCACTGTGGGAGAAGAACTCCAGTTTGTTGTTCTGGAGATCTGCCACTCGATTCCCACAGCTCCAGGGCATCGTCAAAAAGCTGCTGGCACTGCCAGCCACCTCAGGGGGCTTTGACCGGCTCTGTCCAATGGCAGCATGTATTGTAAAAGCCAAAAGGAACCGCCTGCCATCTCACACCACAGAGAGACTGCTTCTATACAGAAACTCTTTAAAGACGAAGGTTGTTAAAAAACCCAATGGGATCGCTAAACCCTGATGGTTCAATTATGTCTGGCTATTCTTTCCTCCACCATTAAGAACCTTCACACTTCTCACATTACATTAAAAAGGAACTCACCACCACCCTAATTTGCTATACATTGTGCAGACACACCCAATTGACAGCTTGAACTGAATTTAGCATAATTTAATTGTCAACAGCAGCAAAATATATTGAAAATGATAGCGATCTACTCAGAATATATATTTTGTTAATACAACAATGCTATCCGAACCCAAACTGTTCTCATTACTCTGTGCATAGTTAAAGGCAGCTCTCAGCTCCTCACACTAAGTAGTTAGTTTATCTTTCCAGCTGATTCAGTTCATACTAAAATGTGTTCCGCTGCAGCTATGCTACACCTACACTAGTAAGAAAAGAGCTTAAACATCAGCCAGTGTTTCTCTTGTTTCAGAAATGCATACTTCTAGCTATTCTCTTGGGTCAGGTAAAACATAGTTTAAAAAAATATATCTGTACACTAAGTGCAGCTGGACTATGTGTTGGGTCACTAAGAAGGATATTGAATGGGCCTTCTGTACATTTCATAAAGCCTTCATTTGTATAGAATGTATTTGTTGTTGATCAGTGATGCTTGAAGTTGCCAGAATGAATTGAACCTAATGAAGTTATCCCCCTTAAATGTATTGTCAAATCAAATGTCAGAGGGCAAATCTGATTCTGCATCTCAGTCTCACTTTATTAGACAGGTGAGCTCTTAAGCAAACTGAAGTTCACATTGAATAACAGCTAACTGGTTTATTGCCTTGATGATTGTGATGTTCACATTGTGTTAATAAACAATGGTGTGAACTTGACCTCTTTTGTCTCCATGTGGACATATCCAGAGAATGTACTGTATGTATGTATTAAAGAATAAAGATATATTTCTTTACAGTTTCCTGTGTCTGTTGCTCAGATTGTTCACCTCCTGAAGTCCCTTTCTGTATTCTACTAAAAGAGAACTGGGGGGGCATTGGTGGTGGAGTGATTAGAGCGTCTCCCGGGGCTCAGTCCTCTATGTTCCGAGTCCGACCTATGGTCGTTCTCTGCACGCCAAAAAAATTATCTCTAAAAAAAGCACTAAGAACTCCAGAACCTGGAGACAGCTACTCTGGCTAATTTAACCTTTAGTTTATCCTGAGAACAGACAGGAATACAATCTTGTTCAAAAAAGATTTTGTGCACATCCATGCATGTACCTGCAAATTGCAAAAGCACACAAGGTTTCAACCTTCCTCGGTTGTATGAATAATATCTACCCATCAAAAAAGACAAGGAGAGGATCAATTTAATACAATAAAATATTCATATTAAATGAAATCCACGTTTAACCATCTCACTAATGATTAGAAAATGACTGGCCTTGGTGTAATATAAATATTAAATAAAGGATGTGTTATGGGTATATTTTAAGTTAAGGTTAAAAGGCAGTAAAGTGCCCTAATGTTATCTTTTGGTTGTCTTCCGTGATTGGCTGGACCTGGACGCACCTCCTACGTCATACAAAAACACTGCATCAACTTGTACTTCCGGAGTCACGACCCTTCTCCGCCATGTGCATGTGCCCAGCAGTTGCAAAGTGTCTGAAAAGTATCCGTAAAGCTACTTTTTAAATTGAAACCTGATCGAGAGGAAGGAACTCGCCTGTTGTTCCCTGTTCACAGAGGAAGCGTCGGCAGAAAGAAGAATGTGTCAATAGTGAAAAACAAGCAGGCAGCAGAAAAACCAGCGGTCCGGCGTGTTAGCTTGCCGACAGTAAGTTTGACCATGGCTCTGTACACTAAAGCCGCCCAGATCCTGGAGAAAGCCGAGAGGAAGCAGGGCGCGCTGAAAACCCTGGTTTACGACAGCAAGTATGAGAACATCAAGCAGCTGTTTGCTCTGGTCAGTGAGACCCAGAGGTTTTCCTCCGTCCTGGACGAGATCATCGAGTCCACCAAGCTGCTCAAACAGACCAAGCTGAGGGTGCACCTGGTGAAGGTGCTGGTCTACGACCTGATCATGGGCCAGGGAATCAAATGCGGCGGCTCCTGGAAGACCGTGATGATGAAGCACCGCGCCAGGCTGCAGGCGGCTCTGGCCCGCATGAAGGTGAAGAAGAACGTCAGTAAGGATCAAGACTTGCTCCCTGCCAGCCTCCAGAAGCAGCTGGCCGGCGTCAAGCTGCCCAGGTATGTGCGTGTCAACACCTTGAAGACCACTGTGGAAGACACTGTGGACTACTTGAAGAGAGAGGGTAATGCCTACCTGGGACAGGCCTCCAGGCTGGAAGACTTCACCCTGAAGGAGAAGACCTTTGTGAAGGACATGCACCTGCCTGAGCTGCTGATCTTCTCTCCTAAGACTGAGTTCCATGAGCACTTCTTGTACACGGCGGGCCACGTCATCCTGCAGGACAAAGCCAGCTGCCTCCCAGCCCACCTCCTGGACCCTCCTCCCGGCAGCCATGTTGTAGACGCCTGCGCTGCCCCCGGCAACAAGACCAGCCACCTGGCAGCTCTCATGAAGAACAAGGGCAAGCTGTTTGCCTTCGATCTGGATGCCAAGCGCCTGGCCACCATGTCCACTCTCCTGCTGAGGGCCGGGGTCACCTGCCAGCAGCTGGCCAACCAGGACTTCCTGAAGGTGGAGACCGACAGCCCGCAGTATAAAGATGTGGAGTATGTCCTGCTGGATCCCTCCTGCAGTGGATCAGGTAGAGTAGACCTTGTGTGTATGTGAGTATAGTGTTGTCCAGATTTCTGATCACCTGTCTGCAGTGTTTACAGGTGTACACCTGGAAGTCCTTGACATCCCAGTGAATCTATGATCGCAAACAATCAGGCACTTATTATAAATTAATAATAAAAATATATTGTTCTTTTTACTCCACTTCATTGATGTGACAGATATTGCAATAAGTTCCTGGTCTCGGAAAGCAACATCTGATGGATAATGATTGCATGTAAATTCTTGCAGCTGTTAATCAGGGCTTTCAAAAAGGCTCAGAGAGAATCACTGTTTTGAAAGTAACTAAAACATGATTCTAGGATCTGATCTCTAATCTCTGCGTGTGCCTTTTCAGGTATGGTGTGTCTGGGTGAAGATGGCTCCTCTGCAGACCAGGGGAAGGTCCAGGCTCGTCTGTCCTCCCTGGCCTGCTTCCAGCTGCGCTGCCTGAACCACGCCCTGAAGTTCCCCTGTGTGAAGCGCCTGGTCTACTCCACCTGCTCTGTGCACCGCCAGGAGAACGAAGACGTGGTGCTGGCCTGTCTGCAGCAGAACCCTGGCTTCAGGTAGCAACAACAGCTCACAGCCACTAAATCATTTCAACATGCAAATATCTGGGCCTCTGCTTTTTTCCCTGTATCCTCTTTTTATATGGTCTGTATGGGTCATTTTAAAGGGATAGTTCAGTATTTTTGAGGTGGGGTTGTAAGAGGTACTTATGCATAGTTAAGTCTGTAACCTTATGGAAATGGAGGTCAGCACAATCATTTTAAGGAGTTTATGGGACACGACGCTGTAGCAGAAGTCAGCATTGTGCTGTTGCAGAAAAAAGTGTTTTCGTCACCTATCAGTTCAATTGTATGCTACCCCAAACTCCTTAAAATGACTGCACTGACCGCTATTTACATAAGCTAACATACTAACTATGCATAAGTACCTAAAAAAACCACTTCAAAAATATGGAACTATCCCCTCTGCCAGTATTGTCAATCCTGAGTGAAACACAGGGACAGTTTTGAGGACATGAAGTCAGCTATCAGTCCCAGAGTGTGCAGGTATGACTGTGGGACTTGTGCTTTTCCCTGAGTGTGTTGTGTTTGTTTATTTTCTCCAGGCTGGTCCATTTGCTGTCTCAGTGGCCCGAGCGTGGCCTGGATCCGCTCCCTCACTGTCTGCGTGCCAGCCCCACCAAGACCCGCACGCACGGCTTCTTTGTGGCTCTGCTGGAGAAACACAGCGACCCCGGGTATAAGATCCCAGAGCTTGCGCCTCAGATAAGGTAAACATTTTGGCATTCAGAGTATTGAAAAAAACTAATGTTAATATAATGGCTGTTTTGAAATGGTCTTATAGGAGAAATATACAACTGCAAACCGACAATGTTTAGTAAAAGAAATACCTTCATTTATATTTATATTTTATTCATACTAGTATGAAAGTAGAATTTTGGCAAAATAGCCAAAATATTATGTATATATTATATATACATATTATATATTACAATTAATTTAGCTATTAAGGTATGATTTCTTCTAGCACTACTCATGTGGAACAGGACTGTAGACGCATTACTTTTATTTACAATGAAATACATCACTAAACCTTACTGGCACAGGCTGTTATTTTTAGAATTTTTAAATTGTAGCAAGTTCATTTTTGCGGTTTGCTCTGTCACAGTGAGTCTGAGGTGAAGCCATTAAGCCTGTCTACCAAGAGACCCGCCCCCACTTCAGGAGATGAAGATGAAGCTTCAGAGACAGAGGAGCAACAGACGCCTGCCGCCGGACAGACTGATGGTCCTCCAGCCAAGAAGAAGAGGAAGAAGAAGAAGAAAAATAACAAAAAGAAGGCAGCGGCAGCAACAGTGGAGTCAATAAGGTAAATACTCTGGCGAGATTTATAGTTATTATTTGTGTAGAAAAAAAAGTAAACACTGTAATTAAAAGTCCTATTTGCTCAGGACAAGTACATTCAACAAACATTCAATTGATTTTTTGTTTTTTACATTCAAATGTTTCACTGGTGAATTATATTGCTGTTCTTATGTCTGTCATTTGTAAAATGGAAATCCTTCAGTCAAACATTTTGTTCATCTTGAAACTTTGCCTTTTGAGTACTTCTATTAATAAAAACTAATTTTTATATTACACATTTTCAGAAATGATTGAATAAAAATTAAAATTTGGCAATATCTATCTAATTATGGGTAAATTTGCATGTAAAAATAATTTAAAATATAGATGTTGGATGAAGCCAGAGTTACAATATGTATTTAATTTTTCCAACATTTTAGTGTCTGAAGTTTTTACACAACCGATTTTGCATACTGCCTTTTTATTTTTTAGAAATCAGAAAATACAGGTCTTAAAAATGCATTTTCTGCATGTTTTTTAAGAACAACATGTATCATTAATCAGACAATTAACAACATATGAACACATTCTTCTGTAATAAACCTCAGAATAGTGCTTAAAATGATAATGGAAAGGTTAGTTGCTGTAAGTGCTTAAGAAGTTGAGATTTGGCTCAGAGTGTTGCATTTTTAAAGTTCATTTTTGCGGTTTGCTCTGTCACAGTGAGTCTGAGGTGAAGCCACAGAGCCCGTCTACCAAGAGACCCGCCCCCACTTCAGGAGATGAAGATGAAGCTTCACAGACAGAGGAGCAACAGACGCCTGCAGTCGGACAGACTAACGGTCCTCCAGCCAAGAAGAAGAGGAAGAGGAAGAAAAACAAGAAGAAGAAGGCAGCGGCAGCAGCAGTGGAGTCAATAAGGTAAATACTCTGGCTATGTGTTATGGTATATCAGTCGAAAAAAAGAGAAATATTGTAATTTAAAAGTCCTATTTGCTCATGACAAGTAATCTCAAGGAACATTCAATCGATTTTTAATAGTTTTAATTTTTTTCAATTCTAATGTGTAAATGTGATCAAAAATTATTCTATTACATGAAAATGTGGCTATAACTAACTAATTATGGGTAAATTGCATTTTAAAAAAAAATTCAATCTAGATGTTGGATGAAGCCAGAGTAATTTTTTTTTAGTTTATTTATTAATCAGAAAATACTATGTACAGGTCTTTAAAAATGCCTTTTCTGCATGTTTTTTAGGAACAGAATGTATCATAAACCATTTGTAGTCATATTACTTTGATTTAAAATGTAAATACATCACAAAACCTTATTGGCACAGACTTGTTTTTAGAATTTTTAAATTGTAGCAAATAAATTTTTGCGGTCTGCTCTGTCACAGTGAGTCTGAGGTGAAGCCACAGAGCTCATCTACCAAGAGACCCGCCCCCACTTCAGGAGATGAAGATGAAGCTTTGGAGACAGAGGAGCAACAGACGCCTGCAGCCGGACAGACTAACGGTCCTCCAGCCAAGAAGAAGAGGAAGAGGAAGAGGAATAGAAATAATAAGGAGAATGCAGCGGCAGCAGCAGAGGTGGCAAAAGTGGCAGCAACAGAGGCGGTAACAGTTGCAGAAATAGAGGCGGTAACAGTTGCAGCAACAGTGGCAGCAACAGTGGCAGCAACAGAGGCGGTAACAGTTGCAGCAGCAGAGGCGGTAACAGTTGCAGCAGCAGAGGTGGCAGCAGTGGCAGCAACAGCGGCAGCAACAATAGTGGAGTAATAATAAATTTAAAAACTGGACTGCTCCAGCATAGATCCTGGAGGGAGGGAACGCTCCATGTTGGCACCTCATGTAGGGCATGTAACTGAAAAGTAAAGAGTTTTTTTTTAAGTGTATTGCTTCTCTTTGCCTCATTATTGCTGCAAAGCTCTCTGTTTATTTCATGTTGAAGTGTTTTGTGTTTCTCCAGAGAAGTGTCGGTTTAGTCCACTAGGGGGCAGAATAACACCAGCCAGCCTGCAGAAAGAGTTTATTTCCGGTTAAACAGAGTCTGCTATTGGTTGAGAAACACACGTGTCTTTTGTAATGCACTTACGCAAACACTTTTGTAACTTGTTGTCCTCCGAAGTGGACTGTCTGTGGTTTGTATATGTCTCGAAGGAAAGTGAAGTGAATAGGTCTGTTGCAGCAGTTTTGAATGTTTATACGCTGCAGTATCAGACAGGTTAATAACGTTATAGTTTAGCTTGTTCAACTCGACCTGCAAGCCGCTTGTAACAGCAGTAACCCGGCACTGGCATCAGGATGTCTCGGGTGCCCACAGTCAAACTGTCCGGAGGGCTGGAGATATGCCGGATCATCAACGGGATGTGGCAGGTGTCCGGGGCCCACGGAGCGGTGAATACAGGCAAAGCAGGTCCAACATGCACCCAGATATTATATCAATATTGCAGAGAAATGTTTATTAAAAATATTTTATAACCCGTTATCTTAAACTGCACTGGTTGGCTATTTAACGTCAAGGATAATTGTACCAGGCCAGAGTTATAAATATAAATTTTGAACTATCTCAGGAAAACATTTAGAACGTGTGGTCGACCGATATGGGGGTTTCAATGGCGATGCAGATATTTAGAGAGCAATTTGGTGGCTCATAATGCCTGTATCGTTGTATTTTTTTTGCATTTGATAAATATAATTAAAGAATAATTTCAAATGAGAATCAAACTACGTTAAATGAACACTTATTAAAGAAATGTAGACAGAAAAATACATGAAAATAAAAATGTGCATTGTCTATTGCAATGGCATTCCCTGGTGTTGGCTCCGTCCAGCAATCTGTAATGATTAAAATAGAAAGGAAATCACTAACATTTACTGTTTTATTTTTTTTAACTGGCCTCATTCATCTCAAATTGCCACTTATCGACCTATTTCTATATAGGCCTACACTATAATTAATTTGAACATCAGAATTGAAACATTGAGATTTTGCCAACTACCCTCTCTCTACCTATTGCATATTGTTAATAAAAGTAGTAGTTATAATGAATAATTATATATATTTCTTCCATGAATGCATCCCTCTTGTCTCTCCAGTGGAGGCCATGCAGAACTACGTTGACGCAGGTCTGACCACATTTGACATGGCAGACATATATGGGCCTGCAGAGGAAATATTTGGACAGTTCAACAGCCAGGTACACAAATACCAACCTACATGTTTTCAAGCTGTAAAACTTTTGGGTATAGTGAGCAAGTGTGATTAGCTAAAAACTTAACCTGCACACTGGGTCAGTCTAACATGCTTGTCTGGTCAGTTTACATCTTTTCAACCTGTGACATTATTATGATTATTGAGGCAGAAGGTACGATGATGTGGCTAAAATGGGTGATGCAACTTTGAATAATGGCTTTGAGTTTGGTTGTATGGAATTCAAGATAAACCTGGGTTTTTGGGTTAAACAGGTGAAACATTGTACAATTTTCTTATCTTTATGTTGTAAATGTGGGATTAATCCTACTCCATGGTTTATAACGCAAATACTGGAGTGGATTAGATGTGGTGAATTTATATCTTTCACTGTTGATGATAGTGTGTGTGTGAATGACATTTACAAGGAGACAGAAAGTAAAGCAAGAAATATATAACAAAGATTTATATTACTTATAAACTTATACTCATACTCATATAGGCAAGTGGCAGAGCGTAAACCTTTAAACATTTTCATGTACTTTTGTATGTAACTGACATTGTTCAGAGCAAAATGTATTATTTAATCATGTAACTGAGGTAAGTGTGATGGATTAACAGTTTCTCTTCAGTCGTTTGTTCCTGTAACTTCAGTCCTGCTTGGTTATTGATGTTTGCCATCCAGCTACTTGTGACTGTTCCACATAGCTTCAGAAACTGAACCTGCTCTCTCACTGCAGGCACAGCAGCATGAGAAGTAGCTAATGCTTTCTTTTACACACACACACACACACACACACACACCCTCCCTCACCCTCACCCTCCCTCCCTCCCTCCCTCCCCCAGCGCGGCTCTGATGTCTTGTGGCTGACATGCTGTGACAGTCTAATGGTATCGACCATTGTCTCAGCCGCTCACCTGGAATAATGTGCAGAGAAACAGAGTGCTTTTCTCAACCAACCCGCGTTTCTTTCTGTCGCGCATTTGATCTCATTACACATGCTTTCCAGGCTCTTTGTCACCGCTACAATTAGTTGATCAACAGGTATTTCTAAACAAGGGATCAGAGGATATATAATTGAGCATGAATCACGATAAATAACACTCACAATATGTTGATTATTGGGATAATTGGTAATATACTCACATCAGTGACTTGGAAAAAGCTGTCTGGCTAGCTCATGAACCGTTGAATGATTTCTTGATTTATTTTACCTAAAGGGGGAGCTGTGTCTTTCCAGTTATTCCCGGATAGCACCTTGTATCTCCCCCAATTTTTTTTTATTGTATTTTACTTGCAAACATTTGGGTCCTGTCTGTGATGCAACAGAAATGTTTTTTTAACAGTATGTTTTAGAGCCGTTTTAAGAGTTTCATGAATACTTTAAAGTTTATCTGGATATTATTATTGTAAATCGTGATTCTTTTGGCTAGAATAATTGAAATTTTTTGCTCTATTTATAGCAATAAAATAGTAAAAAACTATTGTGATGAATCAAACAATCAGCAAGATATATAGATATAAAGCATGCTAAATATAGACTATAACAGAAAAGTTCTAACTACAGAAACAAGACTGAGCTCAATTCATGTTTGTAATTATACATTTCTTTGTGTGATGTGTAGCTGAAGAGCACATTGTCGGGGAAGGACATCCCAGCTGTGCAGAGTTTGACCAAGTATGTGCCCAGACCAGGACCAATGGATCGCAAGGTGAGCCGCTGTAAAATTGGTCAAGACAAGAGGGACAGTTTTATCCACTAGAGAGCAGTGTGTCTCTTTTATTAAACGTGGACAATCACCATGCCGGTCTACTGCACAAATTTAAAGCTACATAGAAAATCCTCAGTTAGTATGAGTCCCATTAACTTGTTCCTCTTCTGTCCTTTTGATCCATGAGATTTCTACTGTGGAAACAATTCACACAAAATTTCAACCTCACATCGTTAGTGATCAGATTTTGTTTGTGGTTTCATGTGCACTTAAACATGATGGTTTGCTTTGTAAATTTGAAACTAAACAAAGATTAAAGGACCACCATAACTGTACTACTAAAATAGTATAGTATAAGTGTTTCTCTCTGTGTGCAGGTGGTGGAGAAGGCACTGCAACGCTCCATGACCCGAATGCAGGTGGACTTTCTGGACTGTGTTCAGTTCCACTGGTGGGACTACAGAGACAAACGATACCTGGACGCACTAGGACACCTGTCTGACCTGCAGCAGGAGGGAGTTATACGTACGTGTGACTGTGCACAATACACTCTCTAAGGCTAAGAGAAGAGCCAAAAATAACTTGGCACTTCAGTTTACGTTTAAATTCTATACAGTTATACACACACATATTATTCTTGAGCGATATATTTGCTGTCTGATAACGACTTATCCAAAATGTATCGGTGTTATAAAGCATTTTACAGTTTTATTGGCTGCATAAATGAGTGCATTCTGAATTGCTTCTTTGTCAGAGCTCTTGACTGCTTTTGGAGTCAATATGGATCTTATTAACACAAGCTCCACTTACACCTGAACACAACTACAGTGACAACTCCATCCACTGAAGAAGGCCATGAGGGGTACTTGAAAGCTAAAGAAACACCAACTGGACCTTGTATTGAGAATGTTTTGTCAAGCTGCTGTTGGATCTTCAAACTCTATTGAATTAAAATGGACATCTTTTCTGTTTTCCCTTCAGGAGAGCTCGCCCTCACTAACTTCGACACACAGAGGCTGGAGGAGATAACCAACAGAGGCATCCGCATCTCAAGCAACCAGGTAACACCACTCCTCTGCCCGTGTGTTCCCATCAGACTACCATGATGTGTCTGTGTCCTCTTCTACTCCTTCAGTTCATCTGTTAACCCTATATTCAATGTGACCATCATGCAGGTTCAGTACTCTCTGATTGACCAGCGACCTGCGGCGAGGATGGAGCAATTCTGTCTTGCCAACAACATTCAGCTCCTCACTTATGGCACCCTGGGTAAGATGCAAAAATTTTCTTAAAAAAATGCACTTGTTGTATATGAACGTCTTTATTTGCTTGACTTAAATAAATGAACATCACTCCACAAGAGCAATTGCAAAGATTTATCTCATGTCTACAGCTGTAAGCTGCAACATGTATGGTGAACATCATTCATGGAGATATCATTTTATAGTGTAAAGATGTAAAATGGTGGGTTTCTAAAATGGAGTAGGTCGGTGACGTTACATCCTCCTCCTCTGCCCTCCCCCTTCATGGATTTTGCTCCAACTGTGCATCCCATCGCCCTACCGTCCTCAATGGTCTCCATCTTTGCCCTGTTTTCCCATCCGTTGCTTCCCCTTACCCTTCTTTGTTTTTTATCGCTCTACCTTCCCTCGCTTCAACCACTTCCTCCTCTCCATCTCATCTTTTCTCTCACTCCCTCCCCTATTCCTCCTCTTACCCTCTTCTACCACACTCGACGACACATTTTTAACTTTCTCCGTCTGCCTCTCTCCTCCATCATCCCTCTTTTCACCTCTTTTTCATCCATCCCTTCCCATGCTCTCAGCTGGTGGTCTGCTCTCAGAGCGCTATGTGGGGAAGGCGGAGCCCAAATCCAGGGCAGAGCTGGACACCGCCTCCCTCTCTAAGTACAAGAACGTGATCGACTCGTGGGGCGGCTGGAGACTGTTCCAGGAGCTCCTCGTCGCCTTGGAGACCGCTGCCAGGAGACAGGGCTGCTCGGTGGCTAGCGTGGCGACGCGCTATGTGCTGGATCGGCCCGCAGTGGGCGGGGTCATCGTGGGCTGTAGGCTGGGCGTCGCAGGGGCGGGGCAACACATCTCTGACAGCGTGCGTAGCTGCAGCCCAGACCTCCTTCTCACGGCGGAAGATCACTCCGCCATCGAGGCAGTGACACGGCGCTCCAGGGACCTCATGGCGCTGATAGGGGACTGCGGGGATGAGTACAGGAGCTGAAGGGGAGGAGGGTGGAGGGAGGGGTGGGGCAGGGGATGACTGACTGACTGGATGTGACAGATGGGGTGAGGGGGAACAATAAAATGATGCAACTGCTGATGAAATGAATTTCCGATCTCCGTTAGAATTTGTCGCACTTTTCCCTGATTTTGATCAAAATGAGTTTCCCGACCACAAAGACTGTAGCTGCAGCTCTGTCAAATGTTCTAAAGAGCATTCAGTAACTTCACTTTATTGCTCCTTTTATTCAGCTTGAAGATTAGGCTATGTGCCTCATACAAAGTGTAGTTAAACAGAACATGCTCATGCTGCCAAAGTGCTTTTTTAATTTGGGAGAAAAGCTTCTCACTCAGACTTGAAAACAGATGCACAAAGTTATGTGACTTGTTTACATTGATGTGACTTGTAAGTCCTTTTGTAATAGAATTAAGAGAGAGTGCATTCTCACTTCAGTCCAAAACAATTTAAATATATCATTCTATATTTTCTGGTGTCTGAAAGTTGAGTTGAATACATTTTTATGAATTGAAAACACCCTTGATTATGTTTTGTTATTTGTTTCTGATTTTTTTTTATTGCTTCAGGCATCATACCTATTTTTTTAAGTGTTGTCCCAAATGTATCAGCAGTAGATAAATAAATATATAGACAATGCACTGTACATTGATATTCCTTTGTGTCTGAGGAACTTGCCAGGAGGTAGACTGATGGCATGTGTGTATCAGGGGGGCGGGGGCTCAGTGAGGTGGAAGTAAGTGGGAAACCCTGTAGCACTGTCTGCCACTGTATATGTCGAGAAAGCGATAAAGTATACACACAAATATTACAGAAATATTAGTTCCCTTCATTATGCAGAGTTCACTCAAAGCATATTTTTATGAATGGTTAAGAGTTTGACAGCCTGGAATGTCTGGGTCATTTTAATTGTTTCAATTGCTGAGTGCATAATTAGCGTGTGTTTTTTAATGTATGGGCTACATGTAATTAAGTCATCTGTGTGTGCCGGGAGCATGTTTTAATATGCCTTAGCATGATTGTATGCAGTTTTGAAGCTGCTGAAGCAGCAGCAATTAAGTATGACAGGAGGTGTGTGAGCCACTCCACATGTATTTGTATGTTCTATAATGTGTGCGTGTGTGTGTGTGTGTGTGTGTGTGTGTGTGTGTGTGTGTGTGTGTGTGTGTGTGTGTGTGTGTGTGTGTGTGTGTGTGTTGGTTGGCTGTGCATTAGTTGAGCAGAATCCACACGACAGATTGACAGATACACTGACAGATGCTTAGATGGCAGTCGGAAAGAGATGCCCAGCCTGTTTGAACTCCCAGCAACTGCAGTGTGTGAACACTGAACGTATACACACACACAAACACACACACATACACATCTGTCAGTCCATTTTACTTTTCACCCTCACACACACTCACAGCTGACACATACTGGCTACCTCTAAAGCCAGACAAGCCCCTGCTGCGCTATAGGAGCGAGGTGAAAAGGGCGCCCCAAATATCACATCTAATCTGCTGTGGTCTTTTCACCAGCTGGAGTCCATTCAGTACAGCATGCATGGAGAGGATCTTACTGTAGTTCTGCATATGTAAGCTCCACTTTAAATGCACACACATTTAGAAAGATGTAAAACTACTGCTTAAAGTGTGTTAGCAGTCCAGTGAAATGACCCTTTGGGCATACATATATGAAGTACCCTTTTTCACCTTATTTTGTTGATTTTTATTTTCTAAATTAAAATGAGGTTTAATAAGGCTAGATGTTCCAATACGTTTTTATAATTACTAGGTTCATCCGACTGAATAGCTTGAAAATCCATGTTTATAGTTTTTGCCAATTTCTCTTGCACTGAAAGTGATTGCTTAGACAAAAGCATCAAAACCTTAGCTTTTGTAGCCATAGGAACAGAAGCCAAGAACGACTGCGCTTGCAATTATTTTTCAATCCAAAATCCCTGTGATAATGAGTTCATTATCTTGTGATCTTAAGAAAACGGATCTTGTTTTTTTCTTGATAGAGAAAAACAATAGGTTACTTCTTATTACCTCTAATACTTTATTAAATGCTGTTATATCCTGATAACAAATACATTTTAATTTTGATAAAAAAAAATAGTGTTTTATTGTGAAAAGCAAATAATTAACCTGTTATCATGAGATCATGGCATTAAAAAATATTTGACAGAAGGCTGTTCATGGCTTCCGTACAAAAGCACCAAAAGTTCAAACAAATTTCTGCTCTGCACTTACAGAAAACTAAAAACCTTTTCTTACATTTGATGCTTTTTTTTCCAAGAATGAAATCTTACAATCATTGGGAAACGTTTCTATTAAATAAATTAAAAAACATTTACCTAAAACTGGCAACCCACAAACAAACACATGAAAACCCCATAGTAAGTGAACACCACTAAGCCAGAGACCCAGCACTACCAGGAGTGCTCTGGCAGGCAGCTCCCTTTTGTGAGAAGAGAGAGATGAGTAGGAGTAGAAGGAGGACGAGAACAAAGAGAGCGCTGCCCAACCTCAGTAGCTACCTGGTAGCATCCATTACACGGAATTTTACCCTGGATAACAGGTATATCTTTAACTTTCTTTACTAGACACTAATTGTGTCATTGTGGCACATCAATCTGCAGCACAGTACAATACAGTTTATTCCTGTTGTATTACGTAAGTGCTCTTCATTGAACAAAAACAATACATGCTGTGCTGTTTAGTAAATGTTATGCAGCTCTGACGTGACTGTGCAGTATGACAGTAGAGTATCTAAATAAAAACTTAACAAATGCATTCATGTTCTTGCAGAACTGTAACAGTTGACTGTTGCACTTTAATGTTACTGTATCTATTGATCTTTGAGTATGAGTAATATAAATCCAACATTGTATTAATTAACCTACTGTAGTGTATTTACACTTTCGGTTGTGTTTTTTGTTGTTGTATGGCCTTTCTATTTTTGTGTTTACTGTAGTTAATGTTTCATAGAAGCCTGCCAGATAAAATGAAAGAGGTATACAATTGACTAAAGACAGCAGTGTTCAGTTTAAAGTACAGGAGTGTGTTTTGGCTGTGTGAGAGAGTAATTCAAGTGGTGCATGTTTGTATCATTTTGTTGCAAAAATTACATTTTGAAAAAGGATTGTTAGATTTGATTGCAACTGCATTTTGACATGAGTGAGATGATCTCTAAGTGTTGTGTCTAATTTTTTTTTGTCTGTAAAGTACTTCACGCATATTATATTTTTCAGTCACACACACCCCTTGCTGTCCCATATGCGTACACACTTAGATATGCGAAGACTGCATGAATCTTTCGGATTTTCAATTATTAAAACACATTAAATATACACACCCCATAGTAGGCTACTACAGACTTAAACCCGCCACCAAGGCATTTTCACCTAAACATTACCAACATAAGAGCAAGGTGGGGCTGAGCTACTATACATATTTAAGGTCTTATGACCCACAAGACACTTTCTGCTTCCTGACTGTCCTTAACCATTGGGCAGAGATGGTAGGAAAAACTAAATACTGCTTTTGAAATCCAAAACCTAATGTTTCTGCCATTTACATCACTCAATGGGGTCATTCCAATTATCCCAGGGCTCAATGTTCTCATTAGCTTTGCTGCTATATTGGTGGTTACCAATTTAAAATTAAAATATGCTCTCTTATTTTTAGAAGGAAGAGGCTATGCTAATACATTGTATCTTATTATGCTAAAATACTCATTTGACATGCTAACACATTAGTTGGCTTGAAAAGCAATTTGCATGGTAGCATTCATACAGTTAGCATAATAAAATGCTAACAGTTAACATGAATTTTGACCAGTTGGTGGCACTGAGCTTGGGGCTGGGGAGTGTTTTGGGATATTGTTGTTAACTTCTGTTGTTATAATCACTAAAGTTATGCAGCCAGCTAGAGTAAAAATGCTGGGTCCTTTCCATAGGTGTCAGGATTAGGGGGAGCATATCGAGTCCTAATATGTGAGCCTTAAGAAATAATGGATTTAGTCAAGGCAGAACGTTATTAACCAAAGCTTAATTGCTTCTGTAATTAAACGCAGTACAACATGTGAAGCTAAAAGAATGATATATATATTTTTTTAAATATTGTACTTCTTGCTTTCATTCGGAAATTTGAGCCTTGTTTGATGCGACCACAACCCCTCCCCCCTTCCCCCCCAAGAAAGACGTCAGACACAGACTTTGTGAAGAAACCATCCCTTTATTGGTATGAAGCAGTCCCATCCAAGTCAGGGTCAAAAGGGTTAAAAACAGTCAGTGCTCAAACAGACCAAACCAGAGTCTCACCCGGCCAGATCTAGTGGGGTGGGATTGACACACTCGTACTGCCAAAGAAGTGAGAGAGGGGTTCCACGGAAAATATAAAAAGACTTCACTTTACTCCAAACCACGTTCACTGCTTTTACTCATACACTACAGCAGCACCGAGACTTTCTCTGAGAGGTAGGAAGGGGGTTAGACATGTGTGTGTGTGTGTGTGTGTAGGGGAAGAGGTGTGTTTACTGAACTCACAAAAATGATAGGGCAAAAAATTCTGGGGGTTTCAAAACCACATTGATGACAGTTAAAGAGAAAAACCATGTTATCTTTTCATGTTTTCATTTTCAAGGAATACTTTTTTTAGGGAGGAGGGGAGCGTGTGTGGGCCAGAAGTGCTTCCCCCTCCCCCTGTGTTGGTTTTATTTGTTTGTTGTTGTCTCCATGGCGATCACCAAGTTGACCATGAAGTCCCTTTTTACCATATATCGCTGTCACTGGTGCAACGCCCTTAGCCTACTTGGCGTTGGCGGAGCCGCTGACCAGCTTGCGGACGGCCTGAGCGATGCCGTCGCGGTCGATTCCAAAGATCCGCAGCAGCTCTTGGGGCTTTCCACTGCGGGGCACCTGGGTAACCGCCAGGCGCTGGACGGTGAAGCCCGTCTCGTTCACTACCGCCGAGCACACCGCTTCACCCAGACCACCTGAGAGATCACAACAAAAGAGATGTTAGCTGGACTATCAATAAAAGGGTCATTTCTAAGGGTGTCAATCACCGGTTTATATCGATTCATTGGACAACGATACGATATTTGTCGATATCACAAAGTCTGCCGTGATAGAACTTCAATTCGGTACGATTCAGCTTACACAAAATACTAAACTAAAATATGATTTTACCATTTTATTTCTGAGCTCTCTCACATATTTAAATAAAAAAAACGATCTATTAGTTTAGTGGTATTTAGTGTCAAACACGCATGCAGAGAGTTTGTCAAAATAAAAGAATATAAAGATGGCAGTATGCATCAATGTTTGGGCGTGGTGATGATATTGTTCGATCTTTTGCCAATGAATCGATATCAATGTATCGTTACACCCCTAGTCAGTTCGCACAAATATGTCTTTGAATCAAGTCTCTTATTTCATTTTTTCTTAAATCTTCTATCTTCTGATCCCCACCCTTCTGTCATCTTAAATCTGTCAAGCCTCAGTGAACGATTGAGCTCTGCAGTGAAGTGATGCTGTCTGACAGGAGGGAAGCCGCCCTCCCTTGAACCTTCTAACTATCCTGCTTCAATCACCCCATTAAGACTCTCCTCTCCACTCTATCCTCCCCTTTTTTCCTCTCTCACTTTTCATTTCTCTTCTCAATCCAAAATGGCAATCAAGCATTCCTCCTGCATGAGTGGACATGAAAAGATGGCAGATCAGAAAGTCACTACATGTTCCCAGTCCGTACCTACAACAAACCCGTCGGTTGGCGTACTTCAGACATCATACCCTGATTGCATATCATCTCGTGAAGCCTATCTAGGCTAAAAAGTGCCGGAATTATGTGTGCGATGATGATTAAAATCCAACACATAATGGAAATGGAAGAGCTTCTCACGGCTGATAAAGAAAAGAAAGTGCGTAAGGGGGTGTGATAGTAAAAGCTTCTAGCTCCCGGGAGGTTTCAACAGTTCTTCTGTAGCTCCATCAGACTCTTGGGATATGATAGGTGTGATATACGTAATCCTAGCTAAAATGACACTGTGGACTAAGGATAAGAGCCTATAAGATTTAATCACCAATCGTAATATTTAAAACCCAAGATTGCCTATGTTAATCTTGGTGAAAGTCCCTTATTGGAATAATTGTGCACATCTTTACATGAGTGACTTGAAAAAGCTAATTTACAGTCCTATATTAATTCTCTGATTTGGTACAAGATGTAAGGTAAAGCTAATTCCAGTGTGTTTAAGAGCCATTTTAAGAGTTTTAAGAATATTTTGGAGATTTTTGGGATAATATCGTGAATTGCAATTATTGTGGCCAAAATAATTATTAAGTGAAATCTTCATATCGTCCCATGTCTAAAGTAGACATATTACCCAGATACCCTTTATCCAAAAAATACAGAAAAAAATACTAATAAAAGAAATACCCTTTACATGATCAGAACTTTAAATTTTTCCGACTTTGTCCCCAAAATGAAATGAAATGAATCAACAAATCTGCAGAGAGGGGCATCATAATGGCAAACAGGCCGACATAATCTCAATGAGCGGAGACAGTAGCTACATGCAGCACAAAAAATCCCCTAAAAAACATGATAGAAGAGAGAAAGAGAGAGGGGGAGGGAGCGAGGGAAGAGGGGAGGACACTCGTTTTTTGTCATGCTGGTACTGTATGTAGGTCAGGGAGAGCCCAAAGGCCGGAGCTGAAATAAAAAAACCCTGACAGGCTCTCCCGGCTCCTCCTCCAACCCTCCTTCCTCCCCTCCCCCTACATATAATACTGATTTAAAATCGGCAGTATATAGATTTAAAAATCTACTTTCCATTTTCTATAATATATATATATATATAATATAAGATATCCGTCTCTCACACCCATACCCTTCCCCTACCATATTATCTGCCTCATACAGCATCCTGTATACTGGGTGCAGGCCTCTTCCTCCCCCCCGCCCCCCTCCTTTGACTCCGGACTCTTTTAGAGCTTCTCCATCTGTAGACAGACCTTTGCTGCTTCGGGCATTATTTTATTTATGAGTTCATACAGGAGCAGCCCAAACACAGAAGCAGCTGCACAATAATCCTACAGCCTGCCACGGACTACTCGCAGATGTGACTGTCCTACAGTATTGAAATGGACGCAAATTCAGTAGTGGAAATGTAGCTTTATGTAGCTCTATATGACTTGGAGTTGGTATAAAGTATAATGTTAAACTTGTTACAGAATGTAAGTGTATGTGACAACATGTAGCGATGCTCTGAGTCTTGAGATTTTTGGGAGTTGAGATTTCTCGGTTCACTTGCAATTTAAGACAATTTCTGTCATTTTTACGATAATAGTATATCTGCAAATTGGACTAAACAAATCAAACCAACATCAAATGATAATTTCAGGAATATAGTGGGTTTAGAAAGCTCTTAAATAATTCAAACTGACACGGCCTTCCCCCTATGCTTTCTCAAATCGGGTTTCAAATGACTGATGTTTTAAATGTTTAATTTGTTTGATTTAAAGGTGGAGTCAGTGATTCTCGGAAATGCTTGTTGTCAAAATCACTTTTTGTCGCTGACTCCACCTTTAATTGCATAGATAGACTAAAAGTACAAAAGAAACAGGATGGATTGTAGACACATTTGTGTTACTTTTGGATGGTACATTTTGATTCCTATTTCCTCACCCTCATAGTAGTGGTCCTCCACTGTGATGATGCGTCCTCTGGTTGCCCTGGCGTTGTCAATGATGGTCTTGGAGTCCAGGGGTTTGATAGTGAACGGGTCGATCACACGGATATTGATTCTCTCTAAAAGGAGGAGAGAAAAAGGGTGGATATGGCACCTCAGTCGCACTGACCTGTATATACGTATACAAATGACTTTCTATTGTTTTGTTTAATTTTTTTCTTGCACTCCTCTCTCTCTACCTTTCTTCAGCTGCTCGGCGGCAGCAAGCGCCTCATGCAGGGTCACTCCTGCTCCAATCACAGTCACGTGGTCGTCATTAGTTTTATACACAACCTGTAAGGAAACATGCACAAACAATCAGATTAGTCATTTGTGATCATCGAAGATGGAGAAAAAGAAAAGTCCAATAAGAAGGCAGAGATCGAAAGACATGTTTAAATGTCATCAATCAATTTTCACTTTCTAAAAATCCTGGGATGGCATTAGGAAAACACTGCCACACACACCTTAGCCTGGCCAACGTGGAAATCTTCGTTGCAGTTGTAGATGATGTTGTTCTCTGGGCGGCTTGTTCGGATGAAACACAAACCCTGAAACAAACCAGAAATGATCCACATGGGTATGTACTTCTTCACACAATATGATAGAGCGTATCTAGCTTATGCTCTGCTCTTAACCTCAAACATCTGCAAAGGTCATGTATAATGCTCATTTTCAGGTTCAAAATCTTAATTTGGTTTCTTACTAGAAACTGTTTTCATGGTGTAGTGTCCAGAAAAACCTTTATATTTCTCACAGTGCCATTCACAAATCTCCTCTTTTCAGCCTCTGTCTAAAATGCTCCATTTTAGAGTCTGTATTTTTAAGCTCCGCCTTCCAAAAAGCCCAGTCTGCTTTGATTGGGATCTTCGGGTGTGCTTATCACAGGTGGAGGTACTGTTAGGTTGGTATTGGGGGGAGTGGCTTATCATATGATGTCATAAGGGGAGACAAATCTGACTAGGGTTTTTGAACACAGGTTTTCAGAAAGGAGGGGGTAAATAAAAAGGAGATAGGGTTGTTTATTCTCATACTTTGGTAGTCTCTAGTCACACTGGGGACCCTTATTAATGTTGATGGGTACCTTTGTGTTGGCAGCGAGCTCCACAGCCTTCTCAGTGGAGACACCGTCGCTAGGGTAGAAGACGGTTGCCGTGGGGATGGCTCTAAAGATGGCCAGATCCTCCAGACCCATCTGAGAGGGGCCGTCCTCACCTAAACACATATCGGAACCAAAACGGGTATAATTCAGTCGCATAATTATACCTGTCTAATCCCAGTACTTGCTGTAGTACTGGCAAATAAAAATTCTGTCAGACTGGCATGCGTTCGGTGTGGAAAGGTGGGCATGCAATGTACCTGTAGAGGTGGAGGAGAAGGAGAAAGTGGGGAAGGAGGAGGAGGAGTGGGAGGAGGAAGAGTGCTGGTACCAGGAGAGGAAGGTGGTCGACATAGTAACGGAGGAGGTGAGGAGATGGGGAGGGAAAAAAGGATTTTAGGATTCGGGAAAACACGGAGGAGAGGTTCAACCCACTGCAGCTGCAGTAAAGAAGCAACCACATGTGATAAAAACGATAAAGAGTTGTTTCCACAGAAAAGCTTGTTTAGAAATGACCGACTAGTTCAGGTTTACTTTTTTTCATTTGACATGCATTGTGCACATTTTGGATTTACTTTGACTCCTTCGAAAAACAATTTTATCAGTTTGACTTGTTTGTATATGCATGTGTGGGCTGAATCAATCCAAAAGCAGAATTGTGCCAAACTACACTTAAAAAATAAAACGTATAGAGGGAAGAGAGGCAAGGTCACAGTGTAAGTAATCATAGATACAGCTCAACGGACCGAAATGTTGATACCCCATAAATTGTTATCATCAATCAACCATCCCCTTCACTACTCATGCAAAGAGGACCTAGGAACTGACCGATGGAGACGCCACAGTGGGAGCCACAGAGGTTGATGTTGCTCTCGGAGATGGCGGCCATGCGGAGCTGGTCGTAGGCCCGGGAGAAGAAGGTGGCGAAGGTGCTTGCGAACACCACGTTACGGTCGCGCACGGCACAGCCTATCGCCACACTCACCTGCGGGAGACAAGAAAGAGAGAGAATTAAGGAGGTGAGAAGAAAGGAGAGTGATGGCTACACTACATGAAACATTGAAAGGAAAAAATATGGTAGAATAAGTATGGTGATTTCCTTTGCTAAATCAAGAAAGATGCAGGCAAATCATCAGTTCAATATTACAATTCGTCCAAAACTGTGCTTTATGACTAAATAACTGCAAAGCTCCTGACATTGCACAGAAAGGACTTCTAGCAATGAATTAAAAACGGAGTCAAAAGAGGTCAAAACTGAGCAACACGCTTGAAAAGTTCAACTTTCTTGTGAGACCAAGAGAGTGTTTTGCCCTTTGGTAATAAGCAAATTGTTGCGTGCTTACATGCTAATCTAAGACAGGTAGTATGGTAAATATTAAACCTGCTTAGCATCAGCGTGTTAGTGTTTAGCTCAAAACATAGAGCTGCTAGTGTATCTGCTGTAGCCATTAAGTATTCTGTAAATAGGCCTGATAATAACTCAATAGCCTTATGGGGGTTATGTTATTGCTATTCTGCTAAAAGATGATATGACAGTAAAGTCCCATATCCAACTTTAAAGAACTGTGCCACTGTGGAAGACGTTAACATGAACCAAGGCTGGTTCTTTTTGTATTTTTCAAATAAAATAACTAGACAGATTTGAATACCTTTGAACTTTTGAAGTATAGTAATTGTAATGTTTGCTTCACTTTCATATACTCGTACTTGTTGACGGGTTTGGACAGACACTGCTCCAAAACCTCTCACTTTCTTACCATGTTCTGCTCTGCAATGTAGCACTCCACGTAGCGGTCGGGGTGTTCGTTCTTGAAGAGCTCGGAGAAGGTAGAGTTCTTGGTGTCTCCGTCCAGAGCCACCACATGGTCATTGTAACGGCCCAGCTTGGCCAGAGCCATGCCGTAAGCCTTCCTCGTAGCAATCTGGATGGAGAGAGAACCAAACCATTGACTACAATCAGCAAAGATAGATTATTTACTGATATTTGACAAAAGCTTGCAGTTTAGCTGAAACCTTGTTGTATTCTATTCGTAGAAGTTGAGCCGTTAAAGGTGGAGTCAGCAATTCTGGAAAAAATCCAATGTTAATACACCAACCTAGCTCTGTAAACGTGCGTGTTGCTAGCTACATTGGGACCCCCTTTGTTTACATACCCTTTGTTTAAATACCAGTTTACAGGATGTGTGTTGTTAACACCAGGTATCTTTCAGGGCACACACAGTACGGACAGGTAACGATTCGTAAGGAGATATTCACTGAATAAAAGTGTCAAGTGAATTTGACAATCAAATGTATTTGTTTTAAGACCAAATGATTTGCGTTTTTAAGAATATGAAAGACATTTGCCTTCTCTCCAGTTTTGTAGCTGGGTGCGCTGGGCATGCGGATGTTGCGCAGGCTGACGGGTGAGGCGTCCTCAGTGGGCGGAGCCGGATAGAGGCGCTTGTTGCAGCTGATGATGCGGCCCTGCATCTCCTTGATAATGCTGTCGGCCATGTCTTTGGGCAGAGGTTTACCGTGCCAGCCCATCTTATCCTCAGCCGCTGAAAGGAACACACACACAAATACATACACGCAAATAAATAAGTAAGACCATAACTGGTACAGTGCAATACATGACAATGAAACTTTATTACAGAGGGGAAGTTATAAAAACAAACTTTTCTATTCATAAGTAAAAAATTGTGCCAAATATAAAACTTGACTGTTAGCCTGGTCAATGTTCCTGCATAAAGTGTGCATGTATGAAATAGTGGAGTTAAGCTCATGAAGTATTATCCTGTAAGAGTTGGGGATTGTGTTCATAATTGGACATTCGGAGAAGACTTGTATTTGCGTTTGATAGTAAGGAAGTGTAGATCAAGATTTGGACAAGTACTTATACACTACAGACCAAATTCCTCCCAATATCCTGCGCATTCATCTCCTTCACATTTATGTATGTGCAAATGCAAACACGTGTAAAAAAAAAAAAAAAAAACACGGCCAGCTGTCGCACTAATAACAAATGTTCACTTCAGTGAGTCACAACAGGCTGAAATTAAGAGGCCATAGGTTTAAAAGAACCCTCCCCATTTTATGTAAACAAAGACATACGCCCCTCTTATACTCACACTTTGATGATATAACAACTGTCCTTTTTACCTTTTTCTCTTTGTGTCTCTTTCTCTCTCAGAAACACACGTGGACACACACACTCCCCCTTCTCTTCTATCACAACATTAGCACAATGCACTGCTGCTGCAAGTGGATCCTACACATTCCGAGGGATTACGGAGCTGCAGCAGGCCAACGCACTAAACCGCTGCCTGGATTACAGCGAGTTGAGGCCCCTCTGCACTGACCATAGTTAAGAAAACTTCTGACAGATATATTATTTCCAGTCAGTTGTCACCATTTTACCTAGTCATCTAAGAAACTAAGCTTTTGAGCAGGTCAGCAATAGATGCCCCGATGTCATGGTTGTGAGACACGGCGTGTGTTGGTATAACTTTGACCTTGTCTGCTTGAAATATGTTATGTGACTGAGAGTTTTAAATTTAAAATGTAACATAGAGAAATTACAAAATAGTGATAGGATAATGGCAAAAGTAGGTCATTTGGCTCTAGGTATTATAAAGTAAATATACATTTTCTTAATCAAATAGAACATTACTTCAACAGTGGATCACTTGAATACCTGGGATGCCCTTGCCCTTGATAGTCTTGGCGAT
Source organism: Hyperoplus immaculatus (assembly GCA_949357725.1). Taxonomy (NCBI): domain Eukaryota; kingdom Metazoa; phylum Chordata; class Actinopteri; order Uranoscopiformes; family Ammodytidae; genus Hyperoplus; species Hyperoplus immaculatus. The sequence continues at coordinate 12,470,695 of OX442360.1, read as the reverse complement.
GATGGCGAGTGGCTGGTGGCGGGGCTGACTCAGCACCTTACACAGCTCCTCCACACTGTGGCCATCCACGATGATCGCCTGCCAGCTGAGGAAAAGAGGGGAAATTTCAAACTTGAATTGCTACTTCATTGTGCTGCTATGAATTCTGGGTCTCTGAATGTGTGTGCACAGAGTTGCAATGTTTTTCATGCTGAAAGATATTAACAAAAGGAAGACCCCCAAGACTGTGTCTAATGATTTTTGTACATATTGACTTTATTGAGTGATCTGATGATTATTTGTTTGATTAACAGCTAAATAATTTGGTTCAGAAAAAAGCAATGAGAAATGCCCTAAGGTGAAGGTCTTCAAATCTTTGTAAATTTACCCAATTATCTAAAAAATATGAAAGAAGCACAGTTTATGAGTCAGAACCAGCAAATATCTTAAATGTTTTACTCTCTGGCTGTTGTTAGTTTTCTTCTTTGGATTTATTACTGGAGAGATGTCAAACCATTTCAGCACTTCAGGGACACACACACCCCACCTCACACTTAAGAGATTTGGATGCACAATTTCTTCTTAAGTGCCTTCACAACATGTGACCCCCCTCCCCACACCCCTCTGACTTGCCCTTCACTCACCCAAAGGCCTCACAGCGTTTCTGGTACTTCTCCACGTGGTGCTGCAGTGGAGCCGGGTCGCTCTGACCCAGGCGGTTGATATCCAAGATGGCCACCAGGTTGTCTAGCTGGTAGTATGAGGCAAAGGCCATGGCCTCCCACACTGAGCCCTCTGACATCTCCCCATCACCCAGCAGGCAGAACACCCGGTAGCTGCATACAAAGACACAGATTGGATGATTTTCAGTCAATTAAAAGCTCATACAGACAGATAAGGGGTGTCCCAGACAAAGTCTTTGCATAGTTGAATATGATCGGTCGAATCTTGCCTTTAGGTCGACTAATCATTTTTCTGCTTTTTTCTAACATAAGACAAAGAGGCTGAAAAACCCAATTAGTTTGTCTTCTTGAATTGACATGATCATTTGAAGTCCACCATTCACACACACTAAGGAGATTGATAGAAAGAGCTCATGAGATATTTTCAAATTTGTATTAACAGTGTAATAGCCTGATATGTATACCACAATAGGCAATGTATCATGATTTATTTGGGAGAAGCCAAGCAATTTATTTTTAAAATCAGACATTCAGCACCCCCATATGGCCGTAACAAAACAATCATTGTATCATAACCAAATTTTGCTCGACTGTGACAGCGGCAGTCGAATCGGGCTCCTTCCATCAAACTGTCAAATTGTCGACTATTCAGGGTCAGCCCTAAGACAGATCTTTTTTAAATTTTGCATATCAGCTTCTTACTCCCTCTCTGCACAGTCCCCCTGTCTCCTGTGATTCCTTCTATAGGGGCTCAATGTGACAGCTGACCCTCACACCTAAAACACACACTCCACCCCCATCGCTGCACCACACCATCACCCTCACTCGTTGCCTCCTGCGCCGTAACCACTCCTGACAGCTTTCCAGTCAAATAGACACATTCTCATTAAAGCTGGAAGATCGGCCGAGACACGTCGCATTACAACACGCATGCCGACCACCGAGCACAAAGGAGAAACACACGGTGAAAAAATAAGAGGGGAAGGGGAGAAAGAGAGGAGAAAGAGGGGAGGAATTCCACTGAGGAGGAGACATAGCGAGGGAGAGAGAAAAGGTAGAGATTTTAGGCTGGAGGGGGAAAGCCAGTTAAACAGGTCGGTTTCTGAAATATGTCCTCTCTTATGAGAAGTATAGTATTTACAATGAAGCGTACAGATGCACTGAACCACATTAGGAAAAAAGTGTCAGTTTGTGTTATTGCGTTATTATTCACGGTCTCTAAACTCTGGTGACACAAGGTGATACTTCTCTTGAAAAACATCCCAAATTGACTAGCACACAAAAGCCCCGCAAACACAAAATCAACAGAAAAGGTAACTTCTGCTCAGTGCACTCAGTGGAGAGTTGCATTAACTCTCGGCTTTGGAAACGAATGGTGATCGAATGTGAGGAGGAAACCTGTGTGTTTGATCTGATAATGTCATATTTTCAGGTTTACAGCGACAGAGCAGACCAGAGTCACACAAGCGTGAAGCGATGAACAGTGTCAGTTACTCTCAGTCTCGTCTCAGCAATGCCGATGAGCGTATCCGACGGGTTCGTTCATGTATCGTATTTTAATAAAGCACACCGTCAGACAAGATGGGGGCTCTGTTTGGATTCACTTCCTGCTAGAAATGGATGGTATCCACATTTTGATACCTTGAAACCTTCCCCAGAATTCTACCCCGGTATACTGTCAGGTAAAATGTAACTCAATACAACCCACGTTCCAAAAGAAGGAAACAAACCAAATCACTGCATGTAATTTTGGTTCTGGAAGGACCAACTGGTTTGAGTTTGCCATCTTTTCTTTCTAATGATCCGTCCTGAGAAGAGGCTGTCATTTGATGCGTTAGTATGAGAATGTATAAACAGGACACCTTTTTTGGCAGGCTCTTTAGTTGACGACTAGGTCTACATAATTTATAGGAATTCTGTCATCACTTTTATAGCATCTTCAAACACAGGCATTGGTCCTGCTGCTTGGACAGGGACACACACTCTGAAGATGTTTATTATAAACATGCATACATTACACAAAAGACAGTAATTAAAGGAATACCGTTGCAATTTTTAAATACCCTGGGATACGGTATTCCCACTCAACCCTACTTTCTGCTACACTTTGACCAGAAATAACATTGAAATGGACAAATTCCTTTAGAGTTTGCTTGGCATAGGTTGTGTGTAGAGACGTGTGTGTTTCCCTTTAGAAAAGGTTGATACAGTCACCGTGCAGCAGTTCTCATCTGAGTGAATGTTGAGCCGCTACGTTGCAGCGAATTAGCTTGACATGCTGCACAGAGCATTGCAGGGGAAACGCCTACGCCCCTGGTGCACGCACAACCACATACAGTGCACACACTCATCACATGCATGGCGTATATAATATGATTTACAGTGTGTGTACATAGATGCAACGGAAGCGAAGAGTAGGATTTGGGGATGCTTTTTGGAGAGAGGATAAGGGTAAAGGGTGATGCAGAGAGAGCCAAGGGAGGAACTGTGCACTTGCATATGTGATTATTAGAGCAGAAGCAATTGAGTGCACACAGAATGCAGACCGAGAGATATGAACGGTGGCCGGCTTAGACTTAGACTAGCAAGTGCGGCATTCCCTGCATCTGTTGTGTGTAAAAAATTTAAATAAACAAAATTTCTCGTCCATTCTGTCCACAATGAACTGTGTCAAACCTTTTTGGTGGGATTGAGAGTTCAGCTTGAATGCTTTATATCAGGGGTTTCAGTGTGAGAGAGTGAGCCCCCCCTCAGAGAACAAATATCAGAGGAGCCCCCCCCAATTTTTTTTCTAAATCCCTGTGTTTTGAAAGATCTTTTGATTATTTTACAAATTTAAACATATTTTTGAAACATTCTAAACATTTTTGTGCATTTTTAAGCACATTTTTTAATACATTTTAACATCTAAATCCAGTGTTTTAATCCTGCTTCCTTTAAGCATGGATAGTAGTGACTGAGTGTGCAGCGGAGTGAGAAAGATAGACAGACAGACTTGCCCAAATTATTGACTAGTTAAATGTCATTCACACATCCAGTGTTTTTTCGCTAGTGCCTCCAATGTCCTGCTGGAGGAAAATAGTAGCTAGTGGAGAACCAGACCCTCCTAGCGGGGTCCGGGGGTATGGCCCCCCGGGAGATTTTTTTTCACCTTTTTAAAGTGAAATGCATGAATCTGGTGCATTTTGAGAGGAAAATTAAGAGGCTAAATATGAGGAATTTTGTGTGAACAAATAATTTGGAGACACTGGGTCTGATGAATTAGAAGCTATTGAAGAAGGACACATGGATTTTCCATAAAAATATTAATTTAAAATTAAAAAAATTGTGCAGGGTCCTCTGGGTTGGGCTTGGCGGTCTTTTTCTTTAACGAGACCTATTTCTCTGTAATATAATGAATGCATTTAAATGCAGTAAGAGGAACGAAGCAGAAGAACTCTTGTCCAGCTATGCCGTGATCTTAATATAAAAACAAAAACTAAAAAAAAAAAAAAACATTTTTTTTTTTTTATTTTTTTTTTCACATATTCATCCGCGCCCCCCCCCCCTTGCCATAACCCCGCGCCCCCCAAGGGGGGCGCACCCCACAGTTTGAAAACCACTGCTTTATATGCATCATTTCCATTTTCTATGAAAACGTGGAATGGAATGCGTTGTGATCTGTGGCAGGACGGGGCTCACTCGCTCACTCGGTCTATTGTTGGGCTGAAAAACCACATGGCTCTTTCTAGATCGACACGGCAACAAAGGACAGACACACGAGGGACTGATCTGCAGCCACGCTCACTCTCAGCCCAGTGGTAGATGTAGGACTACCGCTGTGAAAATCCTGTTAATCTATTGTTTCAATCTTTCACATACACATACCTCCCTCATTTTTCCTTATCTGTAGGTAGAAAAAGATCAGAGGCTGACTAAATGTCAACCCAGAACGGGGCCTGTCGGGTAGGGTTGGATCCAAAGCTTCAGGCTGAAATGCCACATGTCAGCGTGGCTCGCCGCAGCGTACATTTTATGTCATGCGTAATTTCATACCGTCTACCTTTAATGTGAGCAGATTGCAAGCTGGGCTTCTGTGTCTCTGCGTGAGGTTTTATTTTTTATTTTATTGTGTGTTTTACCTGGCCTTGTCAAAGTATTTTCCGGTGTATGCCATCCCACAAGCAGCTCCCAGCCCCTGACCCAGGGATCCAGTGGCTACATCCACAAACTGCTGCTTCTGTTAGCACGCACACACACACACACACACACACACACACACACACACACACACACACACACACACACACACACACACACACACACACACACACACACACACACACACACACACACACACACAAACACACACAAAAAAAACATTGTATATTATTCAGACTAAGCAGAAAGCATTGTGAACACAGAGGATGGATTATTATACATTTTTGAAAAGAAAAACAAAACAAAAACAGCAACACATGACAACACACATGTTGTCAGGACAGTGTCTACTGTCTGTGTTGTGTCTTGGTGTCTGGCTTTTCATGAACACACAGTGTCTTATTAATGTCTGCAGCAGAAGGAGAAAGGAGCCGAGGACGGAGCATCTCTGTCACACACAACACCATCTTTGTCACTATCGCTGCCGGCTTACAGCTTGGTCGTCTGTGTAAAGTGTGTTCAAGTCTCTAATGTAAAAGCTTTTTGTATTTTCCTAGTGCAGTGTGAGAACTATTCAAACCATTTCTTGCAGATTTCTGAAAGGAACATATTGTAAAAGGCTGCACATCTGCACATTTGACAGCTCCAGGAGGGCTACATTTAGTGACATATTTCCTTTGTCACGTTCTATTTGATTTTATTTATTGTTTAAGATTATTAGATGCCGTCAAAAGGGTTAGTCCAAAGATTGGCGATATCAGAGTTTAGATGTATCCCTAATAATGCGTATGTGTTGGTATATTGTGAATGAAAGAGTTTCAGGTGTAGAATTTTCCTGCAGGCCTGAACGCCCCCTCACCGGCACGGGGTGTCCCTCCAGGATGGAGTCCACCTTGCGGAGGTTGAGGAGCTCGTTCTCCTTCAGGTAGCCTGTCTCTGCCCACACGGCGTAGAGCACTGGGGCAGCATGGCCCTGGGGGAGGGCAGACGTGAAAGGTCAAAAAACTGCAGTGTGAGAGCACATTCTGTCAACCTGGAAATTGTTAAAACTGCTATCACAGTTTTTCAAACACTCATTTAACACAGGCGGCTATTATAATCTAGATTTGTATGTATCTAACTTGTATTTTTCCCCCCTCAGGTGAGCCTTACCCCACACACCTGGCTGAAGAGTTTCCCGCTAAATACCAGAGAGCAACGCATAGAAGTTCACATACTGTGTGTGTGTGTGTGTCAAATTAAGCATGACATGGAATTTGCCTCTGGCACCTTACAGACATCAAATGATTAAAAACCTCACAGTTAAACATGGCTCATTAAATACTCTCTACTACTTGTCAGCACGGTTTTACCTACTTAAGATTTCCATTCAAGTTTGAATCTTGTTTCAGAGCTCATTCATCAGATAAAACCGGTAACAGGAAATCCAGCAACAGCACAACTTCAATTGTAATGTTTCGTGTCCGTGCATGTTTCAATATTGTGTGTGTGTGTGTGTTACCTTGGAGAGGATGAAGCGGTCGTTGTTGGCGTTACGGGGGTCTTCTGGTCGGTACTTCATGGTATGAAAGAACAGCACCGACATGATCTCGGCCACGCTGCAACATGATGTGGGATGACTGCAAAGGAATGATGGTGAGAGAATCAGCAATCAGAGCAAACATTAAACTTGCCCTATGAGCTGTCAGTCCAGCTCAATGAGCATGAGTAGAGCATACTGTACACACACACACACAAAGGTGCAGAGGGAGAAAAAGAGAGACAGAGTGTCAATCAGAAGTGGAGTTTGACACTTCAATCTTGTGGGCTAATTCATGCCAGACCATCTGTATTCAGAGAGTTATGTAAGACAGACAGACAGACAGACAGCTGACTTTATCAGGGTCAGAGAGTAAGTACATGTACAGTATGTCTCGCAAACCCCCACTCCCCCCCTCCCCCCTCACACACGTACAAATGCATACAGCAGAAAAGACATGCGATTTGTAGTCCATGTTAACTGTTAAAATCAAGACAATTCAAGACCAAAAATTAGGTCACGGTTAAGTGTTATGTCTTGCATGTTATTCTCCTCTTTGCTTCCAAACTATACCTCACTCAGGCCACCTCTGTGAGGGATGCTTCCCTTACTCTCCTGGAAAGGAAAATGTGACCAATTCTTAAAGAGATGAAAAAGTTGGATTTTCTGATCTGATTTGATGTTAGATGTATGGACAATTTTGTTGAAACGCAAATACTGGTTGAGATAAAAGACTGGAATTAAAAGAACAAATGTGATACATAGATACATGTTTGTTCTGTGGAGGTTTCGTTCTTCAAATCGGAATTTTATTTGTTAACATCTTTGCACACACTTGGAGTCGGCTACTTAAAGCTCAGTCCTGTGGTTACTAGGAACAGACGTGCTTCGGGTTTAAGTCCCCTCATTCATACAATCCTTTATGGGCAGCATGTCTCACTGACTTAAAGAAAAGTAGCTTACTTAGTTCTTTGTCACCTTTAATCAGTGAGTGGAGAATTATAATCTCGAATTATAACGCAAAGGAAAGCAATCAACGACACATTACATAGTAAAATATTGGGGAAGCACAACAGGCCTGTGAAATGCAACCTCTCTTAGTGTTTATAGTCAGCTTTGGATATTGAAAAATGCGACCAGAAACGCAGAAACGTTGCATTGCGTTTGTGAATGCGGATTTTATTTTAAAACGTTTCGCCGGATTTATATTTTTTACTCAATTATAACAACTCGACATTGGTGTTGCAAGCTGCACCGGCGCATCACGCAGGGGGGCGGAAAAAGCGTGTCGGTGAGGTCCCCGTTTACGCACCACGTCTCCCAACGAGCTGCACCGCTGATTGCACGGGAGCATGCACCTACCTATCCCGTGTGTGCTCCTCCTCCGTTACGTAACGGGGATCACAGAGTACGCAAGGTAGGGTTAAGGGAGAGCGGAACACCGGTGCACCTGCATCAGTTTATTCCAGACCTACAAATCACCTCCAAAACGCGATTCAATACATTTTTAATTATTTGAAGGGGCGGTTGTGCAATGCAAACACACAAATGACAGAAGGAGAAGTGCGTAAATTGCGCACAACGCATGTTGGTACTGAGCTGTTTTACGCCAAGAGAAACCCTCAAGTAACGTCTTTCACTTTCGCTACAGCATACATGGAACTCATATTCTGATATCCTGCCGCGAAAATAAAATAAATAATAAAGATAGCCACTCTGCAGCTTTGTGTTCAGTCGGTCCATCAGGAAATTAGTTCTTATGGTCGAGCCCTTGTTTCTACTTTGCCCTTTAAACAGACAGGTGCACGAATCATAGCCTATAGCAACTAGTCAAGGACAGTAACTATGCTTTAATGCTCATTAATGCTTTATATCTCCACATTGCTCCTCTTACCCGCTGCCTGCTGCAGTTGTCGCCTTGATGGAGTTGATCCGGAGACGGATGGCGATGTTCCTGAGCGCCTGTACCGTCTGCTGATCGGGTTTATGGTAGTCCTCCATCTGGCCGATGCACTTAAGGAGAGCACACACACTTGGTCGGTTAAATGGAGTAAAGAGTTAAAAGTCCACGGTGCTGTGCAGTCCCGAGAATACAGACGATGAGTGCACACCACAAGCTGGCAGGGGTTAAAAAGAGAGAGAAAGCACTGTCGAGTCTGACAGGGACACAGGAGGGAGGGATGGAGAGAGGGGGCGTGTTCGCAAGCAAAGCCTATGAATATGGCTAATCTCTGGCTAAAAGCAGCCTACAGTTTCTCCAAACGGTCACGCAGCAGCACAGCCAATAGCAGGCGGCCAAGGCCAAGGCAGCAAAACACACGCGCACACACACACGCCTGGGACGCCCAAATTCGACCTCATCTTGCTCCATATTGTATTGCAATTTTTAGAGGAAATTTTAGACTGAAGGATGTTCAGTAGTGAAATTAAACAGTGAAACATTAAAAAAACATACGTATAGTGTTGTGACCATTTTAAATTAATCGTTTCTTTAACGACATATACATTAATTGTTATAGCCCTGAAAAGCACTTCGCATTCCCTTAAGTCTGAATGGTGCTGCCTAGATAAACTAGATCAGAGTATGTCTGCAAAGTGAGGGCAACATTTGAGTTTCAGGAATAGATTCCAGCTCATTATGTCGGTATTTCTTTGGTTAATGACAAAGGGACTTATATTCATATAGCCCACTTCCATCAAAACTATCTATCTATCTATCCAATATATACACACACATAATCTATTAATAGGCTCTTAGATGGTCTCACTTTATACTAATGGACTCTTCTTGTAGTTGCACTATGTGGCAGTATGGATAGGAAACTACAAGGGACAATATGCACTGCACCTACATCAATACATTTAAGGCATATGGCCTTTGCACTAGATTTTATTTGTAAAAAGAGAAGTCATTTTTATTGAATAATTTTTATTATCTACAATGAACACCATTAAGTAAGAATGGTGTCCAAATGAACACAGTGTGCATGGCATTAGCATTAAATAATTGTAGAGTTGTGGATCCAAGGATGTTCAACAGGCTTCTTCAGGACAAAACCAGTCTAACGCACATACAATCTGGTGTTACTGACATCAAAAAAGTTTAAAGGGGAAATGATAGCCATAACATTAACAGTTCTCTGTCTCAATGAATAAGAAGGGGAGGAAGGGTAAATGGCAAAAGGAAGGATCACAAACGGCAGTAATCTTTCTTTAATGACATTACCCAGTGAGGCTGACCTAACGGGATGCAGTAAAACCATTCCTGCCATTCAGGTAATGACAGTTAGTGTTAACTCCTATTGTAGAGTTTTATTTTGTTTTTGAGGTTTGATTTTTGTTGGACACTGTGACATTTTAATAGAATTACTAACTGATCTCCACATTCGACCAACATGGAACCTGAGAAGGGTGATTCGAAGGGAAAAATATAACATTGTCATGGCCAAATACTATTTATCAAGATCCACTACGGAGGAAGAAACATATATTTGTTTGTCAGTTAAACCCGGCACTGCCGCCTAATCCAGCTCTCTGATGGAATAAACCCTTTCATGGGCCTTATACCAAATGATTACAATTGAACGTTGGCAGTTACAACCACTGTGGAGTGCAACAGAAAAAAAAGTAAGCACCCAGTGACATCTGGTGGTCGAGAAGAAACATTTTTAACGTACCATTCTCAAGTACCTCTGATGAACGAAGGAAATGCCGCACTTTAAAATAAAACTTGTCCAAAAAAAACCAAAACAAAACGTAATTTAGGCTAATTGGATATTTTGTCTTTTAGTAAACCAGGAAATGTTCAATTAAATGCTGATTTTGGGTCACTGAATCATCGTTTTAAACTAACAACACATATTAGATAACATTTGTGTTGAATCAAATCAGCAAACACAGACAACACTATTTTCAAATCTTTATTATCACAAAATAGTCATAATAAACCAAACTATGCACAGCGACAACACTCTTAGAAAATGAATTTAATTTTCAAAGACTTTCCCAAAAATCCCTCTCTCTGGCCCAATAAGATAAATTATACCAGAGCGTAAAAAATAACCTTAAAATTTTAAATATGTGACTGGGATTATAAAAATCTCTTGTGTCAATCATCCATTCTGTTTGCATTTATTTACCAACACATGCCAGAAGTGTTGGAAAGACGACTTCTGAAAGGATAAATTATAACAACAGGGCAATGAAATGTAGAAATGATGTGTTTTGCACCCTGGCTGTGGACATGTCGTTTATGCACAAGAAATTTAAACGTTTGCATAAAAAAGTGGGGAAACGAGATAAAAGAACAAAAAACAAAAACAGACAGCAGAAAACCATGACTGACAGCGGCACATAGTAAACACCAAATACATTCAAATAGCAGGGCCGAATGCAAAGTCATGGTATTACAATCAAGTATTTATGCAGAAGTTCATATCACTCCATCAATAATTTCTGTTGATTATAAATGTCCCTGCATGTTCTGTGAGTGTCAGGACACCATTGTAAAATAGGTATACTCTCTGCAATTCATGTTGTTTGCAAAAAAGAAAAATGTCTCCTAAGAAGGTTTCCATCTGGTATATTGATTGTTGAGTGAACTATAGTGTGTAGACTGTATAATGTTGTTAGAAAACCTTACACTTTCATGTTTTACATACTTTTTAGACCAAGGCATTTCTGTGCCAAAGGGGTTAATCCTATTAGTCACCCTCTTATGTCTTTGTCTAGGAAAGCTGATCAGATACATTGGATCAGTTTTATTGGTGTGTAAACAGCATCAATAGTGACACACATGATTAGTAGACGGATGTGGTACTCCCTGTCTGCAGGGCTTATAGAGTTCAGAGCTGCAGTAGCCTTTTACTGCAAAAAAACAAAACTGAAAAAAATAACCACAATTGGCTCTTTTCTTAAGCCATGGTCTGGAAAAATGTATGTCGAATCAGGAATGGAGCGAGTTTATACTTTTCATAATTAGTTTTGGATTAGTATAAACTCAAGTGGTTTGAAACATTCAAAAGATATATGAATAGGCATATCAGCCATCAGTTTCCAAATTATTTTGATTTTTTTTTAGATAATGCAAATAATAATTCAGATGCAGAACCAGAACGCAGAGTTTCAGATGAACCTAGCTCTATAGTACCATCCTAAAATATTCTGTAGTATTGGACAGAGACGAGGAGAAAGACAAAAAGAGCAAGGCTATAGAGGAAAGTGGAGAAATGCAAAGGTAGCAAAGAAGCTGGATGTGCGTTTCTCTGCGTGCCTGGTCACAATCTCTAACATAACACTTAAAACAGCAGCTGGGAGGAACTGATAGTGAATTTGAGATCTAAGTCGCAAGTGCTTCTCCACATAATAACAGAAGGTCTTCATATTCCTTGGACAAGGGTAGAAAAAAAAATCATCAACCTCCTCCTTAATATTATTATTAAGGACAAAAACTGTAGCGGCTGTTCAGTGTCTATGTGGTGTTACCAAAATGACACAGACCTCCACATTATTTTGACAGAGACTGTGGAAAAAACGGAAAATGAGGCGTCATTTTTAACACCACAATGGGACAGTTTGTCTGCAAAGATCTCCAAAACACTTAAAATTAATTGTCTTATTATTTAGATGGGAGTAAAAGTGTGTAATCATTGTTCCCTTTCTCTGGCACTGCGATGGTAAGATAAGTAAGTAAAGCAGCGTTTGCAGTTCCTCTAATGTTCAAGCCGTTTTTAAATGTCCGTCCAAGGTTGAAAAGTGAAATGATTTGAAGCTACAGAATTTCCACAACAGCTTCACTTCATCAGTCCGTGGCCCAACCGTTTTATAATGTCTATAAAGTCAAAATGAAAACCGAAGGCCACACTGGGAAGTTGTATCTCATTCCTTATCTGCCACAGAAGTTCTGGTTTGAGATGTAGGGCGACAAATAGTTGATCCAAGGTAACTTGAGAAGTGGGTATCTGAGTTCAGGTGAGAACTCAAGAAAAAGTGATGGTGTGCTGTGTGCCAATAACCTGTTGTCCACACTTCTTTACACTCCCATTTACGTCTGCATTGTTGGTGGTGGTTGTTGACTATAGCTTTATGTTGCTGAAGTCCTTGGACAGAGTCTGCAGGTAAGCATCATGAATGGCACTGAGGAAGTCTGTGTCGTTCTAGACAGGGGGGGAAGAAAACAGGAGAGGAATGAACAAAAACTCACCAGTACACACAAAATAAGATTATTGCTTACACGTCTAAATGACTTCAAACAGGTGTTGAAGGTTTTATCCCTCCCATTCACTGGCTTCACAGCAGCATTATTATACTCTCTTTAACCATCGTACAGGAACTAAATGTGGTCCTCGTTTCCTCCAGCTTAACGGCAGGTTTAGTTCATCATAACCAAAAACCTTTTTAATGCAATTGAGGTAAACCACCCCTTTGACTTTACACAAGAGTCTTTCTATTTCAATTGTAATGGAAAAGTACAGGCAAGCTGTAGCTAAGAAATGTTCCAATCCAACATGCCATTAGTGCTGCTCTTATGTATTTCAGGCCATTGCGTACCTTGATGAGGTGTATCAGAGTCTCCTGTAGCTGGGTTTTGTTGTAGGGAGCTTGTGGTGGCTCGGTGGAGGACGGCTCGATGGGTGAAGGAGGGACCACTGCTGCTGTTGTCTTATTGACTGACTGCTGGAAGGCGCTGGGGGAGAGCAGCACCGACGCTGGAACAGGAAAACCGGGACTCATTGGAACAGACTGAGAACAGAGACGGAAAGACGGGGAGAGACAGTGAAGAAGAAAAAAAAAACAAGAACAAACAACATGTGGGATTATTATCAAGTCTGTTGTGATATAAATGTACTCATGAGAGACAAGACACGGATGGCGCAAACAGATCCACAAACAGCTTTAACTCACAGACATTGGCTTGATCAGTTTTGGAGGCTGAGAGAAAACATCCATGTCCTTGCCATGCTGGAGGAGGGGTTTCCCCATGTGCTCTTGAAAGCTGCGGGGTGGATACAGTGTGCTGGGCAGAAAGTTGGGCGCGAGGATGTGTCTGTGGATGTCCGAATTCACAGATGGGGGTTTGAGCGCGCCGAATATCTCATGTCCCAAATAGGATGGAGGAGCTGCCGGCGGTGCGGAAGGACCAGGGGGCGCAGCATGATGCTCTGAGCTGGCAGCAGGCATCATGAGAGGGGACACGGAGCACTGAGGTTGGGGGTCTGACCTGGGGGCCACCGACTGGAAAACAGGGCTGGAGTGTAGCGGGTACGGAGCTGGGAGCAGGCCGGGGATGGGGACTTGGTGCCACTGGTTTGACCCAGGGTCCTGTGCTGACATATGGGGAGGGAGGAGGGCTTTTTGGTGGTGGGCTGGTGGTGGAAAAGATTGGTTGTGGAGGTAAGTGATGGAGGGGTCATTGGACGCAGTGGTAGTGTGTTGTGCAGGCATAGTGGGTAGAGAGGGGTCCTTAGCTAGGGACGAGCCAAAGAGCTCCTCCACTGTGATCTGCTTCACCATTGTATGAGAGCTCTGGGGGGAAAAACAAGAACAAATGGGTGCGCTGGGTGTTAGACAAGAACACACAAAGAAGCGTAGAGACATTTTTTCAAACAGAACATCATTGGAACTCGGGCTGTTGGTCGGACAAACTAATCAATATGAAGACGACGTCATCATTGTATCAAAATGCTACTTTTCTTCTCCAATAAAGTCGTTACATAAACAGTAAGATAATTGCGAAAGCCGGAAAATTTTAAATGGGAGAAATAAAGAGAAAAAAAGCATGGGCTGTAGTTGTAACAAAAGAAAAATAGCCTAAGTCACCATTTAAAATAAGAAGGGCAGCAAATAATATAAAATGATTGTCCTACAATTTGAATACATATAAATAACTCACCAAAGCAGATAGTTGTAGGCTATATCCAACCGCGTAATGCTCACTCCGTGTCCGTGAATAATTACCGCGACTAATTCCTCATTAACGGAACGTTACACCGGCCGTTTTTTGAATCTCATCCCCATATTCCCTATTGAAGGCTTCTTAACTGTTGTTGGCTCGGAGCGAATGTGCCTGAAGTAAGCCTTGCTTCTTCTTTACTTTTCTTTCCAAGCGGAGAGCACCTTGCATGCTCACCTGTCACTTAGAGTAACAAGTGTCATCTCCCCTTTTTATAAAGGTAATTTTATCATCTGCTTTCAGTTATATTCCTGAAAATGTTCTGTAGAAAGGAGAGACCGTGTTCAGCTCTGCGTGCTGTGGAGAACACAGGCTGCGCTTCGGTGGCACGGAGGTGGCAGTTATTTGCAGTTGCGGTTTGACACAACGCTCAGTTTATTGCACTTGCATCAAAATATCTAATTTTGTTAAACTTTATTTTATCCGTTTTGTACACGTATATAACATTTTAAAATAGGGGCGGCCGGCCGGCTGGCCTAAAGGCTACAGACACTAAAAAAAAAAAACGATTTTCCTCATCCACCAATCGATTTAATTTGAAACGAGGAGTACTCGATTACTAACGCCCATCCCTAGTAGCTACAGAACATATACTGTGCTGTGTAATAACAGGGTCAAAAAATGGGGAAAAAGTCGTGGCTTATAGTCCGAAAATTACGGTATGTACCTTTTCCGCTTTTGGTGTGCTGTGCGCTTGCACTCTGATAGCTGCTTTTGCATTCAAGTCTGCAGACACATCCGGTTCACCTGCCTGAGCCTGCATCACACAAGAAAACAAACAAGAATGAATATTCAGAGGAAAAAAATAGACAGAGGCAGTGGTTTTGAGGAACTGAAATAGGGAGTCTGAGTTCCTAACCCTAAAATAAAAACGTATTTGCTGATCTGAGAACCTAATAACATATAATGTGCATTTGTGTGCCTGCTCACTCTCTGATACTCGTCCTTGGCTTTGCTGAGCAGTTCCAGGATGTCGATGGGCCGTGGCTCTGTGACACCATTGGTCCTCCGAGGCTCTGGCCTCTCAGGTGAACCTCTCTGAGCATGGTCTGCTTCTAGTTTCACAATCCTGGGGGAGGGTTAAAGCATGAAAGCATGACTATATGTTATTTCTTTTGTCAAATCTGTATTCAAATACTCTGTTTCCCAAGCTAACACCTTATGTGTGAAAAAGCTTAGAAAAGGAAGTAACATTGAAGTACTGTCCTAAATTATCAGATATAGAATACATGCCGAGCTACTTACTTGACCATCAGCTGAGCGATGCGTTGGCAGTCCCTCTTGTCATAGAACCAAATACTGTAGATACCCACTGCAAGAAAAACACAATACTGTAAATTACACCACAGAGAGAAACTTTACATTAGACAAAACTATGGACACAAAACATTTTTATAACCAACCAAAATGAAGAAATGACTCAACCTTGATATTAGTCTTAATAAAGAATATCAACTGGGATGGTGATATTTGAAGTTTTGGTAAGTTTTAATTTATGTAAAAAATAAATATAAAATAAAACATTTATTAATTATACAAAGTACCAAACGTATACATCTCTGCAAATATAAGGCAGGTGTGTTTGCCTCAAAAGGAACTGAATGTAGAACTATTTCAATCTATTCTCAATAGACAGGGTGATGGTGAAATCTCATCATTAAACAACACCACATTCTCCAACACCCAAGGGAAACTGACAACACGTTGCACAATAAAACATAATATAAAAACAGGCTGTATGTCAGAAGTGGATAAAACCTTGGTTGATTTTGCATCGCTTGTGTGTGATGAAACACTGGCGTAGACAAGGACCCACGAGAGGCTGAGGTAACTTAGCAACCTATGCGTTTGCCTCCCAGTAGCATTTACTTTGAGCACTGGGAATATGGAGCGGTGTAAACAGGTGTGTGTGTGTGTGTGTGTGTGTCTGTGTCAAAAGTACATTAGTCTATCCAAACAGCACTCTCCAAGTCTGAGTACATTCGTAAGCGTCGGGCAGTAACTTCAACAGTACTAAAAGATACTCAGAGCAAGACCCAAATAACCATTTTTTCAAACTCTTGGCTCTTCAATCAAACTTATATCTTGCTCCTGATTAGCCGTCATCTATTTTTTTTTACTCTAGGACTAAAACAACAGTCGATGGACTAAAAAGCAGGGGAGGACGCCATCTGCCAGAGGAATAAAACCTAAGGATTATTGTCAACCAGTGCTTTACAACTGGACCAGGGTTTTATATTTCTTCAAGTCAAACCTTGCATGAAATTAAAATGCTAAAAGTAGCATTTGGACTCAAGTGAAGCTGCAAGTAAAGCTGCTTTGGCCCGGAAATTAACGACCAATAACATCATGTCTTCCATACCAGCCAGGCTGATGGGCAAATCCAGTCCAAAGGGGGAGCAGTCGACTTTGACGTTGACTCTGGCCATGTTATTTTTTCTTATAAGCAAACAAATGGGAAAAGAGTCAAATTCCTTGTTCGTTGCCTTGATGAAACTCCTGTTAAGACTTCTAATGGATTACCTCGGTGGTAGCACTGTCAGTTACTTTCTGAAGATCTGAGGAAAGACATCAGTCCTTTTCTTTTCACCTGACTTGCAGTTGAACTTTTTCCATAGGTCTAGGTGGAGGTTTGACAGTGACATTGTCACCTCACTGGATGAAACCATCAGCTAAAATAAAATAAATTTTATATCAAGGAAGTAGACCCATTTATAATTAAAACCCTAGGTCTTTTTGGCTGCTGCCCCAATGCAGAAGGATACCTGCTGTGGCCAATACAAACTGAAAGTGTTGCCGTCTGGTAGGCCTACACGAGGTCATGAGTGGAAGAAAATCCTCAGAAGAAGTTTTGCTGCTCAAGGAGACTGCTAGGCAACAAAATGACTTCAAGAAAAAAGGAAAAGAGATGTTCCAGAAAACATTGGGAAGGTGTTTGTTTGGCATTTTCAGAGGTATGGTTACATTTGGTCATATTTAATGTGTGTTAGTGAATGTCACCAACAACATAACAGCTGATAAAATAGAATCTGGTACAGCAATAGTTTACAGCTAGCCTGGCACCGCCCGCCTACTACTTCCGCTCAATTTTCATTTCCCTTCAGTAGTCAGTCTGAGTGTGCGGTATATTCTTAGGTTTTCCCCGGAGAGATTTCTGCCGGTCCAATCAGCGAAAAGAAGGAGTGGCTCAGAAGCCGGCGCATGACATGGTTGGTTGGCAGATCCAGAGTGTCACTGGACAGATCCAATAGTTTTAAACTTCAACAGACACCCGCCTTCAAGTGAGTTCACGTTTGTCAATTGAGCGATTCCAGACCTTCTGTACAAATGAAATGAAGTACGATGGTCTGGTAGAACCAGGCTAGTTTACAGCAGTACAATTAATTGTATTTATTTTGCACAGCATTTCTTACTCCCATAATGTCCTGACCGGTGCCCCTCCTCGATGATTTGCCGCTGCCTTTAACTTCTCATGAAACAGTGAAGTAACCAAAACATAGAATTCTGGACATCGAATAATAAAGAAATAAGTAAGTCTGTAGCGTGGTTGGTTTAGAAGAGCTTCTATTCAACAGAATACTCACAGTTGCCGTTCCTATAGAGCAGGAAAGGATCCTGCAGCTGGAACTCCAGGTCTTTGTTGATTGGCTCAACCAGATTCTCTGTGCTCAGTCGGTTCATGATGGTGAAGCCATGGCGAGGCGAGGCAGACCTTACATGAAAAAAGATTACAAAAACCATATCAATAGTACCCCTGGCTCTGCAACACATAAAAATCATCACCCCAAAAGTTATGAAATATATTTTTTAAAACTTACTATGACTTGACTAACTTAACAACTAAGGAATATATCAAAGCAAATCAATATATTGAAAGGAAAGCAGGGTTTTTCTGCATATTAGATGATGAACGACTAAAACAACTAATCAATCACCAACTCTTTTATTTATTTATTTATTTGCCCTTTATAGTCTGTGGTTTTCTTACAATGTCAAAACTATTGGCAGACAATCACACGGAGTCTAAGCACACGCTGTAATAGAACACCAAAAAAGAGTAAACAAACCGCCAGTTGACGTTTGTTTACAAAGGCTGCGGCCTGCGCACGTGCGGACAACACGTCAACTTGCAGCGAAAACACACACAACAACAAACCAGTAAACAACCGTGATGGTCTTTGTGATAAATGATATGACATAATTCAATGTGCTTACCTCGAATAAACAAACAGGGTTCCTTCGATTTCGGTCTTCTCCTGAAATCATAAGTGACGATATGTGACAAACAATACAACCGTTCATTCAAGACTGCTGAATAAAAACGACGCACGCTCAACATTAGCAGCAAGCTGTGCTAGCTCAGGTAAGTTTACGCTGACATATTACTTACTTATATTAACAGATGTGACCAAAACATTACCCGAAATCATCTTAACGGTGTTCCTGTGCACTTATTCGAAAGGGTTACAGTTAGAATAGACACCAATGTTTTCTTATGTTGTTGTCGAGGAGCTAGCATTAGCATGCTATGTGAACCCTTGAGCTAGCATACAGGCTATCCACGTACTGTTTGTGCTGTTCTGACAAACTCACCCATTCATTGGCTTTGGAGTTGAAGTTGTACAGAGCCACTTGGCCGGTAACATCGAGCAGTTTGTTTATGTACGGGTCTTGTCTCTGTAGAGCTGTTAAGCTCATCATATGTCCAGCGTTTACGGTCTCCATCTTGAATGTGACTTGCGCCCGCACGGACGGATTTCTACAGACACTCTTAACTTCCGCTGTCCCCGAAAATGACGGAGCTCTAAAAGTTTCCAACAAAACCATAGCTTTGTAAACTATGATAACTTCACTCTGTTCTGTAAGAAGTTGAACTACTCCAAAGCTATGGATAAATCTATTTTAGTTATTTAAAGCTAGACTACTTAATAAAAATGGCAGAGCTTATTGCAGAAACTAAAAACTATTCAATCAGGTTTCTTCTTCATCATATAGCACTACATAAAACAATTAATGATTTGTTATTTAGTAACAGATGTCATTTAAGTTTTATTTTATTTGAATGAAAACATTAAAAACAATAACCTAAGTATTTCACATGTGAGATTACAATGCAGCTTCCTGCCCTGATATCATAACTGTTTTGTAATTTGTAGTTTCAGACTAGTTAGGCTGACTACACCACACAAAATGCAAACAAAGTAATTTAACAATAGGCTACTCGAATCACTACGCAAATATGAAGGTAGTCTAGGTGAACTATCAAGTTACTGAAATATGTAGCCTAGACTAGGCGAATTACACTAGACGTTTAACTAGGCTGCCTAGTTAAACGACTAGTGTATTTCACTACTCCCCAATATGCTTAATAGGATACATTAATTAAAAAAATAAAAACAACCCTAGAGCAGTCTATCCTTATAATTTGGCTAAAACAGCAGATTTTTTTTTTACTTTCACAATAATCAAGTGAACCAATTTGCATGAAAACCACTGGGCCGCGCTGCTTTACTAATTTTGGGTCCAGTCTGAAATCTGAAAACGCATGTGCACTGACCACATGCTGTCTGTGGGTGAAACCTAAACGTTAATACTGTCATATGTTTTTATGAGTATAGGTCTCAACCAGTAAACCAGTTGTTTGTATCAGTTCGAATTAATGCACACAATGTCTACAGTCATGCCACACAGGCTATAGCAGGTCTGTCCAAAACTGGCAGTGACAAACAAATACCCCAGGCTATTTTAAATTTAGCATTTTAATTATCTTGATTGAATACATGTAGTTTTTTTTTAAAGTTTATTTTAGGCCTATACAAGCAGGCTACGTTAAAAAAAACACATTTCTCTGCTCGGTTTTTGGTCCCGTTGAGCTACAGCTGCCTGCCCCATCTGCCTGGAGGGAACATTGGAGCAGGGATTACAATCGGAGGATTACGCGCTACCGTGAAATTGTTATCCTACAGGCACAGGTAATCCAATCACTGGTAACCTTCCAGCACAAACCCGACGACTCATTTCCTCTCTAAACGCCGCGGAGAGAGGGCCAGAAAACGGCGCTATGATGAGGCCTCTGAGAAGAGCCAGGTGAATGCCGTTCATTATAAGGGGCAGACCCCTGAGGGGTAAGTCAAAGGACACACAGGGATACAGCAACGCTTTGGGGGCTTTAACCGGACTTGGTGTGTATCTCATATGATCCTCGTTAAATAACCATAACCTAAATACTGACACTTTAAACTGGTTTTATTATGCAGTGTAATGACTGTGACATGAGTGCATTTACAGCATTGAACCGAACATGGACATAAATATAGATTAGGCAGGTTCAATACATGATGTTGGCCTATATGTGGCCATGTGCTGTGTTACACTTTAACACAGAGCTTAGACGAGGCCTGTATTTGTGTGTGTGTGTGTGTTTGTGTGTGTGTGGCACTGTGTCACATGCTTCTTTACACTGTCAATTCAACTTGTGTAGTTGGCAACAGCCTGTCAACTCATTATCTTCATTATAGCATCCAATGTAGTCTATTCGTTGCTGACTGTTATGGATTTTAAAGTGTAGGCTTAATCATGATCCTTGTCCGTCTGAAAACATCTAGCCATTTCTTTACACGCGCGTAGACGGGGGCGTCAACAGGTGCATATCCAGTCTGACAGTGATTCCAGCCCATTTTCCCATGCGATCGCTCTAACTTGCGCGCGTCCATCATCAGCATCACAGTCAGTGGATTGACTGCCGCTGTCAGCTGCGCGTCCTCTCGGATCCGCCGTGGATCTGCGAACACGCACCCGGATGTAACGAAAATGTTTGGCGCTCCTCTCATCAGGGATTTTGCTCGGAAAACATTTTATAATTCAGGTTAACGGCTCGAATCAGCAGGCTCGCGGGGTCCACACCCTTTGGATGTTTATTTTTCCGACGATGAGTTGGATTTCGAAAGCATCTTTTCAATGAGGATTAGAGGATGCAACAAGCAGATGAACAGTCTGAAGGTAAAAAAAAAAACAAAAAAAAAACGCAGGAGAGTTTGAGCGCAGCTAGAGAGAGAGAG
Source organism: Hyperoplus immaculatus (assembly GCA_949357725.1). NCBI lineage: Eukaryota > Metazoa > Chordata > Actinopteri > Uranoscopiformes > Ammodytidae > Hyperoplus > Hyperoplus immaculatus. The sequence goes on along the minus strand of OX442360.1, from coordinate 12,449,365 downwards.
AGAAAGAGAGAGAGGGGGCGAGCGCACTCGTTTTTTCTTCCTCTGGATGTATGTTCATTCTCCGTCAATGTTTATTCTATGTGATTATTAGTTATCCGTGTCTGCTGATTTTTCCAAGTTATTCTAGTCCACACGTTGAGTTATAACATAATTTTTTGGCTGTAATGACCGCAATCATCACATCCACTGGTAATTGACCGAAAAATGGTCGACTATGTTTTGATGTTGCCTAATAGCATGGTCAAGAGGTCGTGTTTGGAAACGACAGCTTGTTGGGGGTCATTTGGATTTGAGTGAACCCAGAGCCGTTAAATGAACTTTTCAAGTGGACTGGGCAAAATCCCAAACAAACTATTTAAAAAGCCACCATGGGTCAAAGGAGAGTCGAGAACAGAGTAAACATTTGTGACCCAGCAATGTGTAACGGATGTGCGACGTCCAGCACATCTGCTGGGATAAGGGTGATTCATTATCTAACATGTTGTTATTTTGCAACTGCAGTGATCTAATGCCATGGAATTTATCTTTCTCATTCTGTAAAATATGAAGGCAAATCTCACCTGTGAGAAGATGAACATCTGGTAAAATTCAAGTGAAGCTGTAGGCAATATGTTGAAACCTATTGAGGCTTCTGATAATATTTGACACACTATGATATGCCTATTTATATCTGTCAGATCCTCAGTGTTGTTGTCATTAAAAAAAACATAATCAAATACAGTAAGATAAATAAATCACTTTAATTCAGGTATAGGAGATGAAAGATCAAGAATTAGAATTTTGCCAACTTTCTGTAAGCAATAGTTTTTCAAGCTTTGATTTGCTTTTGTTTACTGTGGCCAGTCCTTTATCATTTTGTCCATTCATCTTTCTCTCCCTATGGCTCAAGGCGAAGAGCTCTGATGCGTTAAAGATACATATCTGATGAACGGCCAGTGTTTCTGACTTGATCATCTCTCGGTGTGAGAGCTTTTTCAGCTGTGACAGTTTTCCCCTGACGATGGGACTCTGCTTTGGAATGGCAGTGAACCACAGTGACAGTTTCAAGGGCACTGCCTTTTTTTCACTCGTGGTTTGCATTGATTTAATGGCACTCACTGCCTCTCTCATTCATGCCGACTATCCCGCTCTCTCTGCCTGTCTTTTCCACCCTCCGTTCAAACCATCCTCCTCCTCCTCTTCTTCTTTATTTCTACATCTTCGGCTTCTTATTCAAGTTCAGCTTTCACCTTTTTATTAGTATTAAAGTTGCACAGGGGCATGATACCTACTCCATTGAAGTCTATATTATTGCTATGCACATGCTTGACAAAATAAATATTCAAAACAAGTATTAAGTTGGACAAAGCAAATCCTTAATATGAAATGAAACTCCTCTTGTCTGCATAAAAAAGGTAATCTTCACTCCCCTTTCCAGTTTGCCCAAATAGAAATCTCTGCTCAGATAAATGGAAAACCTGTCAATTTAAATTGAAATACAGAATGCGCAGAAAGCCAGACTAACCAATGTGTGTTTTTTTCTTTGCGTTTTAAGAGGCACCAGCTGTTGTAACACATGAATGTATCTTTATTTATTTAATTTTTAATTTATTTAACTTATGTTGTGTGATAGGCCTATTGATGTTTATATTTCCCAGTTGCTTACCGCTACTGTTTGGAGCCACCAACACTCAAAGTCATTAGTACGTCTTAACCTAAAATAGTGTGTCAGCAGTATATGACATAACATTTATGTGAAAAGTTAAACATATCATTTTGAGCTTTAATGTTAAAGCTGCAATAAGAAGAATTTGAAAAAGCACCATTTTGGTGCCTCCCAGTGGTAGCAGAACTCAGAGCAAGGTTTGTTTAATTATTCCAGATAAAAATTCTTACTTATTCAGAAAATTGCAATAACAAGCGGGCAAATTTCTCGAAATGAAACATGATGTTAGCAGATGTTTTTTTTGCCAAAACACTAACCGTTTTGTCTCTTGTCTCCTACCCTCTCCTTTCAGGGGCACAGAATGCCAGCAACAGAAGGACTACACCCGCCACTGTTGCCACGCCAGTCTGGTCAGAAAACCATACCTGTCTGCACCAGCTCTATCCGGCAGAGCCTCTGAAGGCACCACACAGCACCGGCAGGCCAGTGGGCTCCTCTCTTGGCCTCCTCGCGGCTAACAGTGGCAGCATTCAGGGCCCCGATGGCGCCGGTGCCGGTGTCAGCCCGGTCCTGGCTTGGCACGCCGCCATTAGCGCGGCGCGCCAAGCACAGGGCGATGATGCTGAGCCCGACGTGAGACCACGCCCCTCGGTCTGCCCCACTGGAGCAGCTCCTGTGGGCTCTCTGGCACAGCGGAAGAGGCAGCAGTACGCCAAAAGCAAAAAGCAGGGAGGCTCTACCAACAGCAGGCCACCCAGAGCTCTGTTCTGCCTCACCCTCAATAACCCCATCCGCAGGGCCTGCATCAGCCTGGTGGAGTGGAAGTATCCTTTAGCCCACAGACAGAGGCTAATACTTAGGGGGGATGGATGGATTATGTTTGTTTATATATGGGTAGATGCTTTATAGATTAGTGGATGGATAGATTTGGGGGGGGGGTTATGAATGAATATATGACTTGAAAAGTAAACAACCCCAACTTTAATGTCACTACGGCAATGGCCTATCTAGGCTGCAAGTGCTGGGCCTTCAAAAGGTGGAATTAATAGAGAATGGCTACTAATTTATTAGCTTTTTTCATGTCTTTATTTGATAAAACTGGGTTCCTTAACAAGTTTGTGTCTCTTTTCAGACCATTTGATATCTTTATACTGCTGTCTATTTTTGCCAACTGTGTGGCCTTAGCCATCTACATCCCCTTCCCCGGAGATGACTCCAACCTTACCAACCAAGAACTGGTGAGTGACACTGGACAATACACAAACAAGACAGTGTGTACTTCATACACTGTGGTTTCATATAAAATGCACATTCTGTTAGAAGCAACACAACAGCCTAAAATGTGCATGTATTGGATTATCATAAAAACACACACTGGGATAATGTTTTAGACACAAGTGCATCTCATAGCTTTTCCTAACTGGTATTCATTAGGTCTGGTGTCTTTTGTTTTGAATTGGAAAGACACATCAACAGCAATGGAAATAAGCAGATCAGCAAAAAGTTGAATAAAAGAAGTCTTGAATCATCCTGATGGCCCTGATTAGTTTAGTTCAGTTTACTAGTGTGAAAGAACATGCACTCAAAAGCAGGGAGCCTATTCAGAACAGTCTTGCACACCCTTGATTGTCTGATTATGATATCAAGCCATGCTGACAGTTTGGTTATTATTGACCATCTCAATATCATGGAGATGGAGATTTCCCCGATTCAATGGTTTTCCAGAAAATCCACAAACCTCAAAGTCAGCAGGTTTGAATGGAACTTTGTCTAGTGAGGAAGCATGTTTTTGAGTAATCATTAGGATTTGACCCATTAAAATATGCTTTGAATGGTTTACTTTAACAGGGTATTAAAGTCATTTCTTCGTGACTTTACATATTTATTTGCAGTGCAGTTCCACAGATGTGGCCTGCTGAATGTGCAGCAAAAGTTGAAGGTGTTTGTTCACGCATGCGCTGTGTAGCTAGCTGCTCTTGCCACAATTTGTCATCAGCCAGGTTACACACAAAGGCAGGACACAACACCTTTGCAAGAGGTTGATTGGCCTAACATGGGGGTTGTGTCACAGGGGCTTTCCTGGCAATATTTGGAGAGATGTGTCGGGTTTCATTGTTTAGTTGACAAACACACACACACAAATGCACGCACAAATGCACGCACACACACACACACACACACACACACACACACACACACACACACACACACACACACACACACACACACACACACACCACACACACACACACACACACACACACAGAGGGTTGTCACATCATCTCCTCATAGTGTTGGATGAGCACTGAGGTGAAAAGACAGCAAGGAAGTGAGAGATAAAAAGCAGTTTGTTATGGTGCCTCCATAATTACAGTGTAATGTGATAGCATCCAACTATAAACAAGATAATAATTAAAAAGTATGCATCCAACACAGATCTGATTACTCCTGATTATTTACTAGAGTAGAGTGCTTTGTTACGGTCGGAACAATGTAACAAGAACGCAGCATTATACACAATTCAGATTCCATGTCAAAAATGGCATTTATCTTTTTAGCTAGGTGAACTGTTTATTATTGTTTTTGACTATTGAAAATGAAGACAGGGAAAAACCAGTTAAGACCAGGAGGCAGATTAGTGTAAAGCAGCGTGCTGTTTGGCGTTCACATCTGTTGAATCAAACAGAACTAGACTGTTAACACTAGAGAAGGTCAGCTATAAGAAGGTGAGAGAGACAGGTCCATCATGGTCCGTTAACCTACCACGCCCACCATCGTTTCCCAATCTGCCGGAATTATGTTTCCTCCATTTGGAACACCAAATCACTCTCTCTGACTTGTTCTGACGTTAAAAACAATGCAGACCAGTCAAAAAAATGTTTAAATCAGGATTGATAACTTTAATGTAGGCTCATTTATAGTTTCTGTATCTGGATTGAAAGAGACACTGCGTAAGTCTCTTGTCCAAAAGCAAAATAGATCCGGTGGACGTTATTATGGAGCCACAGAGTTTGCAATAAGCAGTTGGGACAGTTGTTTGTTTACTAATGAAGTCGTCCTTAGGTGCTTCAGTGTGTCCATGGCAACCTCTAAAACCTCTCCTGCAGCACAATCCACTTCAGCTCTGTGCACCCGTATGTCCAAAACAATCCCATCTCAAGCACAATGCCCCACATGTGGCTGAATGCACTACTTCAACTTATTAGCGTGTTAGCAAACATAACTTGTTTGTGACGTATTAAACATTTACAGAGCATTAACAACATGTATTCAATAGAGGCCATAATAGGTGCTCCAAAGCTAATGTTGGTTTTCTTTGTCGGGAACACGGCTGGTCTTTCTCACCAGAGTAGTCAGGGTTATGCTATTATTTGTTTTAAGTTGACATCTCTTTTGTTATTATCAAATCAAATCAAATCAGTTTTATTTGTATAGCCCAAAATCACAAATACATTTGTCTCAGTGGGCTTTACATTTCATACAATATGATATATGATACAATATGATACAATATGACGCCCTGCCCTTACACCCTTAGCTCGGCTGAGAAAAAACTCCCAGTAAAAACCCTTTACCGGGAATAAAAAAAAATTTAAGAAATCTCAGGGAGAGTCGACAGAGTAAGGGATCCCTCTCCCAGGACGGACATACTGCAATAGATGTCATAAGTAGAGAAAATCACGAAGGAATTTGATCATTGACCAGGTGATTACATGGTAATACTAAGTAAAGTGCGAATAGTGTGGATGCAGGAAGACTTCAGATGCTGCCAGAGGATCCACACCGTCTCGTCTCCAACAGGGAAAACTAAGGTTTCCATCGCCGGGATTACATCCCACGTCTCCAGGTGGCATCCTTAACCACTGCAACATCTTTCGCGTTGATGGTCCATTCTCAGATGTTACCGGAGGGGGGACCAGATCCACACCGTCTCGTCACGACCAGGGAAAACTGGAAGAGGACAGACAGGCAACCAGTGAGCAAAGCAAAAATGAATTTAAAGATTGAACAAGCAAGCGAGTAGAAAGAGTACTATCCTGATGGACGGTGAATCAGTGCTGATGTGAGGCAATAGCAGGCGGGGAGCATCCGTTCCTGGGACAGCTGATTCCGCACAGAACTCGGAGTCAGTCGAGTAGCATGGAGAGTGCTTGGTAGACAGAGGGAGAGAACCCCCGGGGCAACGCTCAGCCAATCATGGAAGATAAACAGAGGAGAACAAATGTCAGAGAAATGGTATCAGTTATGCAATTAGCGTCGGCCCAGACAAACCGAGACCGAGGCAGCTCCTCAGGCCAGAGCGGCCAAGTCTCACGCTTTGGCCGTGAGACACACGCATATCAACCAGTTCACACGCTCACACTGTTACGGTTGGGTCTGGAGGACACAGGCGCAGAGACAGTGTAAGTAAAAGAAGATTTATTTCAGGAGAAAACCAGCAGGGTGTTAGGACCGTGATCCGGGGAGGGAAGCTGGCTGGCATGGGGGTCCAGGGAAAGAGCAACGGGGCAAGTCCAGGGGGCTGAGTGGAAGCAGGCTAGAGCGGGCAGGCAGGAGGGGTCCGAGGAGTAGTGCTGGAGAGCTAGGGCTGAAGCTGGTGGCTGGAGTCAGGCCGGGAGAACTGTGGCAGAGAAACAAGGGTTACCCAGGAAAACGTGCAACAGAGCATGGCTGAAAACAGGTGAGGGAGAGGGTGAACTGACTGTGTGAGAACAGAAGCTACAATCTGGCAGTGTCTGGAAGGTAGGCCCGGGTATAAGTAGAGCAGTTGATGAGGATTGAAGGCAGCTGTGAATGTTGTTGATTGACTCCAGCACACCTGGCTCCACCCCTGCAATTAGCTCAGCACACAGAAAACAGGTGAAAAGGGAAAACACATCTAAGGCCAAGGAGCCCAAACGGGATCATGACACACACGCCACACCTCCAATTTCTCACGCAGAGAAATGAATCCCCGTAATATACATATATTTTTTTGGTACTTTTACTTTGAAAGTCTTATTTTGACAAGCTAAACGGACTGAGTTCCGTGACATCCTCTTTCTGCCATGCTTTCTGCACGCGCGGTTTCTTTATAGGTCCATGGCCGTGTGCAGCCCGTAGCTGCAGCAGCCACTTGGCAAACCACCACGGCCACGCCCCCCTGCGTTACACTACAAAACTAATAAAAGCCCGCCGCCTCCCAGTCCCGCCCTTTGTTCAAATTATATGGAAAATTAATGACAACAAGGACGCCGGTATTAAATGAACAAAGAGGTAAGAACACTTAATTCAAATCAGTCACTTCACTTGATATATTCAAGCTTGTTTTGCATTATGTTATTGGGCTGGTTGACACACCAACACATTTTTGTTCTAAAATGTTGTCAACATTAATTGAATGAATGTATTGAGTAACTAAGCTTAGAGGTTACTGTGGGAAAAATATGTTCTGAGAAGACATCAAGTGTCATAGATTTAATATAATAACGGTGAATTGAAATTGGATAACCCATACAATGTTGAATATACATGTAGAATAATTACCTTTATTACAGTTTAACCAAATGTTTTAACAATAGGCTACTGGAGATATTTGAAAGCACTACACATGCATTGTAGGCTATTCAATTAAATTTGTGTCAGCGAAACCGTGAATGTTCTCTTTTACTTTACATAAAAATGAATGCAGAAAAGGCACACATTGCTTCATAAAAATTCACCAGAATGCAGGAAATTAAGTGTTTAATGCTCAAAATTTTCTGGGGGGGAACCCCAGACCCCCACTTACAATATGTCCACACCCAATGTTTAATTAAAACCTGTCCTACGACTTTGCAATTCATGAATTTGTTTATTTTAATAAGATTTTTGATGTTTTATCACATTTTCCAATTTATTTATTTATTATGAACAATATGTAAACTTGCAGGACACTAGCAAAAATTATTGGGTGGGAAAGAGGACACGGTTTTGGGTCCCTCGGCCAAAAGATCTCGCTCCAAACTTTTGGTGAAACTTGGCAGCCTTGCCTCAGGCTGTTAATAATAACGCTATAACAATGTTAAACAATATGAACACAATTAACATTAAATTACAATGATTTACACTCTACCGTTCCCCACCGACACTCAATTGGCACCAGTCCCCCAGACCCAGAGCCTGTCCCCAGCACCCCGCCCCCAGAGAGCACGCCCCAGTGCGGCACTAGTCCCGAGGAGGACCGGGGCCATAGATAGAGAATAGAGTATAGAATAGGGAAATAGCCAAATGCACCGCTGCCACGAGGAGCAACCACAGCCGAAACCCCCGGAGGGGCGGCCCGTACAGCCCACTCGGGCCCGCCGGACCGGCCATGCCCAGCCCATGAGGCAAGGCCAGAGGCGCCAAGCACAAAGGGCGCGACGCATCCGCCGCCGCCATCGGCACACCCAGAGCTAGGACCGGCCGGAGGAGCACCGACGCCGGGCAGCGAAACACAGACGCCAACAGCGACGCCACAGAGCGGACCGCCAGGCAGGGATAAATGATTAAAACAGTTTAAAAACAGTTAAAAACAGTTAAAACACAAATTGCATAGATTGCTTCTATCCGCCCCATGACAATCTATTTAATTCCAAGGCGGTCAAAAGCAACTATATCCACATGCACCTAAAATACATGTTACACATTTGCACTTCAGTGATTGTCCGGAATTTCCGAAGTCAGTTTTGGATTCTGGTGTTTAGTTTATGATATTTCTTGCTAGAGCTTGCTAAATCAGCATACAACCTTGCCCTTGAGTGGTTAAGCCAATTTATAAACAATTGAGTATTCTTTAAGTTACTTAGTTACTTAGCTCCCAACTGGATTACTACTAAAAGAAAATGCAATGTGAACAAGGGCAATTAAAAGTAGTAGTGTAACATAACATTTAAAAAAGGCTCAATGTTTGGGATGCCTCAATCAAGGTCTTTAATTTCAGGTGTCAGTTTGGTTCTTGAGATGAACTCGAAGGCTGCGCGAGTGAAACGCAAAATAATCTAAATAAATGAAAATGCAAGGGGGTGATTTTGGTAAAGGTCAGCAGTAATGTAAAATATATTTGACCTTTAGTTTTATACAAATATGTCCCATTTTAAACCTCGTCTTTTAAGGCCATTAAAAAGAATGTGGGAGAGACTGTGCAGGAGGAGAGAGAAAGTGTGTGTTTGTGTACAATCGTGTGTTTGTGTGTGTGTGTGTGTGTGTGTGTGTGAGAGAGAGAGAGAGAGAGTAGGTTAAGGGATTAAGCTGGGCAGTGGATTAGTCGTTGGTTGGACGAGGAAGTGGGACGGTCTGCTGACAGAGTGGAGATTTTAATGTGCACTGACTGACTTGATTTCATCTCTCATCTATCTATCTATCTATCTATCTATCTATCTATCTATCTATCTATCTATCTATCTATCTATCTATCTATCTATCTATCTATCTATCTATCTATCTATCTATCTATCTATCTATCTATCTATCTATCTATCTATCTATCTATCTATCTATCTATCTGTAACATGCAACGATGGAAAGACATATAAATATAGAGCTCAAGCCTCCTCATTCTCAATAGGTTAATTTACAAAGAAACAGGAGAATTGAGATGTCATAAAATAATGTGATATGTGACACTCTTCATGTCTCCATCCACCCCTTCTCCCATCTTTCCCATACACTTCCTCTAGCTGCTCGTAGTGTAGAGAGATTACAGTTTTTCTCAGTCGCTTTGGTGCTTTTCTCACATCACTATTAACATTTGCACAGCAGTTAGTGCATTTCTCAAAACAATTAGTGCAAACTGCAAAACCTAGTGGATAACCTGCAAAAGTACGTCACTTGCTCAAAATAGATAGTCTATTCCTCAAAAGCAAGTATTCATGTCAATGAAACTGCCAGTGTCATCAAAATGAGAAGTCTTGACACCATTGTTTATGAACAAGATAGTCAAATGACTTTGTCATGTTTTCATTATGACAGTTTATTCTCTCAGTGTTTTCCAATGCAAATAACAAGGTCAGAACTCGGTGACACTACCTGAAAATGCTCAAGACAGCACTGTACACTACTTGTACAGCCATTTGAAAACTACAGTAAAGTTACACATTGCTGTAGTTAGGGGAGTAAGTGAGTACAAGACACTGAATACGTATGTTTCACATTTTTACTGTATATGCTCTTTGCAATTCTACAGCATTGTGCAAAAGAAAAATACACTTCAGTCACTTATTTAGATCAAACATAAAAAAACACCCATTTGGTAGAGCTGTGCACAAATGTGAACAATCTAACAGGACATATTGTAACTGAACATAGGTAAATCATTCTGGCACATCCAGACGTTCCTGTCTGTCTGGCCACATATTTTCATCTACATCACAACGGATATTATCCCTTGCAATGCAGCGAGGAAAGTATCTATGATAAAGAAAAGGTATAAAATTTGCTTGACAGAATTTGATAACTAGTTCAACAATTTGGTATGTAATGACTCACGCAATGAAATTAAGACTATTAGTTTTATTGGGAACGACTATTCAGCATCCATAAGTATAGTTAATTTTGACTTACATGACATAAGCAAATGACAATGTTATAAAACAGCAGAGAATTGTATGAAAGCAACTGATACATGTCCAAAAGCATTTGCAATTTGTTCAGAGGAAGGAGAAATTGCTACTATGATGTGCTCAAATGACTAAATGTTGCGGAGGTTGAACTAATAGTTATGAGAATTTTCATTCTGATCTGAGAAAAGCACCAAAGCAACTGAGAAAAACTGTAATATCCTATTAAGCCGGTCTGTGATTTAGCAGACAAATGGTGGGCCCTTTGACTGCTATCTGAATAACCTACACTGCTGATCAGCCCATAATCCCATTATAGTTATTTATGAATGTTTTGTATGAGTTAGATGTGGAGTGTGTGTGTGTGTGTGTGTCTCGGAGTAAACAGAAGGCATTTGCGTTCCTTCAAGTGGACATGCTTTAGGTCAGCTCAATGAAACTGGCTAGGAAAATATCATCATATTATTAAGTTTATATGATTTTTCAATTTTCAATGTTTAGAATTGAATTCCCTTGAACAAAGTCTGGCTACAGATTGGTTTGTCTGCCTGAGTTTGTAATGTCTGACCTACCTGCAGGTTGCTGCTTGTTAAATACTTTTTAAGTCTGAATGTACCAAGTCACTATGAAGAACCATCACATCCCTTTTATCTCCCAAAGCTGCCATCAGATTTAAGAATTTTTAAACATTTTAGAATTTAAGATGAGTCTTTTTAGACTGTATGACATAACACATTCACATACAGTATGCCACCTTTATCTGTAAGAAGGGGCCATCCTTGCTTTTACATTCATTAGAACTGCATTCAGTGGGGCACCCTTAGCTCAGTTGGTAGGGCGTCCCCCCCGGGCCGGGCCCAGCAGCAGACCCGGGTTCGATTCCCGCGCGCGGTCGTTCTCTGCATGTCACTCCTCTCTCTGCCCCATTTCACCTCTGTCTCTCTGCACTATCAATAAAGCATAAAAATGCCCCAAAAATATATAAAAAAAAAGAAGAAAAAAAGAACTGCATTCAGTTTGGCTTTGCCACTGCAGTATCGACTGCAGCAATTAGAGACAGATTAGCATCTTATTAGCATTAGCAAGATTAATTATACAAAAGGTCATGTTGGTAAGAGTAAATCTGATCAGTGCAGTGTGTGTGTCTGTGTTTTAGGGCCATCTGGCGTGTCATTGCCGGATGGACCTAAACAGTAAGGATGCAACTAAAACATTTATGATGCAACTGAAAAAAAGGGTTACGGACTTTTGCCCTGGATTCTGTGTATTTGATAATCCCAGTAAGCAGTATGTTGACTAAGTAAAAACATACAGATTTAAATAAAGATTTAATCCATCTCTATATGATTTGAGCTAAAGAACATCATTTCAAATACAATGTATAGCCCCTCTGTTAGATCAACCTTTTCTCCAGTGTTTCAGCCAATCATTATCCTATAAAATAAACAAAACAAGGATGATGTTCTGAGGTGTTATCACACACTGTTTCACACTGTGATATTTAGATTTTTGAATCACAATGAATAAAATGGTTATTCTGCTTACATGGAAAGAAGATTCTGACTCATTGCGTAGCTCTTTCCGAGCACCTGCTGTGCATATAAATCTCACATGGATTTAATGTGTTCCAGTGAATGGGCAGTTTTAGAATATTTTAAATTGATATATGTGGATGATTGACAACAATGTGGATAATTGACAACAATGCCGCTTTATAAAGAAAAGGCTTTTTAAGACATTACTTTTCATTTTAAGCAAAGAAGAATCATTAAAAGACGTATCCCTATGTGCCAGCACAGTTACCCGACTGGTTGTGAACTAATTCTCTTCTCATTTTTGTAAGTCAATTTTAGCTGCATGTGGGTGAGGCATTCCCATGAACAGCATGTGTCAGAGATCAAAGGGTAAATGTTCTTTAGGCTCACGCAGGCTTGGATATCTGAGCTGAAAGCGTAGTTATAATATTGTTTCCACAGTGCAAAAAAACATCCACATCTTCACCCAGATTTCATTCAGTTTAAATTTGAAATTAATTCCCATAGACCAGCCGGCACATTGAATCTCCAGGTTTAGCCCAATTCTAGCACTCGAATTTTGTGCAAATTTGAAAGAACAGTTATAAAGTTAAAGTACCAGCACCTAAAAACTGTTTTTATTTAGGCACACCATTGATTCTGTCCGCTTTTATTTTAATGTTTTAATATTAATATGACCAAGAGCATGTGTTTCGGTCATGCAGCTTGTGTTTTATGCTGTGAGTATATTGAAAAGTTTGGATAACAATCCATCAACACAAATATACAAAGACAGCAGGGCTCCTTTCATAGGTAATGCATTGTGTTATGTTGTCACATAGTTTGAAGCACACTTCTCTTCAGCTATGATTCAGAAAAATTCTTGGTTGGTTGTATAACAGCAATCAGAAGACCTGAATGTTATGAGGTGGGCAGGTTAATCCAAAACAGCGGTACAGGAGTGAATCCATTCAGCTGTAATTGTGTGTGTGTGTGTGTGTGTGTCTGTGTGTTTGTGTGTGTATGTGCATGTGTGTTTGTGTGTGAGTTAGAGAGAGAGAGTATGTTCATACATGTATGTTTATCAGTCAACTGACCAACACTTATTTGTGTGCAATCATGTATGATTTGTTTTAGTTTGAGTGTCATCTACTATGCATTTGTATGTGTGTGTGTATGTGTGTGTGTGTGTGTGGTTCCGAGAACAGGATGTCAGGTCGTGTCATTTTTCTCTCCGATATGGATTAAAGGTTTAGAGAGTAAGGGGAAGGAGAGTCACCGTCCTTTGAGCATGTAAATGTCTGTGTGGACGAGTGTGTCTTTGTGTGTTTGTCTTTTGTAAAGAAAGACAAGAAGAAAGAGAGAGAAAGAGAGAAAGCTTCTGACCATGCCTCATAGTTCAGAGGTTGTGTTATGCAGCCAGAGCCCTTCATTTAATATTTTGAACTTTCAGTATCCAGATGATGACATCATAGAAGTGGAATACATTGTTTTGAACAGCCTTTTGGTTTTTATAATATGCTTTTACTCACATTTCCATATGGTGAAATATATTGGATAAACGTGTTATTGGGATGCTGTTTTCAGTCATATTTGATATAGTTGTGGGTATTTATTTATTTATTTATTATTATTCTTCCGGACAATTACACATAATACATAATTTTCTCATTGCATATTCATACATATTACTTTGTGTTATCGTCCGAAGGGTAGCAGGAGAAGCCAAAGGCTTATCGAGTCCCGCCCCCACTGCCATAAGATTCAGATACACAGATACACAGCTACTACAGTTAGAACACATTTTTTTTTTCTTTTTTTTTTTTTAAGAAGATTCATTCTAATACACAAATAATTTTAGGTCTCTATTTTCCTCTCTCCCTGTGACAATGCAGATATGGCCTTGTCCATTTCTTCTCTAGTAGCCTAAACACCTCTGCAAAAGTATTCAAAACAGTCAGTGTGTCTGCTGACCTTGACTACAGTCCCATAACATGCAGTGTATTTACAAATTCTTCAGTCAGAGAAAGTCTTCCAATTTTAACTCGGGTGTTCTGAACACACAGCTGATAATTAACATGTATCTTTCATTTAAATTTCAATAGTCACACATTCCATTAGGTTATCAATAGCAGAGCACATTGTATTTACAATTTCAAACCTTATATTGTGACACAAACCAGTTTAAATCCCTTTAGTTCAAAGACCATGCCATCTTTAATTCAAATTGTCCATGCTATAATGTCATTTGTAATAATGTAATAATGTAATAATGTCATTTGGGTCTGATAATCTAGGTTCCTCGTAAAGATTAGCTAATAACTCCAGACTTTCATGATAATTTATCCCATCACATATGTTGCTCATTCTTGCTGCTTGGGTTGATCAGGTCCTCTTCCCTCCGGAATTGAACCAGATCCTCCTCCGTTCTGATTTGCACAATTTTAGCTTCTTCGGGTGTAGCTCCATTCGATTTGATGAAGATTCTTCCATCTCTTGTCCATGTTTGTTGGACCCGTCCACATTTTTTTAACCCTCTCGCTTGGTAGGCCAGATTAGCATTTCTCTTGGTTAAGTTTTCACTCATTCCAATTTGTTCGCCTTTAAGCTTCTTGCCTTGACTGAGCAAATTTATCTTATGCTTTCTACTCACAAATTTCAGAATAACAGCACGCTTTTTGGCCAATTTTCCCTTCGGGAGAAGAAAACAAGACTCCACTTTCTCCAGATCCAGACTAATGCCTTTGCTTCTCAGGAACCTTTCAACCTGGTTTTCCACCGACACATTCCTTGTATCACCCTCTTCTTCTCCACTCACGGCAGCTACATACGACCTTGGTTTAATGTCCAAACCATTTACTATCACATCTCTGTTTTTTGCTTTTTGATCTTGGTCATCAATTTTATCTCCAAGCTCTTTCAAGAGCTGATCTTTCTTCACATTCACGGCTTGAAGTTCCTTCAATTCGATCAACATTGGCTTCAGACCAGCTGCAATTTTTTCTTTAATTTTTGCATCAAAACGCCCAATCCATTCGTCCATAATCCCAGCCAGCTCAGCTTTCAGCAGTGCTCGCTCCGTCTCCCTCTCACTTTTCATTTCTCTCATCAAGTCTGCCAACTGTTTTTTCAATTCTTCCGCATAATCTTTGTCTTCCTCCTTTCCCTTATCAATGTTTTTTCCTTTTTTGGACATCTCCAAAGATTTTCAGAGATTTTTAAGGCTGTGAATCTGAGTTCTCCGCTGCTCACGGTAAATAGCTCTTAACCCTCGGCAAGCCGGGTATCAGTTATCATCAAGTATCAGCTGTCATTTTAAAAACGTGCGAGAAAGAGAAAGAACAAGATCAATTGATTGTAATGGTGATCAGACTGGGGCAGCTTGTGACTGGTTGTTGACCCAGTTAGGGCAGCAATTTGATTCAGTATAACACACAAGATATACCCACCCTGACACATATCCTGCCCTTATCATTCTGAAGTCATTGTGTCTTTTTCAGTCGGTTGGCACGTTATGTTTCCATTTTTTCTTTTTACGTGTATGCATGTTTGCACTGTATGAGTGTGAGGAATGATGTGGATTTCTTTGCGAGGCTGTGGTTCATTGCCAGGAACAGAAACGCGCCCGTAGTTTAAGTGTGTTTGTGTTTGGTACATGTTTGAATACTGAGATGTTTTTTTATTAAAATATTTTTTATAGGTGACGGTTAGCTGGTGGCAGCCATGTCGGCTCCATTTCCATCAAGTTTTAAAGATGAGTGAACACATCCCTGACACTTTTTTAATTCAGTGGTCAGTCTTTTATTGTATTATTCGGGGTCATTTATTTAGGTCCATCCCACAAAGTGTCAGGGGTTAAGGGGTAGATACACATTTAGATCACACTGATTGGACCATGTTTTACCATGTCTGCTCCTGTATGGGTTGGTTGCTGTTAACAGTCAGGAGATCAAATCATACTGTGTGTCGTTAAAGGATTCTAATCATATTACCTTCAGGTGAAGTCGCTGCTTTTTGTTCTCTTTTTGATTATAATAAACATTGGATATATTTGACTGCCCCTGAATTTCCATCCACTTGTATAATTCTGACCCCCCCATGATATACATCCAATGCCAAGTACAATTTTTACAGTTTATATAATAATAATAAAGCATATAATGTAAATTAGTATAATATACATCACACTATGCAGTAATAATACTATAAAGTATATATAACGGAAATTGAACTATACCATGGTATTGCACTTTAATAATTGAATTTCTTTTCGTTCAGATGTCCACCAAATGGCACTACTTGTACCCGTTAAGGGAAGAGAATTAAACAGTTGACTGTGTTTCCTACACTGTGATCAGATGACTAGTGACCACACAGCCCACACAGCCCACACACACTGGCCTTAAGCTAAAATTAGTTCATTCACATAAGTTTAGGAGGAATGAGGACGTGTTGCTATTATTACTATGTTGTTGTTATAGGATTATATTTCAATTGACCTATACCTGTAAGAGACTTTTGAGCATTTTCCATTAATAATGATAAGGCTCACCGCTTGGTCTACCTGGATGGCAGAAACCTGTAGCATTAAGGGTCTGGATGGAACGAGAAATGGATGGGGAGTGGTAGGGATAGTGTGCAGGAGACCATAGTTAATGTTCTGAAAGCTTAATTGACCCCGATGGTTTACACACTGTTAGAGCTCTGTCACTTTTCATGTGTCCTTAGTGGATTGCCATGCGGACGGACAGTGCTGTTTACTGGTCTAAAAACACCTTGAGCAGGAAAGAAGGTTAATGCATGAATTTTAACAGTATTTGTTCACCTGCAATATGTTCAAGGTTACTATCTGTTAAATGGTGTCAGTGTGTTTGTGTATTCTAGTCCTGAAATGTGGTCACTTAAAGCAGGTACGAGTAACATTTAAATATCTTTTAAACAGCCTCATGTTTCCTCTGATAATCATAAATGACCTTTAACAGCAAACGAGACCATCAGTGCAAAGAAAGACGTTTTTATATAATGTTTATTACTGCTTTTGGTCTGGTTGCACATCCAGTCCGATTTTTGGTTCGCTCGTGCAAGCTCTGTGGTCACATATCCGTATTGGTCGCAGATTTCAGTGTGGCGCAGCAACGCGATTTGAGAAGCCTATCCCTCCAGGTGAGGGAAGGGGAGCAGGAACCTTGTTTGAGAAAGTTATTTGTCGTCATAATGACTGATAACGGGGCTGAACCATCAAAGAAAAAAAAGAGAATTCAATTAAGAAAACCTAAAAGGGAGAGTGATATAGGCTACGGGCGGGACGAGGGCATTGCCAAGCAATGTGTATACAATTTCACTGGAGTGAACTAGACTGCAGTGTTTACTCCTAAATGAAGTTTGCTTTGCTTCACCATCATCAGATTACCATTATTCATCTGAAATAGTCATTATTTACAACAACATAAACACATTACCTCATCGTGATACATACTATTAGCCGTCTCTCGTTCATTCGCTTTCTGTGAGGACACGTAATCTTTCAGCTCCGTGAGAGAGAGTAGTTAGGTGACACTGCATCAACTCATTGCAATCAGGTGTGTGTGGCACTGACTGGCATTAGTTGCAGTGTCACTAACCACTCTCACAGAGCCGAAAAGAGTCAGTGCCCTCACACTTTCAACACACGGACATGCACTATATTGCGCCCCTTCTCAGTTGACACTTGCACGCCTGGCACGAGCTAGAAAACAGCTTTGCGACAGCGGGCGTCGTAAAAATACTACCGCTTTTGTCCAAAGGTGCCGCCAAGGGACAAAGTTACTCATAGTGGCTTTAATGCTAAACTGAGTTCATTCATATAATTTGTTTGTAAAAAAATATATATATATTCGCGGGTTTCAGCTCTAAACAAGTAGTGAATTGCTCTGTTTTATTGTGAATAATGAAAATATACGGTAAACTGTGAGACAGTAACACAACAAGACTCGTTGACATGTCTCTGTGTTATGCAAGTGTTTCTGTACTTTGAAAGTACCCTTGGAGCTTTAACGTTTTTTTGGCCGTAGGGTGACAGATGCACAAATGTCAGGGAAGCTGTTACGTCGACTGCTTAGCACCCAAAAGCCCAAGTGTGGATGTACTAGTGTTGTCTGGATTGATCACAGTCATTATAATTTGAATTTATTCTTGAAAAAGTAACTTAATTAATTTTTGCTTTGTCATAGATCTGCAGGTTCTCTGTGTTTCAAACGACACACATATATTATTCAAACCTAACTGTTTGGCAATAGACTGAATAACCAGGAAATGGGATGAGGAGATTACAGCTAGCTAAGCAGGTTTATTGCTTGTGGGATGAATGAGATGTTAAGTCTTTGTAGCATACAACAGTTTTCTTCCTTCACAGCAGGAGGCCTGGCAATGCAATCAAGAGCTAGCATCTAAACCCTGAGCTGTCATGGTTGTCTTCTGTCCCTCCTTTGTACCTTTCCATGTCTTGCTGCCATAACTCATCCATCCACTAGATGCCCTCTAGCTTCTCTCCCATCTCCTCACCTGCTTCACTATCTGTTCTGAGCAACACACACATTCCTTTTTTTGTCATCACATCTTTGTGTTGGTCTTAGTCATGTAACTTGTATTCCTGCCTACCTTATCCTGAAGCTACTTATCATTTGAGGTAAACTTTGCTTTAAGCCTCAAGCTTTTGTGTTTGGTCTTCTACCTACCTCACTGCAACAGGAGCATGTTTACCTCAAATCCTTTATTGGCAGGTTTCACTTGATATTTTGAACGTTAAACAACTGAATGCTTTAAAGATGCAATTAAGGAATGAAAAAGCTCTATGCTGAGTGTGAAGAAAACATAAGGATTTACACTTATTGTCATGATTTCAAAAGAAAACATTGCAAACATTTTACTCTTATGTCACAGTGAAGTAACTCACATTTGATATTGAAGTACTTACACAGGGGTCCAATTTGTTAACGTGTGTGTATTTTAAAATGAGTCAGTAAATACTTGTCATAGCATGAACCAGTTACTCACGATGAAGGGGCTGTGTGGGTGAGATACAGCATGTGTGTTTGTGTGCTATTTTGTGGAATAACGAAAGTGTGTGGATGTTAATGTGTGCTTCTGTGGGCTACCTCTCTGTCCAAGCCTAGAAGTTGGCATGCATGTATTGTACACATACATACAGTACATCACAACAAGCTGGGCGTTTACAATCATTCTTCTGCTCCTTCACCCCACTTTACATACAGCACAGGCTGCTGCCGTGACAACTGTGGCCATGGAGACCTGTGGAAAGAAAAGACGGAGAGCAGAGAAGAGAAGCGAGCAGACTGAGAGGAGAAAGAGTGGGACAGGAAATTGAGAAAAATAGCAGAGAGGACGAGAGTGAGGGGTTGTAGGACAAAATGATGAAAGGAAAAAATGGTGTTTGAAGGAGGGAGAGGAGGAGAGGTCAAGATTGTAGGTGAAGAACAGATGAGAGGTATGAATGAGAATAGGATAAACAGATAAGAATTAAAGAGGAGGGAGGAAGCGTTGGTGAAATGAGAGCAGGAGGAAGTGGAGAATGAGAGAGGCAGGATGAATAAATGAGAGAGAAGATACAAAAGATGAAGTCACACTCATAAAAATTAAAACACTGACTTTAATTACATTTATTTTTTCAACAGGTTCCACAAAATTGTATGAGGTTAGTTAAAAACAAACATGTTAAGTTGATCTAAGTGTATACATTTATATTTCAGTTACACAACGATTATGAATTGAGCCAACTAAAACAAGTTACTTCTGAACAACAAGAGAGATTTGAAGATTTAAGTTCAAACAACACAACATACAGTATGTTGTATATTCAAAGAGAGACATTATAACATGGAATTTAGTAGAACAATATATTTTAACTTAACAGATGTATTTATTCCAAGTTAAATGAAAAATAAAGATGTCGCCTAAAGTGCACAAGCCACCATAAAGTGAGGCGAGGAGACAAAAGATGAACTCTCTGTCTTTGCTCTTTTTCACTGTTTTGAATTGCTGTTATTTGTCTTGTCAAATGAAGCTGCTTTGATCAGCAACAGCAATGTGTATGTGTAAGTGTGTTCTGGGTTTTATCATCATCACTTACTAACACGTAAACTAATGAAGCCACGTCACCCACACACATGACTGTTTATATTTGAGAGGGAGGCGTATCTCTTGGATTTCAGCCGTGGTCGTCGATCTGAACACAGCAGACTGTGGATTAGTCAGTAACCTTTGGTGGTCAGCCAGGGCTGTTGCCTGTTTTATTTATTTTTGTATCTATTTCGTTTTTTTTACCGTCTTTTGGCCAAGTGGGCTCTATTGGCTTCAAGATTATAAATGTCCACAACTAAAAATAGAAACTAGCTATTCGGCTTAATTGGAAAACCGGTAGAGTGAATGGGAGGCCAAACTCAGCTGCTTCACCATCGATAAACGCTGTCTGAATGATGCTGCCACAGAGCTAGAGGAAGTGGAAAGGATAAAAATAGCCATTAACATGGATTCAAATACAAGTTGATGTAGTTTTGTAACTTTTTTTTGTCATAGGTAGGGTTGCAAAGGGGTGGAAAGTTTCCGGTAAATTACCGGAAAGTTTCCGGAAAGTTTACACGGGAACTTTCGCTCGGGAATTTTGGGAATATTCAAAATTGGAAATTATAGGAATTAACTAAATGGCGGTAACTTAAATGATTTTTTGTGCCACTTTTTACTCAAAGTGACTTTAAAGTGAGGCCTTGACAGTAAAGTCTCCAACTCAAATATATACATATATTTCAGGGTGTTGTGCATCCCCGACAATAAAAACTTTGGATCTGGAATAAACTGTTGACGAAATATAGCTTTCGGAAAAAAGTTGTCTTGTGGCACAACTTGCCCCCGGTGTGGTGTAAGTTGTGCCATTGGAGAAAATACCATGGGGTAAATTGTGCCATTGATATATATCTCATAAACTGTATTGCAAGACACATCCATTACTTACTCCACTTACTTAAAACTCACCTAGGCTCTTTGGCACAAATCACCTCAACCCCAGAATTTTGGATAATAAGCATGATGCAGCAGTTTAGGGCTGACATCGTCCTAACTATATAGACACAAAGTGTAGCATACTAAAGCACTAAAACATGTGTCAAATGTTTTCAAACTTGTCTATAATTGTTCAGACACAATAATCAAAAAACATTGATCATGGAAATTTTACTTTGAAAGGCAAAACACAGTTTTTTGAGCTTAAATGTGCTTATATCTTATTCCATGTTTCTCCCTTCTTTACAGGATGAGTCAAATGGATGGCTCTTCTTAAATATGTGGTCACATTTCCAATTTCTTCTATGGTTATCTAGAAACAATGGGTGGCACAAGTTGCCCACTGGCACAACTTAGGCCACTCTCCCCTATTTGTAAGAAGAACTTTATCAAGTTTTGATTATTTTATGAACAATCAATAATTTCCCTGAACAACAAAAAGATGCATGTTGAGTAAAATTTTACTCATCTGTCTGACCCATGGGGTCTGACTCCACCCATTCAATGAATAAAGTCAAATGCCCCCCATGTGATGGAGGAATGCACAGTGCATGTAGGGGGTGTGGCCTCAGTACCCCTGCAGTAGGATGTGTGCTATGTGCAATTTGCCTAGTGTACTTGCATAAAATCTGGTTGTTTTAGTCAAGATTATGCTAAAATATATTGTCCCCAACTATATTTAAAATCACAGGTTAAGCCTCTGTAAACCTGGTCTAGCAAAAACAAATTTACGATATCAAGTTGGGTGTCTCAATAAACTTTAAAAAACAATCTGATTTGAAATGAAATGTTCATAAATATATTAAAACTTTGTGTAAAAAACTGTTTTTACAGTCTAGAACGTTTGTCTGGACTGAAATAACATAGTTGGGTGAATTTAGTGCATTGGGTTGCTTTAAATTTAGTAAATTCCCGTTTATTCCCGTTAATTCCCAAAATTCCCGTTAATTCCCATAAATTCCCGTTAATTACCATGGAAAGTTTCCAACTTTGAAAATTCCCGGAATTTTGCAACCCTAGTCATAGGCCTACACCTTCAAATGAAGCAGCAACGGTTACAAACACTGTCTTCAATTTCCCCTTTCATTCTCCCCTTTCATGATTTACTCAGTAATACAATTTTTAGTTCAAAATGTCGTATCGCAGGTAACCATAGGAACAATGCTTCATGCTATGTTACGTTACTGCTTGACTTGGTTTCACAGTAATACCAACTCCAACCTTAAGGGCAAAATCCAAACGTTATCAGTTGTGAATCTTCAAAAGTATTTTCCTGATCCCACAGATGTGTTGTCTGGCTGCTGAGATAAAATGATACGATGGCTGAAATTAATTAAATCAAAAAATCTCCTCAGCCTGTCCAGTGGAATTAACACATTTTCCCTGTAGAGCGGAGCCATTAAGTCTGTGGAAATGTTGGATTCAAACGTTAGTTCAGCCACTGGAAAAATATTTAATCACTGATGATTCATTATTGTCCTTCTTGCACTCTTGTCCAGTCCTAAAAGTCCCAGCCCGGATGACACACTCAGCTTCTGGATTTAAGACCATGCAGGTTAACAGCTGATGTGAAACCAGGATGTTTATGTTTCAGGATGTAACGTTTCCTTTCTTGCCCGCTGTTTTCTGAATCATTTAGATGAATTTGTTGTGCAAAATGTGCTGCTCTAATCTGTAGTAGATATTCAGGAGAGGCGCGGATAATTAATGTCCCATTGAAGCATTCATAACATAACCACTTCAGTTTTGCTCATGAATATAGCATGCAGGGAGAGAGAGATGGACAGTTGGGCAAAGGAGACCTAATTCCCCCGTTAATATGGTGTACTCTGCGTGTGTGTGTGCATGCATGCGTGCATGTATGTGTGTGTGTGTGTGTGTGTGTGTGTGCGTGTGTGTGTGTGTATGATGATAATCCTACCATACTTTTCGAAAATTGAGGCTTAATGTATCATACACTTAGATTGGTGTCAGAGGGCTTACACATCAGATGCTGTGCGGTTTAAGAAAACACTCCATTTAGAGCACTAATGGTGGTGATTGTGGTAGCTCTTTTGTTTAGCCTGTGGTTGTGTTTTTGAAACAATGAGCAGCTCATTCTCAGCCTCTACTCTGGTCCTCATTAATCGTATTAAGACCAAAGCGAACAGAGGCTAATAGGAGCTGATTAGCCTGCTTCTGGCCCGACTGGCTGATTCACCTACATGCACCCGTTTAACATGCACACAGCCTTGACACACACTATCACTGACAGTCACACTGACACACTAACACACTCTCATATGACCGAACAAAGACGTCCGCAAAAATACAGTAGATTCAAGCATTAACACTTTGGCGTTTTTACTCCAACAAAGTGGGGTGGCAGAGGTGATACTTTAAGCAGAAACAGGCAGAGCTATGGTTCATCAAATCATCTTGAAGGTATTGAGATTAAAATAGAAGCCTCGCTGAGCAAATATCAAACTCCAGACTACTGTTACTATATCAGTGCATGACTGTCAGTTATCTGTGAGTTATTGCTCACACATCCGCAGCCAATTATGTCACATTGAGTAATTTTCCTACAATAATACAGGACAGGAAGAAATCCAGTTTATTTTCTTTATCGCCCCAAATGATGCGCTAATGAATTACCATGATGTGAATGCTGAAGTTATGATCAGTCACTGACATTCTAAATGTATTCCTTTTGCCGTGTCAAAAGGTCTGTGTCTTTGTTTAGTCGTGCTAGCAGCATGACTCAAGGGATGGCCCTGTCTATCTGTTTGGTCCAATGCTTTGGTTCAGACCGAAATGTCTTACCAAAAGTTGGATTGATTGCTGTTACATTATTATAGAAATTCACTTTGCCTAATGCTATGTATTAAATCAAGTCTGCAATGAAAAATAATTATTAGGAAAAGGGCAACAAACAATGGAAAACCTCTAAGATAAAGGTGGTCTCTCTCTAACTTCCTGCTTACATCATGTGACTCAGGCTGACATCATCGGACCTCTTGGTCACAGACACAACATTATGGGATGCTGCAGCACTTATCTGGTGGGGTGGAAACACACACACACACACAGACACACACAGACACACACACACACACAGGTTCACTTTATGTTACTGTCAGTGTGACGATAACAAACACTGACATGCCACTCATTTTATGTGTGTGTGTGTGTGTGTGTGATGTTCCCAGCTCATGTATTTGGCAGCTCATGCATGATGGCGGTGGCTCTGATCGATTCTGATGACACACACTCACACACACACACACACACACACACACACACACACACACACACACACACACACACACACACACACACACACACACACACACACAAACTGTACACAGAATATGGGGGGATAAAACAAATGTGTTTAATACAGTATTGATATCAAGGTGTGAGCAAACAACCAGAGAGAAACAGTAGCATCATAATTAATTCATATAAGATTAATGAATTACACATTGACTAATTCATTTCTTCAATGTTTAGATTCTATTAAAAAACACATGTCCATGCAGTACTACCAAAGGTTTAATTTCCCCTGACATAATACATAAACACAAAAGTTCAGCCTGGCATGTATAATCACGTAAAGTGTGCTGATATTTTTGAATCTTATGGGAGGGTTACGTAATGACTAAAGGAAAGCCCTTTCAATAATCTATTGTACAGCTCAATCCCAGAAGAGTTTATTGTGGTTTAGCCAGGCTAATGGCTCTATCAATAAAGCTATGATAACAGAGAGGATAAGTCGGAGTGACATTTAGCAGAACCCCAAATCGACTATTCAATCATATTCACACTCATATAGACAGTTACTGATTCCTACTAAACTAAAAACATTCAGTGCAGTCTCTGTGTATATACCAACACATCATCTAGGACATTTTGTTTGTCATAGAGACTGTGATCTCTCTTGGCTTCAACAACCAAAATGTCTTGTCTGGCTCCCAAAAGAGGGGATTTGGGTGTTTGTAACTGCTTCTCCTTAAATCAATTAAGCTGCTTCATTTTGTCTATTTGGCGTTGTGTGCACAGCGCTTTGTGAAGTGCTGTGGTTAAAGGGGTGAATCTTAAAGCCACGGAAGGGAAGTGTATGGTTAAGGAAGACAAGTGGGTTTAGTCCTCCTGCTTTCACGAAAAACCTAATTCACTAATGAAGAATAACATTGACGATCTCTGAAGCGACTACATTGAGGCATATTTGAGCTCGTACAAGCATACAGCAAAATCTCGGAGAAGGGAATGACCTTGTAAGTCAAGGAAACCACACACCGCCAAACATATGTTTTTCCATGGAGATAATTTTTTTTATTGTTAATGGACAGTGCATTCAGTGAAAACTCTTATCTATCTGACTGGCTATGCTCTACCGAAGGCAGCAGTTTTGAGTGTTCAAACTACAAGTCTCATTCTCTGTCCAGTGCCCACACATGAAACAAGTCTGATTTCCATGGCAACGTTATCCCTATCACAGCTGTACTACAAGCCCAGAAGGAGATTACCACAATGCATCAGTGTAGTTTTCTTCACTTTTTTTTGTCGTGTGTTATCAAATGCTTTCATGGAATACTGTATGTAGCAGAGCAGAGGACAAATATTATTATGTTTTCCGGTGCCCTACAGGGTGGAGACCAGGGGAAGTTACGTGAGCAGATTGAGCACAGCATGATTCCTCAGGATTCTTTTTTTGTTTACTACGGCTTCAAATGAAAAAAAAAGTACATTTCAATGGGTCCCCATTTAGTTAGAAACTTGAGAAATGGCAAGTGTGGAAGTGTCCCCAGACTCAGGGTGAAACAATATTCTCTATTTTGAAAATATAAAGTGGTTCAAATGTGTTTATTTATTCATGTTTAATTACCTGCTAAGACAAGCATTTTTAAGCATTTTTTCTCTGATTATAAATGGTTTGCTCACTTAGCTAAAACTTAAATCAAGTGATGACAGCTCTTCCTGCAGGTGTTTCACAGTAAAGCCATAATCCAGTCCTTTCACTGGAAAGCTTTTAATGTGAAGCAGCTACAGGAAGTGTTTCATTAACAGGGCTGCACCTGCACACATACACCTGCCATCTAAACACTTCAGGGATTTCTCTTTTTCATTTGGTTTTAGGGCATTGAAAAAGTTATCCTGCATTGCATAGGCAGACAAGACCCTGATTATAAATATGTGTTTTTTAAAAATTCTTATAAAGCTCATCATCACAAAGTGCATCTTAAAACACAAAGTATAAGCATCACTTGATTGAACTACTTATCAACCAGTCACAGTTTAAATGATAGAAAACAGTATGCCTCTGTTTCTTATGAAAGGCTTACATTTAAATTATATGTGCAGTCCGACACATTGCGTGATTGTAATTAAGGCGATGTTTAAACTACGAGTGAGAGAATAAATACATTTTTAACATTTTGTAATTTCCCTCACTCTGTTGGTTGCATTTCTGATGCTTTTGTTAGGTGCTCATGTCATTTCCTACCCCTCTGTGTGTATTGTTTATATTCTGAATGATTGTCATTCAGTGTTTAAGATCACGTGACCAGTTAATTAGTTTTCTCTCTATTGTCCTGCAGTAATCTCCATTCTTTAGACATAGCCCTGTTGATTATCAGCCCCACTTGCAGGTCACAACTTGAATGCAGTTGACTGAACCTCACAGATAAACAAACATAGGACCTCAAACACACACACACACACACACACACACACACACACACACACACACACACACACACACACACACACACACTTTGCTTGCTCTTTAAACAGACAGACGAGCGGACATATTAGACCTATGTAAACAACAGGAGTATGGAGAAAGAATGTTAGATTGGATGGAAGCAGGTATGCGCTCATGTGTGCTTTGAAGGCTCTTATCAGTGTGAAACAGCTCTGAGTCATGCAGCGCCTGTTGATCTTAACAGGTCATTGCCCAGCTACTGCATATGCGCACCACTCAGCTTACACCAGTTAACAATTATTAGGAACCAGACACAGCCATTGTAGAAAAAAAATCAATATTTACATGCCGCTGTTCATCTGAAGCATCTGGGCTATTCTGCAGTTTAAGAGGACTAAAGAAGGGATTTTGCTAGTTTCGTTATGAGGCAGGAAGAATATACCACTTTACTACTGAATATGTGGCTTGCATTTTTCAGATTTTTTAATGTACTGTATAGTTTTTGTACCTTCAAGGAAGGTCGGTTACTTACTTAGCCTGCACACATTGGCACCCCTAATACAACAGAGCGACCGACTACCATGCTCCGAGTTTCACTGGCCCATCATACATCCAGGACATGGTCAAGCCATACTCCTCAGACGTCCACACTGCCAATTGACATTTGACTCCCTCGCTATGACTTGGCGTCCAGCTACTGTCAGATAAAAAGTCAGCAGCTCACCAAATTAGTAGGATTTATCCATGAATGTGTGTAGAAAATGTCATGCCATCCACTCCAATAACTGTGGCGATATTACATTGAGGACAAAGTTGTGATGTGAACCAACGTTGTAACCTCTAGAGCCATTCTGCTTGCATTGTTAAAAATGTGCACACTTTATATTCATTGTGATTGATTGCAGAACTCAAACCAGTTCCGAGAAATTGCAAATTGATTTCTATACTTTATGGATGTAAATAAATGCCAGCAGCGGACTTAAAAGAAGAGTACATTAAATTTGACTGCATGCATGCAATGATATATGCTCATGAAGTTATGGAGCTAAAACTTTGCAAAACAAACTGGTATAGCTTTGGTGTTCATTGGCTACTGTTTAAGTCTGGGTCCTAACTGTGACTGTGTCTAAGGCGCTGTTGCTTTGAGCGTCTATAATCTATGTGTGAAATTGTCTGTCTGGTTGGCTTGCTGCCTTTCTTTAGTGTGTGTATGACTGCCGGTCTGTGTGTGTGTGTGCGTGTGTGTCACTGTTGTCGTCAATGTCTTTCAGTGTGTGTGAATGTGCTGGTGTGAGTCTCGGTGCGTGCTGTGCTCATATACTGTGTGTTTGTGTCCTTGTGTAAATCAACAGGATGAAAGGCTTGGCTTAATGGTCCTTAAAACCTGACGACTTGCTAACCTTTTGGATTGAGATACTTGGACAGAGAGACTTACACACAGAGAAAAAGAAAGTATGGTAGAGAATGGTGAGACGCGTTGGAGATTGAAAGGTGTCTTTGTGAGATAAAGAAAGTGTAGGTGCGAAAGTGAAAATCACATGTAAGCACAATAAATATGATTGTGCTAGAAAGTCCAAATACATGGACCTGTTACCATGGAAACACACTGATGATGCAGTAGGACATATACTATGAAGAGTTTTCATCTAGCCCTGCTATATATTTTATAATTGATTCATTTTTAAAACATATTTTATGCTTGAGTGAGTGGTCATTGCTTTGGTCTTTTTGCATGGTATTTCCCAGGGAACATCTGTCAGTCAAACAGTGCACATAATACTGTGACATTCGGTCACACTGTTATTTTGTTCGTAGGTGTTTCTTTGTCTGTTTATCCACTGTGGCCATCACTGCTCAACAGCCCAGTTCTTCTTTTCATTCCAATCAACTCACATGAACTAAACTTCTTGTGATGTATAATGAGGAAGGTCACCTGAACACATCATTACGTGGTCCAAGCTATGCCGGCTGTGTGATCTACCCCCACATTTCTCCATTAAAGGCCAGTGTATGCTGCTGCTGCTGGATGAAACCCTGTCTTTTTCTGTGAATGCTACAGTATGACCATGAAACAATTTTAAATGAAAACATTTCCTTCCAGCATCGCTGAAAAAGTTAAGCCATTTTTGCCAATGAATTACTGTATCATATGATAAATTAAATGTTTTAACATATCAGTGATTCTTGAGAACCGAGACAAAAGGCTGGGACAAAATGTAACTGCTGTTATCTTTAAAAATAAAAATATTTAAAATTGTAAATGTTATTAGGGATTAAGGATAGAATGTCTGGAGCACAATTATCCCCTTAAATTAAATTTTATTATTATTATGTCAAATATATGACACTTGTTATCTTCTCATGACGTCAAAAACAGTGTGTCCACAGAGAAGGTTTCAATCTTTCATATGCAATAAAACCTATTAAAATGTACTTTAATGATTAAAAAGAGCTTTTTTCATCACAGTCAACACTAAATAATCTCTCATATCAATACATTTTTTTTCTACAACACATTCATGTTTTATAAGGTTTCTAAGTGGGGGGACACTTTTTGTCACCACCGTCAGACATTTCATTAAAATGTAATAAAATCAGGCAATATGAGGGGCAGCTGTCTCCGTGAAGGACCTATTGTCACAAGCTATCTGTGCAGAGTACATTAGAGTCAGACAGGCTCTGATAAGTGTTGTAGTTTTAGAATATTTTACATTCCAAATCTTGAAAGTCATGCGTCACAACCATGATATGTCAACACTGACTTACATAGTTTTATATTCCTGAAGAAGTTCATTCTAGCACCAATCATCAACAGAAAAAACAAATGGCTAACTAGATTAATTCCATTTGTTTTGTTTAAGAAACGTTAAATATGTCAACACCGTCAGATGTCAACTCCGTCAGATTTCCTGTCTGACGGTGGTGACAGGCCAATGACGGAGTTGACATTCAATGTGAAGGCATCATATTTGGGTGGTTTTCAAGTTATTATAATTATATTAAATACAGAAATAGGTTTTAGTTTTTCTAATACTGTATTTATGGAAACTCTCATGTGACAGCTCCTGGCACCTCCTGATTGGCAGGCTTCCAGGAGATGATTGCTAATTACAAACACCCATGCTGGCTGATCTCCTCAGCTATATAAGCTGTAGGAATCAGCTACTTAGCTCTCCCTTCCTTGATGTATGGTTTGCTTTGCTTTGGTTTTGCTTGTGCTTGTGCTTGTGAGTGAAGAGTGTAATGTATGTGCAAAGCAAAACTAACCAAGCCTTGGTTAGTTTTGCTTTGCACATACATTATACTCTTCACTCACACAGACACAGCACCCATTACTGATTACTGACATTCACGCACCACTTAGTAGCTTACTTTAAACTCACAATCTTCTTTTGTCATGGATGATTCTTAAAAAAGTACAGGATGATATACAAAATGAGGCGATTTGGTCCAAGTCTTTTAGAGCTAGTCTGATTTAAACACTGTAATGTGAATCTTGAATTAACGCTCAACCAATAATATGCTGTTATAAAATCACTGTTATTGCTTATTCTACGTATTTGATAGTTATCTGGGTTTTTGTCACCACCGTCCTATATGTCAAATTCATAAGATATACTTGTCAACTCCGTCAGATATACTTGTCAACTCCGTCACATATGTGTCAACTCCGTCAGATTTATATTATTATGATAACAATACATAATGATATTTCATAGTTGTTGAGGAATGGTTGGTCATATGTGAAAATCTAACCAGTCACCTAACATGAGAATGTGTTTTGAATAGGGCTGTCAAATCAACGCGTTAATTTCGAATAATTAATCACAGAAAAATTAACGCGATTAAGAAAATTAACGCAGATTAATCGCACTTCTATAGTGCCCTTTGACCCGGTGCAAAAGGGGTGAGACAATAGCGCAGCTGTACCTGTAGTTTGCGGACACGGCCAACACGGGATTAAAGAGTAAAGAAAGAAGCATAGAGAGGGCACTATGGACGTTTTATGGGAGACTTCGGGCAAATAAGCATGAAGATAGGAAGTTATCTTATGTTATTCTCCGCAGTGTCTGTTCATTATTGATTTAGTGGGTGCCTAATTAACAATGAAGGTTAAAAACTCTCATTATCTCTCAATCTTCTGTCTCACTTTTGTTTGCTAGCTGCCTCGTCTCCCACATAAACGGACCCCCCCCCGTCACTCTTTCAAGCATATGCATCCTGCCTTTTTTCCTCTTTTGTGTGTGTGTGTGTCTGTGTCTGTCAATATTTTTGGCTATGAGTAGGACGATGGTGAATAAATCGACATAGGCTATGCGCACAGGTGGCAGTGCAGCGCTGTCTGTTGTGGGAGATAGACAGTCTTCATTTAGCCTGCTTGTTTTTTTGTGGTTTTAAGTAGAAAATTCGGCAAAGTTCCTGATTTTATTTCACGTAGAAACCTGGCTGAGGGGAGGAGACAGAAGTTACGAGAGAGAGAGAGAAAAAAACTGTAGGCTATACAGCTGTTTATAAACAGGCATAAAAGTGTCATATAAGTATGCGAATAATTTAGATTAATTAATCACAGAGCCTGTAATTAATTAGATTAATTTTTTTAATCGCTTGACAGCCCTAGTTTTGAAATGTGAAACACATCTTGATTGCTGTTAATATTAAAGTAAACATTCTATTACACAGTTCAACTGAAGAACATAGTGGAAAATGTATATAAAATATCTATAGTCATATACATTTTGAAAATATTTTTTGTGGCCTCTGTCAGTCTTGGTGAATACTTGTGATCACAATTCTTCTCATGGGTCTAGCATAAATTGAGGGAAAATTAATATGTGTTTTTGGTGTCTGACGGTGTTGACACAAAATAAAGAATGGCAAGGTAAAAAGCCCATTTTGATAACAAGGACAAAAGCTGGGAGGTTGTATCAAAGTGTAGCTCAGTAGCTTAGTATATATGTTGGAAACATACATGTAATAATTTAATTTGCCTAAACATTTTGTTTGTATTATTTCAACATTGCACCCTGTTTTGTCCCGCTTCTCAAGAATCACTGATATCTTTTTCCGTCAGAAAAATAAAATTTTCCCTCTGATAATCACATTTTCAAACATCCCCAGAGATCTATAGTACAGATCTATAGTTTGTAGTGAATTGCACATGGTAGAATTAACCATGGCATATTTGTGGTCTACTTTCTATATGATGTCTTCTGAAGATTTTCTGTTCTAATTCTTAAACATATAAAACATTCTCATACATATCTTGCTGTTGAATCTCAAGTCTCAGCAACAGAAAAAAATCTATTTATCTTTGCTTTCATTAGTTACTGACGAGGTCTGGGATTCAGTATTACTGTTTTCTAAAGACGACTGGCTAAATTCAATTTCATTGGAGCTTTTGCATCTTTCCAGTCAGCATGTCCCCCAGAGATGCAAAATAAATCTCAGATTGTAGGGAACATTTATTGAAACAATGCTTAAATTGTATGTTAAAATGGAGTCAATGAATCAATTAGTAATGAAACTGAGTTTTGTTTGGCAGAGCTCGGTGTGAGTGTGTCATTTTACATAAAACTAGGCTAATGCAGAACATTTCTGACATGAGGCGACCTTATCTTTACGTTTTTCAGCAGGAGTCACGAGGTTGTGGATGTGATCAAAGTCAAGTTACTGTTTTGCTTGCTTTGAAAAAAAAAATTAAACCAGTTGCTATGCCAACTGGAGTGGTATCAAGGGAAAATCTTTGCTTTATTGTCGTGGCATACACCTGTTTGTCTCATTGCATTTCGTTTAACCACATGCACATGTTTCGGCCCACAGTTCATTTTTTTCTTAAAGTTTTGGTCAACTTGGATGAATAACACGTTTCTTCTTTTCTCTCCTTCCTTTCTACAGGAAACAGTAGAATATGCCTTCCTGATCATCTTCACTATAGAGACATTTCTGAAGATTATTGCCTACGGCCTAGTCATGCACCAAAACTCCTACGTCAGAAACGGCTGGAACATGCTGGACTTTGTTATCGTCATAGTGGGGTGAGTTCATAGGCAGCACATCATATGTATGTTTAAATACACACAGTCACACAGTTAGGCTACACTGTAGCTTATACGGTATAAGCTTACACCATGCATATTATTGCTCATGCAGCCCCTCATGTACTTGACATGGTGACACACACACACACACACAAACACACACACACACACACACACACACACACACACACACACACACACACACACACACACAAAACTCAAGTGGAAATCATGCAGACGAGTAGCCTATAGGTAAAAACACTTGCTTTCACACACAAGTGCACATACACAGAGACAAATAAAGATGAACCATGGCTTTATTATTTGCTATCTGTCTTCTGTCTCAACCTTTACTGCTCCTCTGCCTCTCTCTTGCCCCTTTGTTCAGGTTGTTCAGTGTGGTTCTGGAGATGATAACCAAAGACGCAGACTCTAATGGCCAGTCTGGAGGCAAACCTGGGGGGTTTGACGTCAAGGCCCTCCGAGCCTTCCGCGTGCTACGACCCCTTCGCCTTGTTTCTGGAGTTCCCAGTGAGTTAACTGTTAAATAGTCCGCCAAGTTGGGAGAATGTGTGAGGTTGGTGCTAAAGGGTATAAGGCTTGTCAGGGGTATCACGACTCAAGTTGACTGCCTGAGCTAGCTCGCAGGCGTTGCTATATTTAGCACTCTTAACATTAGCCAGAGGCAGGGCTAGCAAGTTTCACCAAAAGTTTGGAGTGAGATTTTTTGGCCGAGGGACCCAAAACCGTGTCCTCTCTCCCACCCAATAATTTTTGCTAGTGTCCTGCAAGTTTACATATTGTTCATAATAAATCAGAAATAAAAGACAATTGGAAAATGTGATAAAACATCAAAAATCTTATTAAAATAAACAAATTCATGAATTGCAAAGTCGTAGGACAGGTTTTAATTAAACATTGGGTGTGGACATATTGTAAGTGGGGGTCTGGGGTTCCCCCCCAGAAAATTTTGAGCATTAAACACTTAATTTCCTGCATTCTGGTGAATTTTTATGAAGCAATGTGTGCCTTTTCTGCATTAATTTTTATGTAAAGTAAAAGAGAACATTCACGGTTTCGCTGACACAAATTTAATTGAATAGCCTACAATGCATGTGTAGTGCTTTCAAATATCTCCTGTAGCCTATTGTTAAAACATTTGGTTAAACTATAATAAAGGTAAATATTCTATATGTATTCAACATTGTATGGGTTATCCAATTATCCAATTTCAATTCACCATTATTATATTAAATCTATGACACTTGATGTCTTCTCAGAACATATTTTTCCCACAGTAACCTCTAAGCTTAGTTACTCAATACATTCATTCAATTAATGTTGACAACATTTTAGAACAAAAATGTGTTGGTGTGTCAACCAGCTTGAATATATCAAGTGAAGTGACTGATTTGAATTAAGGTGTTCTTACCTCTTTGTTCATTTAATACCGGCGTCCTTGTTGTCATTAATTTTCCATATAATTTGAACAAAGGGCGGGACTGGGAGGCGGCGGGCTTTTATTAGTTTTGTAGTGTAACGCAGGGGGGCGTGGCCGTGGTGGTTTGCCAAGTGGCTGCTGCGGCTACGGGCTGCACACGGCCATGGACCTATAAAGAAACCGCGCGTGCAGAAAGCATGGCAGAAAGAGGATATCACGGAACTCAGTCCGTTTAGCTTTTCAAAATAAGACTTTCAAAGTAAAAGTACCAAAAAAAATATTACGGGGATTCATTTCTCTGCGTGAGAAATTGGAGGTGTGGCATGTGAGCGTGTGAACTGGTTGATATGCGTGTGGCTCACGGCCAAAGCGTGAGACTTGGCCTCTCTGGCCAGAGGTTTCTGTAGCCCATGCAGACATAAAGCTAGTGCAGGTGTGTTTGTGAGAATAGAGGCCTAGCTCAATGTTTTTCAAACGGTCTTCAACTACAGTGGAATGAAGAAAAATAGAACATATAACTCTTTTTGCACACAAATGCTATCTTTTCAACATTAAGTAAATGTTATGGGTTAAGGTGTTCACTTTGTTCTTTTCTGTGGCTCATCTAGCTGTTTACTAGTAAGCTGAAATAAAGAATAAAGTAATGTTACTTGTTACAATGTTACATTCACGTCTGCAGTGCTTAGCAACCAACTGGCAAAGTGGCTACTAAGTACTGGCCTGGTTTTAGCCTATCATAAAAGAAGCTTATGCACTCAAAAGACAAACATGGCTGTTATCTCAAGAAAACATGCGACTGAAAACACTCAAATTCTAAATATCAATCTTCACACCTTTTACCACTTTTATAAACCTATTATTAAACATTCCGTAATATATTTGAAAAAAAGGAAATGCTTCTTTGTTGACTGTTTCTCTTGTCAGCGTTTGATCTTAACTGAACTTACCCTAATGTGTTCTTTGAGTTGTCATAGCAACGTATGGTTACGTATCCATCGAACTAAACTGAAATATCATTTTCTGCCCTACTGTAGTTTCACATTAGTCTTTGCTGGATGGTACAAACTGTAAGCACACAGTTTATGTAATTGGGCTGTGATATTCCAGCATTTACAAAAAAGAAATTAAAAAAGAGAATCTATTTTGATAATGATTTTATAATATTTTTCAAGCACACAAAACAGTAGCCTACATAATCAACACTGCATAGGCTGAGTTCCTGCTTTTTTTTATTTATTTATTTTTTATTTATTTATTTAATACAGGGACAGTGCATATTATCAAACATTTCTGTCAATATGCCAGAATTAGCCAGAAGGCTATTTTTCATCTGCAGTCCCTAGACAGATGGTAAAAGTCACCCTAAAAGAAAATAAGTTACACATTTATATAACACAACATGCCTATAGTAAAACGTACTATTAAAAAGTAAGTAAAGTAAAAGGTACTATTAAGCTAAAATATACAATAAAAACACAGCAGAGCAACAATCAGACAACAGTAGACAGCTCTGGTTATCAATGAGCCATTTCTTTAACTGGCATTTGAATGACCTATATGGGTTCAAATTTCTGATGGCTATGGGGGTGAGGTTCCACTCAGTAGCTGCACGAACAGAGAAAGAGGTATGGCCAAATACACTCTTCCTAAAAGGGATAATACAATCTCCCCTCGCTGAAGCTCTAGTTCTGCTGTGATCAGCTGTTCGGATGTTGACAAACTGATGGAGCGGAGGGGATGATAAACTGTGAATGATTTTATAGACAAGACATAGATTTGAATATTTGACCATGTTTTCCCATTTGAGTAATCTGTGCTTTTGTAATATTGGACAAATGCTTCTCAATTTTGAACATTTTCTGGATGTTTTTACATATTTTTGGTTTGCTATTGTTGGTGAAACTTGATGAACATTGTTTTATTATTTAAATAAAAAAAAAACTATAACAGGATAAAATGGGTATAGAATTATTTATTTTTTTACATTTCTAAATGCCTTTACATTTCTGGAGTTAAAGGAGAGAAATTATTACAAGTCTATTTATTGAATAACCAAAACCCACCCAATGTTATTTGAGTAACCCATTCTGATCTCTTAGCTTGAGATGCTGTCATTGTCTTGCTCTTGTGTACACAAGTTTTGGGTAAGACAACTTTTCATGTTTGAAATAGCATTGGCATAAATGACACAAACTGTTTACGTACATAACAACTTTAGTTTACAGTATATGTATACTGCACATATCTCTGTATGTTACTGTGGGTTACCTTCTGACCGTGGCTTCTGTGTGTGTTTGCAGGTTTACAGGTGGTTTTAAACTCCATTATTAAAGCCATGGTTCCCCTGCTTCACATCGCGCTGCTGGTCCTCTTCGTCATTATCATTTACGCCATCATTGGCTTGGAGCTCTTCATTGGCAAAATGCACGCCACATGCTACGTGATAAAAACAGGTAGAGTGTGATAGGGCTGAGTCTTACTGTTATTATGTCCAGTCAGATTACTCCCCCCCATGTATTCTTAGGGGGATTTAAAGGGTAGAAATCCCCCTGAGAATAAATTGCATCCACTTCAGTGATAACAGGCGTACACATCATCATAGGATATATTTATATGTACAGGATTTAATCCCTGAGAATGAATGGACACATGTACCTTGTATGTGAATGAATGCTGGCAAGCAACTGAAAACAGGCCGTAACAACAGATGGTGGATTAAATCCAGTGATTAAATGACTAATATCTGGCTATTATGTAAATACGCTTGACGTTTACTCTTGCATTGCTACCAACGTGGCAGAATTATTCAAGAAGTAAAGGAAAAATTGGTTTTGATCTGTTTGCCTGTGGACGTCAGGAGAGACATTGTAGACTTAAGTCGAGCAGTCCTGACAGAGCAAGATGGAAGCACACTTTAATGTGTGCGTGTGCATTGTGGATTATTTTTTTAAAAGCTGGAAAGTTCAACATGTTGTAGGCTCATCTACTATGCATTTTTGAGTTTGTGTGTGTGTGTGTGTGTGTGTGTGTGTGTGAATTCAATCCGTGTATAATCATAATTTTTTCCAATGGTTATATAATGATTGCATGATTACAGAATATCTACATATTAAGTGTAACCCAGAGGGCTGTATGAAGGCATGTATGGACGTATAATAATTATAATAATGGCCATCAATTTAGGAACACTTTCCAGAGGAATCAATGGAGAATGCAGTTACATAACAGAGTATATAAGGACTAAGATTTATTTATAAAGCACATTTCATATATTAGGCAACACAATGTGCTTTCCAAAAAGTAACAATATTTTCCCAATTCAAGCACGCAATTGCAGAATACAAATTACCAAATAAGCAGCAGTTACTGCAATGGGAGGCAAAAGGATGTTACAAGAAACATAAGTTGTGTTATGAAAGGCTGTTTCAAAGCAGAGCCATCAATGCAACAGAAGCACACTTTGCCTCAGGCAGAAAAAATACCTCAACTGGAAGCCCTGTGGACTCTCTGAAGATAGGGGGTCAGATGTTCACTAATAGTTATGCCACGTATTTCCTCTATGTAGTGGAGGTAAGTTTCTTCAACAAATAGAAATTCATTGCTAAGACATTAGGACATTTGGAAAGTGTTTATTTTTTAGATATATTTGAAAAAGGTGTAGTGTGTTTTAACTTTGACTTCACTCATCTCCGCAAGACAATCAAGTAATCTTACATAAAATCTGATGATAGAATGATTCAATACTAAGATGTACATGTAACTGCATGCTCTGCAAATGTAAACAAATCCAACTCATTTGAAACTGCATAGTTTTTACTAGATTAGTAAATTCATCACTGCCTCACTCTGTACCCCCAGGTGCCATCGTAGAAGAAGAGTCCACGCCGTGTGCGATATCAGGGCATGGCCGTCATTGCTTCAATGGTACAGTCTGCAGAGAGGGCTGGCAAGGCCCCAACAACGGCATCACCAACTTCGACAACTTTTTGTTTGCCATGCTCACTGTGTTCCAGTGCATCACCATGGAGGGCTGGACCGACGTCCTCTACTGGGTAATCTACCGCACTGCATCACAATAACAAAGATGGAGCCCAAATGGGGCACTGTATTAATCTGTCTCACTTTGGAGAGTTTTGACAGAACATTCTTTGTTTTTGTCATTGTCACTTTGGGCATTGTTAAGGCTTTCAAAAAAGCAAGGTGACATGTTAGTCATGATAGGGCTTTTAAATGTTTCCCTATTTTAGTTTGACATTTATTGAGGTAACATCAATTTAACACAAAGTAATGTGCATATAATTAACATTGTATTATTATATTAACCTAGAATATGTCTGTAATTTGAAAAAAAATCAAATAAGATGACACACAAAAGTATTATGCTAGGACCAAATAACAAAAAAATCATGGTCCATTCATTTAAAAAAAAATCATAATACACATCCTCATTGAGAGCTGTAGCCTGAGCCTAAACCATCACTCTTCTTCAGAACAAGCCAGGCTCACTTCAAAACTCTCAATATCTCATTAGCAAAATTCACTGACGGCTTTTAATGAGCCAAAACACTCAGCACTGAAGCTCAACTGACAGTTCAGTTTTAATCACATTCCGCCCACGTCATTTTATTAACGAAGACCCTCATGTACGAAATAATGAAGCTGCCCTCTGTCTTTCTCTGTCCTCCTCTGTGCCTTTTTCTCCCTCACACTCATAATTTCTCTTATGCATATATGTGTTACCATGGTGATCCCATGCTAATACTGCTGGTAAAAATGGGAAGAAACGAGGCTCGGAAAACTTTTCGACAGAAACAAATTAAGTATCGCCGCACTCTATGTTAATTAGAGTCGTTACTTTGTGTGGTCTCCGCGTGCAAGCTGAAAGATGACAGGGGGCGAAGAAAAGTAAAGTGTTAGATTAGAGATTATTTGGTTTTTGTAAAAACCAAGCCGTTTGGTCATAAATGGAAAACACTATTAACTATTACTGTCTCTTAAGCCTGATTAAAATCGCTCTGTACTATAGAGCTAAAGTGTAATGTGACAAATGGCCACACTATAAAGTCTATAGTGTGGCCATTTGTCACATTACTAATTGACATCTCATCCTCTAATACCCCCTCCAGTCATTACAAACCCAAGTTGTCTGTCACCTGCTGCCCTCTTGTGGTCATAGTTCTTGCTCCAGCTTTTAAGTTATTGTAGCTCAAAGTTCAGAATCTCTTGTTTCCCTCTGTTTAAAGAGCAGTACCCGAGTAGTGACACACTTCGTGACAGTAGCCAGGCACAATTGGCTTGTTACCCCAAAATATACCTCAAGACCTACGCTATTACACTAATGGCACAAAAAGATAAGTGCGGATTATGTGTATAAATGTGGGTAGTGTGGTTTTTACTGGCAGAAGTGAGCAAATTTGGCAAACAAACAGCATCATCCCAGCAAACACATTAGCCAGTCATCAATAGTTGAACAGATGCAACACGTAGCCAGCTGTCAAACCAAGGATGTGTAGAAATTGTGTATTACATAGCCTACATATTATTTTAATATGTTCTTCTTTTCCTCTCCATTTCCTGTCCTGTAATTTGATGGGTATCTTTATGAGCTTTGTGTGGGCTTGCCGGAGTAAAACAGTGCAATTCACTAAAATAAGCTTTAGCATTAAATATGAATGAACCAGGTCTAATTTGTCGTATCCTCTTTTCTCCTCCATGGCCTGTGTTTCCATACAGATGAATGATGCAATGGGCTTTGAGCTGCCGTGGGTCTACTTTGTCAGTCTGGTCATCTTTGGATCCTTCTTTGTTCTCAACTTGGTTCTTGGTGTGTTGAGCGGGTAGGTTTTGAATGTACCTGTGTTCGTTTTGTGCTGTTTTTGCCAATATGTTATCCTTTTTCACTTCACTTTAACTGATGACTTTTTCGGACACTGTTGGAAATGGATCAATACACATTTTCATTTTACTAATATAATAAACCATAGGATTGCCACTTGTTCTGTGACTCCTGGACAGGATAAATAGGTCTAAAAAATGGATAGATATGAATTGTATCTGCTTTTCATGCACAAAAGCATAGTTTTTTATCCTGTATAGTATTATCAGACAATGTTTTTTTTACTGTCATCTTGCAGAGAGTTTTCTAAAGAGCGAGAGAAGGCTAAGGCTCGGGGAGATTTCCAGAAGCTACGTGAGAAGCAGCAGTTAGAGGAGGACCTGAAGGGTTACCTGGACTGGATCACCCAGGCAGAGGACATCGACCCCGAAAACGAGGAGGAGGGAGACGAGGAGGGCAAGCGCAACCGTGAGTTAACTGGATTTAATCAACTTTGACCCTCTATCCTTGAACCCAAAAGCAGGGGAATGAAGAATGCAAACAGGACTGCGAGTTACTAAGCCTTACGTTCTTCTGCCTTTAAAGTTATATTGCACATCTCTTTGACCCAGGAAGGCAGTTGAAGAGGGCAAGCCATTACTCATGTTTGTCCACTCTAGACAGACTAACTAGTGCTTTACCTTTAATGTATCCTTAAGGAAAGGTTTCATGTACCTGCGACAGATTGCTCTGCTGCAGCTGTGTGATGTTGATACATAATAATAAATGTCACCAAAGATACATTTACCATTTAGTAAAATATATCTTTCTCCAGGCATCATTTTATAATTTGGTACAACAGACAGGAGTGAATCATTCCTGGAAACAGTTCCGTAATGTTCCACAATAAGACATTAATCATATGCAATTAAGCACTACGCAAATTCTAACTCGCAAAGTGATTGTTATTGAGTGAAGCAGGTGATGTGTTAGTACACGGCAGTCCTCTTGAAAAACATTCTCACTTTCAAATATTTTTTGTTTGTTTGTCAATACTGTAATTAAATAGGTCTTAAATACTGCCCTTTCAGTATAGTATTTCTCTGGATTAGTGCTTCAGGATTTCCTAGAGATTAAAGTAAGCGATTGAAAACTGTGAGTTCAGCCAAGGTAGTGAACTCAGAAGCATGAAAAAAGTGGGTGACAGCAGTGCATGGTGGTCTTTTCTATAACATGGCCTTCTCTGTGGGCAAATGTGGGTGTTTGATTGTGTGTATGAAAGAGAAGCATTTTTATTCAGATCTGGAGGACACTTTTGTCAAACAGGAGAAAACCACACATCAAGCCTGTGTGGTTTTCTGGTGTTACAGTCAGTCAATTCGTACATCATTCAAATATAACTAGATAACTTCATAACTCATTCACTTCTCTAACAGTCTGGTCAATCAGACACGCAGTTCCTGTCTTTGTTTTTAATCTGCCCATCACGGTGGATTTACCAAGGTTCAAAACTGACCTTGTGTACATTTTGATTGATTTGTCCAATGCTGTATATACAGTCAAGTGCGAAAGTTTGTGAACCCCTTGAACATTTTGGAATTGTATTTATTTTTACCATTATTAATTCATTTTTATCAATACCAGTATTTTTTATATGAAATAACAGATGTTTGTTTATGAATTCAACATTTTTCTTTTCCAGAAATCAATTGTTAAAACAGATAAAACAAATTATTTGACGAATGTTGTATGTGCAAAAGTTTGTGAACCCTGAGCTGCATTGCTTAAATCGAGCAGGTTGACACAATCAGGTGGGCCAAATTGGTTGATGAAATAGACCAATGTAATGAGAGATCTTTAGGAAAGAAATTGGGTGGCACTAGATAAAACAGAGATAAAACCAGGTCAGTTTAGGCTCACCAAAGTGAACCCATACAGGTCAGACATGCTAAAAGGGAAACAAATCTCAGAGGATCTCAGGAATAGAGTTTTGATGTTGCACATTTGTCTGGGGACAGTTATAAATTCATAAAAAAAAAATTTGAGCTCAATCGGTCCACCGTGAGGCAAATCATCTACAAATGGAGAGCTTTAAGAGTGACTTAACATCTGCCTAGAAGTGGACTTCCTTCAAAAATATCCTCAAGCGCCACAAGAAAAGTGATTTTTCAGGTAAAAGCCAACCCAAACATTACATCTGGAGATTTGCAGACAATTTGAAACCACCATTATTCACTTGGGAGAAGGTTCTCTAGGTGGTAGGCAGAATTGCATTTTTTCCCAAACATGGCAGTTTTGGTTATGACCAAACAGTTCAATTTTGGACTAATCTGTCCACAGAATAAGACTTCAGGTATCTCAAAGTGCTCTCAGGCAAAGTTGTGACAAGCAGTTTTGTTCTTTTTTGAGAGCAGAGGCTTCTTTAGCAACCCTCCCATGAAAGCCA
The DNA here is from genome assembly GCA_949357725.1 of Hyperoplus immaculatus. Classification (NCBI taxonomy): domain Eukaryota; kingdom Metazoa; phylum Chordata; class Actinopteri; order Uranoscopiformes; family Ammodytidae; genus Hyperoplus; species Hyperoplus immaculatus. The sequence goes on along the minus strand of OX442360.1, from coordinate 12,407,168 downwards.
TTTTGACTGAGTTTTCTTCTTATTGTGGAACCATGCACATCTGTCCCAGATGCTGCAAGAGAGGTCTGCAAATCACTAGATGTAATGTTTGGGTTGGCTTTTAACTGAAAAATCACTTATCTTGTGACGCTTGTGGATATTTTTGAAGGAAGTCCACTTCTAGGCAGATGTTCAGTCACTCTTAAAGCTCTCCATTTGCAGATGATTTGCCCCCAGACAAATGTGCAACATCAAAACTCTATTCCTGAGATCCTCAGAGATTTGTTTCCCTTTTAGCATGTCTGACCAGTATGGGTTCACTTTGGTGAGCCTAAACTGACCTGGTTTTATCTCTGTTGTATCTAGTGCCGCCCAATTTCTTCCCTAAAGATCTCTCACTACATTGGTCCATTTCATGACTCAATTTGGCCCATCTGATTGTGTTTACCTGCTCCATTTAAGCAATGCAGTTTAGGGTTCACAAACTTTTGATCATACAACAGTTGTCAAATAATTTGTTTTATCTGTTTTAACAATTTATTTCTGGGAAAGAAAAATGTTGAATTGATAAACAAACATCTGTTATTTCATATAAAAAATACTGGTATTGATAAAAATGAATTAATAATGGTAAAAATAAATAAAATTCCAAAATGTTCAAGGGGTTCACAAACTTTCGCACTTGACTGTATATTCTAATTGCAAGTAAATAACAATAAATACAAACATAACACAATGATTAAAGAATAATTTAATAACCTAATAAAACATGTATAAAATAGTTTCCTGATTCCTGATTTGTTATGAGCCTCAGTTAGTGAGAATAGTGTGAAGAAGTCTCTTGTTCTGGCCTGCGGTGCTGTTGCTTGCTGCTTCGTCTGTCTTAATAGTGCTACAGTGCCTTAAAGCCATTCACAGTGTGGGCCGTGTATATTCCATTTTGTAGATGCCCTGCTTTTTTACCTCTGCTGCTGTTGTTTTGTTTGAAGATTAGACACACTAACTTTCTCTCCTTGATTCCTGCAGTATCTCTGTAGATTGTTGTTAACATTAGTTATTTCCCTACTGTCTCCTTTCTCTTTGTGTTTCTTTGTATCTTCTTCTCTCGTCACCAACGAATGTTCCTCTTCTCTGCCTTCACTCTTCTGTTTTCTTCCTGAAGTCTTGTTTATTGCCAATGCTTCCCAGTATAATTTTGTTTTAGAAGCTGCTCTGTCCAGAAATAGACCCATACAATAAAAGTGCCACTGAAACTGGATGTATCTTTGAGAATTGAATGTGGTTACTTTTTTCAAGGAATTATCTTTTTTTTGCAGGCAACTTTACACTCACTTTTCTCTGGTGGACAATGTTATGTAATGACACTGTTTGAAATCTACCTCAAATATAACAATTTCTTGTTATCCATCAGCTGACATACTCGTACACAAGACATAAACAAATACATATTTCTCTAGGTAAAATAAACACATGTTATCCATTTCTATTGTCTGTAAATACTATCATACACTAAATATCGTTATCTATTTTAAAATGGCGATAAACTGTAAGCGGGAGTTTATATCCTCATGCCAGAATTTGGGAATTGTGAATACATACATTTGTTACTTTTCGTATTGTCTCAACTTCTCAAGGCATCTTTAACAGTTTTCTTCCCTGTTATGTGCCAGCCCCCCTACTGCTCCAAGTGAATATAACAGATTAATTATGTAGGACCAAAACATAATCCATGCTCAGAATCTGCAGGAGGACATTACTGTTTGTCCTGATCACTTGTTTTGTAGCTTTTCTGGACATTGCAGCTGTGTCTGTACTGTAGTTTGTACAGCTGTCTCTTGTCTGTACACTCCCCCTCTCTCTCTATTTCTCTCTCTGTCTCTCTCTTAGGCCTTTCACACCGCCGCAAAATCGGTGCTAGTTCTGGGCTAGTTCGGAGTTAGAGCCAGTGTTTTGGTTTCACACCGCCAGAAAGCCTGCTCCGGGCCGTAAAAACCGGTTCAACTCATACCCCAGGATTGAGCAGGGTTTGAAGTGAACCGCTTGCGCCAGCGGCCGGGGGAGGGATTATCCTGACCAACCAGACCAACTAAAACCTCATGCCCGCCATGTTTAAAAACACCGCTACTACGAGACGTAAACATAACATAATTACCAAACGTAGCGATCAAATTGACCGGCGAGAATACGCTGTATGGGTCCTGTTTGGTTAAGAAAGCAAAGCGAGAGCTAACACGTGTAAAAATAAGACGTATTCGCCGCTGTTGTTGTGCTTAAACCTAGCGGTAGCTTTAGCGTTAGCCACAAGAGCAGCGGCGTCGGGCGACGTACACACACGTTTACAGTGACGTCATGACGTTGCTCTCTTGCCGGCTCCATGGCTGTCTCCGGTCGATGTGAAACCAACCGGTTCATAACTGGGATAAGGCTGTAACCAGTTTTGAACTGACCCCAACACCAGCCTGGAACTGACTCTTGGTTCATTTTGGTGTGAAAGGCCTATCTGTCTCTCTCTCTCTTGTTCTGCTGTGTACTGACTCACTGCTTCCTCTGCTGTCTGGCTGTGTGAACTGCATGTTGGTAACAACCAAGGGGTCACGCTGGCTGATCTCACTCAGAAGAAGAAAGGAAAGTTTGGCTGGTTCACTCAGTCTGCTGAGACACAGGGTAAATGTGTGTGTGCGCGAGTTTTACGGAGAGTGTTTGTGTGTTTTTTTTCTTTGCATATGTTCATCAAAACCGTTCATCTTTTTCCCCCAGAGGTTGCCTCTGCCTGCAAGTGCTTCCTGCATGTGCTTTGCTTTTGATTTGCTTTTGTGTTTGCATCCCCTTCATTCCATTAATCAATGTCTTATTCTCATCAAATTGCACATATACCTGATCACCCATTATCTCTGAACTCCTGTACATCACAAGGTTCCCTGCCAGCTAATAAAGCTAAAATTGCTACAGTAATCAATCAACAATTTTTCCTGTTGAAAAGATGAAAGGTTGAAAGGCATCTACTTTAATGGATTGTGGCTTTCAATTTAAGAAATACTAATGGTAAAAAAACATTCACATAACAGAGTGTATTTACTCTCTAATGGGTCGGTGTATTGTCAAAGTATTGGTGTTCAGATCCGTCATTCAATCTTCATCATCATTCACTCCTAAAGATGACATTTTATGCATCTACAGTATATATGATTTTCAATATACTGTATGTTGTAACCGTGTGACTATGTAACAAATACTTGATGCAGCATACAGACCTGGACCAAATGCTTTGTCAAAATTTCAAAATAAAATCAAAATAATCAAATATTTTAACGAACCAATGCAGTACTGAAAATATTCCAGGTTAATCTGAGAACCAATATTTGTATTGATAGTTTTTCCAATTGAGTAATGGCTTTGAATATCCCGGACGAGCCCCCAATTGTGTTACATCCCCTTTGGTGATACCAGGGGTTTTACAGTTTTTCTCAGTCGCTTTGGTGCTTTTCTCACATCACTATTAACATTTGCACAGCAGTTAGTGCATTTCTCAAAACAATTAGTGCAAACTGCAAAACCTAGTGGATAACCTGCAAAAGTACATCACTTGCTCAAAATGGATAGTCTATTCCTCAAAAGCAAGTATGCATGTCAATGAAACTGCCGGTGTCATCAAAATGAGAAATCTTGACACCATCTTTATGAACAAGATAGTCAAATGGCTTTGTCATGTTTTCATTATGACAGTTTATTCTCTCAGTGTTTTCCAATGCAAAAAAAAGATCAGAACTCGGTGACACTACCTGAAAATGCTCAAGACAGCACTATACACTACTTGTACAGCCATTTGAAAACTACAGTAAAGTTACACATTGCTGTAGTTAGGGGAGTAAGTGAGTACAAGACATTGAATACGAATGTTTCACATTTTTATTGTATATGCTCTTTGCAATTCTACAGCTTTGTGCAAAAGAAAAATACACTTCAGTCACTTATTTAGAACAAACATAAAAAACACCCTTTTGGTAGAGATGTGCACAAATGTGAACAATATAACAGGACATATTGTAACTGAACATATATAGGTAAATCATTCTGGCACATACAGACGTTCCTGTCTGTCTGGCCACATATTTTCATCTACAACGGATATTCTCCCTTGCAATGCAGCGAGGAAAGTATCTCCTGGAGTGGCGAATCCACCCTCTATATGACTCTGCTGTAATGTCATCACATGCTGCATCCATGGCTGCTAGCAGGGTCATTTGCACATGTGGACGCCGGTCATAAACCTTCCACCTCCAGGCAGAGAAAAACTGCTCTATCGGATTAAGGAATGGGGAGTAGGGAGGGAGATATTCAACCAGCATTCTGTCATGTGCTGCAAACCACTGTGTGACCAGATGTGAGTGGTGAAAACGGACATTATCCCACACAACAACATATTTGATAACTAGTTCAACAATTTTGTATGTAACGACTCAAGCAATGAAATGAAGACTATTAGTTTTATTGGGAACGACTATTCAGCATCCATAAGTATAGTTCATTTTGACTGACATGACATAAGCAAATGACAATGTTATAAAACAGCAGAGAATTGTATGAAAGCAACTGATACATGTCCAAATGCATTTGCAATTTGTTCAGAGGAAGGAGAAATTGCTACTATGATGTGCTCAAATGACTAAATGTTGCGGAGGTTGAACTAATAGTTATGAGAATTTTCATTCTGATCTGAGAAAAGCACCAAAGCGACTGAGAAAAACTGTAAATGACAAGAATTATTCACAAGGTCCAGTTTGACTCAGGTCTGGCAGTATGAGCTCACCGTGACTTCATCAGTGCAGAAACCTCCAAATTCATCATTTGAAGTGGACAGTCTTCATTTTTGAAAACAAAATTATTCTGTAAATAAGAAAAAAACTGGCAGAATTTAATTTTTATTTATGTCTTAAGGCCTTTGCACACCGGGTGCCACGCGAATAAACGGCACGTAAAAGCGAATGTTTTGAAATATGAATTTTGTCGCGTCTCACTTTAAAGGCCAGGACCGACTACCGACCGTCACCTGAAAATGGAGTCTGCCGATTCAGGCAGCTCCAGTCTGCCCGTCGCGGCCATAAAAGTGCCAAGAACACACCAAGCCGACTACTGACTTTCCGTACGCTCTGCGCTTGCGCGGGACGTAATGTCTCCATAACAGCAGGCGGCGCTAATCTGTATTGTGGCCCAAAAAATATGGAAGCCGGAAATGATGGGACAGCCGGTTGGAGTAATTTTTGTCAGCAACCGCAAACAGCGACGGTCTATCCTCTACCATGCTGATAAGTTGTTCCTCGATTTCTTCTTCCTCATGATCCCAAGCATTAAATATTAAGCCAACAAAATGATGCCAAACAATGTGTTGAGAGTGTTACGACATTGCCTGCGCGTCACTGCTGTTTGTGCTACCCGCCTCACTTCCGGGCTTCACTGATTCGCTAGCCCTCCACCAATCAAATTGCTCCGACTGAAAGACTGCCCGACGCCGATTGAACATGTTGAATCGGCTGAAAAGAAGCCCGACGACATCAACGACGGCCGACGTCACCAAACACACCAAACAGATTCATGTCCCCGCCCCCTCCAGACTCTCCGACCATGTCCGATGGCCGATTATCGGGCCGGTGTGTCCTGGCCTTAAGAAGCGACGTCCCAGAAAAATCGAACTCAGTTCGAAATTTGCGAATTTGTGTTCAGTAATTAACTAATTAATCGCACGAATAAAACGCACCCGGTGTGCAAGGGCCTTTACTATGATAACGCATCATCCCAGTGTTTTCGATTAACACCTGCATTCTTTGTTTGGCCTGACTTAAAATATATGTGACACATGCAAGAAATCAAATAATTTCAGCTGACACATCTATAAGTAGAAATGTCAAATTACAGACCAGTGTTACAATCAACAGCTTACATCTACACTTCTGGGTTTATTCTATAGTAATAGATTCAGTCTAATGTGTGATTCTCTACACAGTAGATAAGATACAAAACTTATCGGGTAAGTACTAGCAAAACACATAACACAAGGAATAACTCAGAACAACCCTCAGCTCAGTAGGTAGGGCGCCCCCCCCCCCCCCCGGGCCGGGCCCAGCAGCAGACCCGGGTTCGATTCCCGCCTGCGGTCGTTCTCTGCATGTCACTCCCCTCTCTGCCCCATTTCACCTCTGTCTCTTCAAAAACTGTCAATAAAAAGCATGAAAAATGCAACAAAAATATATATATAAAAAAAAGAACAACCATTCAAAGAAGCAGAGAATAACTAAAGATCACTGTGGTGGGAACAATGATACGGGTATGAGTGGGTGCAGAACCATAGTGAACTGTTGGGTTGGTGAGTAGACGACGCATGGAAAAATGGAAACACAAGATACACAACTAGAGGCACGGCTAGGAAAGTTGAATTTACTTAAAATAGCATTAAAATGCCAAGCCAGACCAAAAGTGCATGGATGTCAATAGGAAAATCTATGCTAATGTAACATTTTGTAATAAAACCTATTTCCACAAGGACACTTTTAAAAATCACAAATCATAAAACTATCGACTTGGCACCTTTATCTTCTTACATTTCTATGTGTGTGTGTGTGTGTTTGTATGTGTTTATGTGTGTGATACCACAGCAAGCATGCCTAGTGAGACAGAGTCGGTGAACACAGAGAATCAGACCGGAGTGGAGGACAAATCCCCCTGCTGTGGCCCGCTCTGGTGAGTGTGACATGTTACAATTATCCTATTATTGACAAGTCAAAAGACAGTTGGTCGACACAATGGCTGTTAATATTTTATACACATTAAAAATGTGACCCAGACATGAATACTTAAAGTTGCCTCATCTTTTAATCTCCCCAGTCAAAAAATTACAAAGTCAAAGTTCAGGTTAGTACCATGGTACTGTATGACACTCCATGGTGGATAACTTCTTCATTCAGTCATTTTATTCCACTCCTCCTGCATGGTGAATCCTTACCTCATGTCTGAATTGTTCAGTTCTGCAATATTGTCATCTAATCATGTCTCCCGTGACATTTTGATCCTGACAAACCACTCTTTACCCTGATCCCACCACAGTTACATCTTTGTGTTGTTTTCCTGTTTAATCACCTAAACGTCTGATGGGTTTATGTCCAGTTTTATTAAGCAACAACAGAGTTAGGCTGTACTTTAATTTTAATTTCATCGCATGTACAACTGCATATGTGAGAATCAAAACTTTAATCTATAATAATCAAATCAATTTACCAGAAGTCTAAAGCCAGAAGAGGTCATTTGCAAATGTGTACATTTAATTGAAACATTTTTGCTTTTACTATGGCTTTTAAAATCTTACTGTGGGACAAAACCCTTCTGTAAATGGCCTTCGTACCCTGACCAGTGATACTAAAGTTTAACTATTTGTCAGTCGTCAGTGGCGACGCTGGAACCGTTTCTGTCGCAGGAAGTGTCGCGTAGCCGTGAAATCTGTGACATTTTATTGGCTGGTCATCATCTTGGTGTTCCTCAACACTCTCACCATCGCCTCCGAGCACTACAACCAGCCGGACTGGTTGACTCTAGTACAGGGTATCTATTTTGCTCTATTCTGTTCTATTTGGTTGTAAAACATGTATTCATGTAATTTGTCCTTACTTCAACTATGAGATGTTCAATATATTGCTCCTAAAGTCATCTCCTCTTGTCTCCTCTCCTCTAAAGACGTGGCCAACAAAGTTCTCCTGGCAATGTTCACCCTGGAGATGCTGGTGAAGATGTACAGTTTGGGGCTGCAGGCCTACTTTGTGTCTCTGTTCAACCGCTTTGACTGTTTTGTGGTGTGTGGAGGCATCGTAGAGACCATCCTGGTGGAGCTAGCCATCATGTCACCGCTGGGCATCTCTGTGTTTCGCTGTGTACGACTCCTGAGGATCTTCAAGGTTACACGGTGAGAAACAGGAAGTCAGCAGTGTCCTGGATGTGATGGAGATGACTTTAAAAGGCTGCATGCAGCATGCCATATTCACAGTTCCTTATTTTGAATGATATAGACCAGAAATGCTATCAAAAGGGATAGTCCGAAAAGAAGATTAAACATACTGTATAGAAGTGTATTGATAAGATGGGTTTGCAGCCAAACTGTGCTGTAGTTTTGAGGAGACAGGATCCAGTTCTTACAATAAAGCTTACATTGTAAGAACTGGATAAGCCGTTCAGTCCCTGCTTCAAGTCCTGCTGGGAACATTTGTTGCATCTCACCACATTATCATCCCAGTACTGTTGCTACTGTATCTATTGAAGACAATGTCCCTAAAAAACTAACAAACACTAAAAAAAAACTGGTTATCGAATACAGCACATGTAATATGTGTAAATTATATTACAAGACATAATGCCTGAGGCCGGATATAGTTTGTATGTTAGTGCTGATTAAGGTCTCCATTTCTTGTCTAACTCATTATCATTTCCATTTTTGCTCTTCATTGCCTTCACAGGTGCGTGGGTGTATGCGTGTGTTTGTCTTTATGTACTTGTGTGGACCAACCCCCACGATGTGAGGACATTTATTTGTGTGAGGACACTTTGGCTGGTCCTCTCAAATAAAATGCAGGAATGATGGATGAAGGGAAAAACAGGACAGTGTGTGTCCTTTGTATATGTCCCCCTGCTACAGCCACTTATATAGTCAATTAAAATAAACTTTTTTCCCCTCTCCAGTCACTGGGCGTCTCTTAGTAACCTGGTGGCCTCGCTGCTCAACTCCATGAAGTCCATCGCCTCCCTGTTGCTGCTGCTCTTCCTCTTCATCATTATTTTCTCCCTGCTTGGCATGCAGCTTTTCGGGGGCAAGTTTAACTTTGACGAGACGGTGACCAAAAGGAGCACGTTTGATAACTTCCCCCAGGCCCTGCTCACTGTGTTCCAGGTAAGGGTAGTTTGGGGCTTTATTCATTTAATTTGGATACATTTTGCTGGAATTGTAAAGTGCAATTACAGTAACTGTAATAACAGATGGATGTCTGGATGGTGCAGAGTAGCACCAAGTGAAGTATATGTGCTGTTAAATTAATTAAAAAACACATTACTGGTAAAGTATATCCTATGATTGTATCATTCGGACGCCTTTACATTCCTAATTTGACAATTTCTTCAAATAAGTCACAGAATAAATAACTGGAATGGTTTCCGCTTTATCTTGTGTTTGCCAGATCTTGACAGGAGAGGACTGGAACACAGTAATGTACGATGGAATCATGGCGTATGGCGGTCCGGCCTCTTCTGGAATGGTGGTCTGCATTTACTTCATCATTCTCTTCATCTGTGGAAACTGTATCCTAATGGCCACACTCACTAACGCTCAAACACCTACACATATCCACACACACACACGCACGCACGCACACACACACACACACACACACACACACACACACACACACACACACACACACACACACACACACACAAAATAAGCATTTTCCCTCCTGTCTGTGCGAAACAGTTCTGTGTTAGTATTTTACCAGTTGATGTTGTTCCATATTCTTAAAACCAATTTAATGGAGTTAGTTTATCACGTCGATCAGTGTTTTCTCCCTGAGTCATGTGACCAGACATCCTGCTAAACGTCTTCTTGGCCATCGCCGTTGACAACCTGGCGGACGCAGAGAGCCTCAACACAGCCCAGAAGGAGGAAGAAGAGGCCAAGAAAAGGAAGAATAGTGCCAAGTACAGTACTCAATACATCACATTTTCATTTCTGTTCAAATCGTCGGTTTACTTTGTCACAAGTACATTCTGTTACTTCTTCCTGGTAAGTAACTTATTTTTTTGTCTACACCAAAGCAGGGATAGAGGCACAAACAAGAAGAGAGTTGGAACAATGGAAGGCAGTGATGGAGAGACCAAGGTAAAATAATCATGTAAATTGTATTATTAAAAGATTGTAAAAAATTGCCTCCACCATGTCTGAAAGTGCATATATAGTTTTCAACATGTGGTGATGCTGAACCTGCTCACTGTGTGTAGGTTCCAGCAGAGGTCCTGCTGGAGGATGGCAAAGATTTGCATCCTGCCATTGACTCTCAAGGTAAGAGGTTGGTAGGACTCAATCTGGGTCCACAAATGATCCATCAATTCATCCTTTTTTTTGTGACTGGAAGTTTGCACAATGAGCTAAATCTAAGATAGAGTTCTCCAGTGTTAGAGTATAGTTGAGTTAGGAGGGTTTGAAAAATTCCAGCTTCTCCTTCTGGCAAGATGCATTCTAAATAGATTGACAGCCATCGATGGAAAGGTATCAAGGAACATGTTGATATTTGAAACAGCAGTCAGCGCTTTGGTGATAGTTGATCTAGATCTGATGGCATAACACATTGATTTTTTTCTGTCCACTCATTATTCCTGCATTGAATATCAGATTTGGATTATAATGCATATTACAATTATGTTGACATTTCAATACGACCATCCATTACTTCGATACTTTTGTTGGTTAGGTGTTCTCTCATTAGAATGATTTTACACAATTCAGTAAGGTATTACAATCACTTAATACTAAAATAAATAAAAACAGTACGCCGTGGACAGAATATGTTACCTTAGTGAAAACGTTGCAACATTAACACTGAACATGTATTAAAAGCGTTTAAACAAGATAAAAGAGTCAGTGAATGTATAAATGAGAAACACTGAAATTTCTTTTACATTTTTCACTTGCCCTAAACATCAATATTGAAACTACGAATCCAACTGAAGGGAGAAAGCATGTTTTTATTTTAAATATCATTTGAATAACTCCAGTTTTGTTTCCTAGGGTGTGATGTTGAAAAAGATAATGACGACCTCCCTGAAGTCCCACCAGGGCCCCGCCCCCGGAGGCTGTCTGAATTCACCGTCAAAGAAAAGACGCCTCCCATCCCGACAGGCAGCGCCTTCTTCATCTTCAGCAGCACTAACCCGTGAGTCTCCGACATGCTCCTGTGATGTCTCTGCTGAGCCACAGGTCATGCCTGTTTATTGTAACAGAAATCACAAAATAAACTGTAAACTCAGTAAAAGCAAATGAGTGGCAAAAAGCTCAAATTACAGATGTGTCAGTAAAACAGACCACCATTTCTCCTTTGCCTTTCTCATTTCTGTAGGTTTCGAGTATTCTGCCATAAATTGATCAACCATCAGATCTTTACCAACCTCATCCTGGCCTTCATCATGCTCAGCTCTGTCTCTCTGGCTGCTGAGGACCCCATACGCAACTTCTCCGCTCGCAATATCGTACGTAAACAACCACTGCGACTGTAGCCTACAACTGTCATAAAGGGCTGAAAAATAGACAACTGATTTCCATTTGTTTCATATTGGGCAAGCTGTCACACTTTCATGGCTTGAATAATGTTATTAGTAACACATGCACCTTGATAAGCTGAACTCTGCAATTTGAACATTTTAGCAGCATAAATATTAATTTACTTAAAATTCGTTGCATATTGTATAACTTTGACGAAACACACAATTGTGACATAACTGGAGGCAAAATAATCAAAATGTAACTCGATGACGTAAAAGAAATGTAGCACTATTTTGTTTCACTTTCACATTTCGATTATTTACAGTCTTTGTGCAGTGTATTCAATTCAAAGCTTGCAGCCTCAATACACTAGTAGTTTTTTTCATTTGTGTTTGATTGTGTGCTGTATCTTCATACTGTATCTTACTGTGCTGTTAATCCTGGAATGACTTGATGACTTGAACCTGTGCATTGCCTCTTGCAGATACTTGGTTATTTTGACTATGCTTTCACGGCAATCTTTACTGTTGAGATCCTGTTTAAGGTAAATGAGCTTTGATGCTGTGTTGTGCTGTGCAGGGTAGAGCTTCAGTAACCCCCACGTGCTTGTGTCACTCTGATTGCCTCCTCAGATCCTAGGCTATGCAGACTATGTCTTCACTAGTATGTTTACATTTGAGATCCTTATTAAGGTAAACAATAAAACCTGTTGCGATACCTCCAAGCTCGCCGCACACGTCCTCCCCTCATCTTTTGTCTCTCTAAATTTTGGTCAAATTAGCCGCCTGCTTGCTTTGTTGTCATGGCGCCAATCTGTCAACGTGGAGATCATGCATCTTCGTCAGATCTTTTTTTCTTTTTGTCTGTCTGTCATTTTGCCAATCACAGCCTACTTCCCCTCTTCATCAATAACCAGTTTACGGACCAGTGGCTCTCCAGAGTACAACTAAATTGTGGGATGTTCCCAAATATTACAGTTTACACTGTATATTATATGTGTATTTTTTAATCTGGCGGTATTTTGAAACCTTGTATTAACCATTTTGAAAAAAAAATTGCAACAGATTTAAAACATTTTGCATTTTGTTGATTTAAATCAAATTTAAGTATGAGATATTCCATGGAACTCTGTGGACTGTGGAGAGATTAACTCGAACTTGAACTAACATCAAGCCTTTGTCCCGCTTCCTGATTGCTAAATGTACACACACAGATGTGCCCCCTTCCTTAATCTTTTCATCTCTGTTTTGATAATGCACATCCAAATATTGTGCTAGAAGAAATCCACAACAATCAGGAACAGTTACTATTTACTAAATATTTTAATGTTAAAATGAAATCCTCAACCTCGATCCTTTGCTCGCTGCATGCCCACATCAGGTAAATGTCATGTATTTGGGTTTAAACCTAAAATTTGATCAGGAAAAGAATAAAGGCCCTATTTCATGACTAGCGCATTAAGTGCATCGCCCTGGCTTAATCTGCACGAGAAATGAGCCAAGAGTCTTTTTAATAATCTTCCCTATGTCCTATTTGAACATTTTGCAAATATTTGTGTGTGTATGTGACTGTGTTTGCAGTACGGCATATGAATGCGTGTCTGGCCGGAATACTTTTAAAGAGCTTTTAAAGAAGCTTTTGTGACTGTGAATCTGAGCTTACCTTGTCAGTTAAAATGCTGCTGTTACATGTTTAAATATCAAACCAAACATATTAGAAATATAGCTTTAAAACTAAGTGATACATTCCAATAACGTTGTGCATTGTTGTCATAAACACATATGTTTGAAATGCAAAACCAGTGTGAATGTAAGTGGATATACAAAAAGATAATATAAAATTCAACCAAACTTTTTTGGTCCAAAATGTTCTTCAGAAAATGTATACTTTAAATAGTTTAGTAACAGATTATTAAAATAGTTATAACAGTAATTTAAATCCCGTTTCAGTCTGACTTTAAGCTGTCCCGCTGTGCATGTGTTTGTTTGATGGCAAATCTGTCCTTTTGAGTCCTGACTGTTGTCTGTCCTCTGTGCAGATGACAGCATTCGGAGCGTTCCTTCATAAAGGGGCATTCTGTAGAAACTACTTCAACCTTTTAGACCTGCTAGTCGTTGGTGTGTCTCTGGTGTCCTTTGGCATTCAGTAAGTATCCTTTATCCATTTTTGTAATTTCTTAGTTCAAATGTTTCATTGAGAAACCATGTTGTATTAGTGCCACTACTCCATAAACACTGCTCTTTGCTCTTTTAATGGCAAGGTTCCAAGGAATGCCTTTTGTTACATACGTAACCTTGAAAACGGTTGTATTTTTCTGTCTCACATAGGTCCTCTGCTATCTCCGTGGTGAAGATTCTCCGTGTTTTGAGAGTCCTCCGTCCACTCAGGGCTATCAACAGAGCCAAGGGACTCAAGGTCAGGATAGCAATAACACTACATGGTGCAGTGTGTATCTGAATACGAAGGCCTATATGTCTGCAGTTTATTTTATGAAAACCCATTTGTTCTTATACAGTACTGTTTATTTGTGCTAACAGTGTGTAACTGTTTGTCCTTCCTGTAGCATGTGGTCCAGTGTGTGTTCGTGGCCATCAGGACAATCGGCAACATCATGATCGTCACAACACTGCTGCAGTTCATGTTCGCTTGTATCGGAGTGCAGATTTTCAAGGTACGGTGAAGAAATGGAAAAAGGGAAAGAGGGGGTAGAGCTTGATATGGTCAAGACAGGACAGTTAAGAGAACAGCAAAGAGTTGAACAGAAGTAAAATGTTTAAAACTATGAGTGCGTGTAACTCTCTGTGTTGTTTTTCCTTTTTTTCCACAAAGGGGAAATTCTATCGGTGCACAGACGATGCAAAGTCCAGCCCAGAGACGTGCAAGTGAGCTGTTTTGACTCTTTATGATTTCGATGACAGTGAAATGAATGAATGCCTCTTCATATGTGCTTTTGCATATACAGTATGGTATCAACATATAGTATCATACACTCAACAAAAATATAAACGCAACACTTTTGTTTTTGCTCCCATTTTTCATGAGATGGACTTAAAGATCTAAAATTCATTCCAGATACACAATTGTACCATTTCTCTCAAACATTGTTCACAAATCTGTCTAAATGTGTGATAGTGAGCACTTCTGCTTTGCTGAGATAATCCATCCCACCTCACAGGTGTGCCACATCAAGATGCTGATCTGACATCATGATTAGTGCACAGGTGTGCCTTAGACTGTCCACAATAAAAGGCCACCCTGAAATGTGCAGTTTTGTCTCACAGCAAAATGTCACAGATGCCACAAGCATTGAGGGAGCGTGCAATTGGCATGCTGACAGCAGGAATGTCAACCAGATCTGTTGCTCGTGCATTGAATGTTCATTTCTCCACCATAAGCCATCTCCAGCAACTTCGCACAGCCATTGAAGAGGAGTGGACCAACATTCCACAGGCCACAATTGACAATCTGATAAACTCTATGCGAAGAAGATGTTTTGCACTGCATGAGGCAAATGGTGGTCACACCAGATACTGACTGGTTCTGAGTCCCCAGACCCCCAATAAAGCAAAAAAATGCACATTTCAGAGTGGCCTTTTATTGTGGACAGTCTAAGGCACACCTGTGCACTAATCATGATGTCAGATCAGCATCTTGATGTGGCACACCTGTGAGGTGGGATGGATTATCTCAGCAAAGCAGAAGTGCTCACTATCACACATTTAGACAGATTTGTGAACAATGTTTGAGAGAAATGGTACAATTGTGTATCTGGAATGAATTTTAGATCTTTAAGTCCATCTCATGAAAAATGGGAGCAAAAACAAAAGTGTTGCGTTTATATTTTTGTTGAGTGTATATCTTTCATTTCCAGAGGCACTTATATTCTCTACAACAATGGGGACGCAGCGTTGCCCATGGTGAGGGAGAGGATCTGGTACAACAGTGACTTCAACTTTGACAACGTCCTCATGGCCATGATGGCTCTTTTTACCGTATCCACCTTTGAGGGATGGCCCACGTGAGTACTGCTTTCCAATTCAGATTTGGCCGTTATATACTGTACTGTATATCATCAAGGATAAGAACGGCAAGGTGTTTGATAGCAATTAATCTTTATCTCTGTCTGAATGAAAATGCATAAAAATTCTTTTAGGTGTATATTTGACTATTTTCTATATACAGTTTATCAATGTGTGCTTGAGCATGCATTCGTATGTGTTGGTCCTAAAGCATTCTATGTAGTATCTCTAAACATACTTGCAGAGTTCGAATTGGTGGAACTCATTTTTCTCTGTGTTTGTTTGTGTATCCCTGGCTGCAGTCTACTGTACAAGGCCATCGACTCTAACAGAGAGAACTTGGGTCCCATCTACAACTACCGCGTCGAGATCTCCATCTTCTTCATAATCTACATCATCATCATCGCCTTCTTCATGATGAACATCTTTGTGGGTTTCGTCATCGTCACCTTCCAGGAGCAAGGGGAAAAGGAGTACAAGAACTGTGAGCTGGACAAAAACCAGGTAGGAAGGGCCTGTTACATTTGTGTGTAGGTGAACAATTTGTCAATTCAAAACAAATACTTTATATATGGCTAAACAATAATGCATCTTTTTCATAATTTGAAATTATTCTGCTTTTTGATTCTTCTACCCTCTCCACCACTGCAGCGTCAGTGTGTGGAATACGCTCTTAAAGCTCGTCCTCTACGGCGCTACATCCCTAAAAACCCTTACCAGTACAAGTTCTGGTATGTGGTCAACTCCACTGGCTTCGAGTACATCATGTTTGTCCTAATCATCCTCAACACCCTGTGTCTGGCCATTCAGGTAAGTGCCCTCCATCCAGTCCTTTGGGTAATGTCGTGTGGTGACCGAATCTCCCCCATGCTGACAAAGACAAAGGCGAGATTGGACAATTCGATGTTTCAGGTTTATTTCAGAGATTCCATCAGACATACAGAGGACTTAGTGGTAGCATGAGCAACAAGGGCTGTCCCCTCAAGGCTAGCTGTATACGCCTGTGAGCAGTCTTATATCAAAACCTTAGCATGCTGGTACTCCCTAAAATAGGCATATCACAGGTCCCAGCATCGGATGACGTTTATCTATTAAAAGGTTGTCTTCGTCTCTCACAGTGACCTCTTAACATTTAAAGGCCTTTGCTCAGCAACTCTGGTATTAACCATTCAAAATCCACCACAGTAACATTGCCATAAACTAGCTGGTGAATCTACCATCATCACATTGACAGTGATTGAATTCATACTTATGGGAAAACATTGTTTTGTTTGCATTTCCTCAATACTGTATGCAGATAAAGTTATAGAACCGTTGTGCCTTATACTCTGAGGGGAATTTTCTCTAATGTTTTCCTCAACAACTTTCACGATATAACCACTCATAGTTAGTTTTTTCACTTTAAACGTACCATGTTGTTTTACAATTTATTGCAGCCTAGAGAGCTGACTTGGTTCAAACCGATTCTTCCTTCTCCTACAGAATACAGATAGACCTAAAATGCAGTAGATGTATTATAGATACATGTTTGTTTTATATATTTCTGATCAGTCAGTCTGCATGTCTCCCTCCAGCACCACGGCCAGTCCCAGCTGTTTAACTATGCCATGGACATCCTCAACATGGTGTTCACTGGGGTTTTCACTGTGGAGATGATCCTCAAGCTCGTCGCCTTCAAACCCAGAGTAAGTCTCCTCTCCTCGTATGTTCATAAGTATTTTTTTTTAAATCTGAAAGTGCTCCCCATTTCCCTTTGAACCCAGCACTCATATACAGTAAACTACTCCTATCCCTGTTACATCCCCTCTTTAGCTCTTTGTCCCACCAACAGTGACTCCCCCTTTTACATGTATTCCTTATCATCACCATCCATTTAGGGCTGCACAATTAATTTGCGCTGTTGATTCATACTGTATATCCATGCGATCTCATTCCTAAATGAGGAAGATTAACTGGCTCATATTCCAATATGCATTTACATTCTGCATGCGGAGTAAGTCGGTCTATTCTTTTTACAATGTTTTATTGTAAGAACGAACACTGTAATATGATTTATTTTTTATTTTTTTTATTATTAAATCTAAAGCTGTCATTTTACAATCTATTTAGTTTTTTAAATATTCCATGCTTTTAGTGTTGCCTTTAATTATTTTTTCGAACTTAGAAGAGACTCCTAAGCACTCAAATATTATGTGTGTCTAAGAGTGCAATACATGTTTTGTTGAAAAAAACTAAAACAAGAATCACATTGAGAATAGCTATCTCAATTCTGAGGGAGAAAAATCTTGATTCACATTTTAGCAAGAATCGCGCAGCCCTTCCTTCACTACTCCTCACCGTAACCTAACCCTTTACCTCTTCTACCTTCCCGCGTCCCCTTCCCTCCTCTCCTGCCTTCCCCCTGTCCTCCTGCTGGCTGCGCATGCTGCCACATTCAGGGCTATGTCGGGGATGCCTGGAACATTTTCGATGCTCTGGTGGTGATTGGCAGTGTAGTCGACATCATACTCAGCCAGGTAGAAAGACGCCAGTGTGTGCAACGCACGTCGTTCCCTCCTCCTGCTCTCCCACTGCAGCTGCCCTCTCCTCTCCTTTTCTTTTCTTTCCTTTCCTCTTTCCTTCCTTCCCTTCCTTACGTTTTGTCTTAAGGTTTGCTAGAGCCCATTTCTGCTTGTGAAGCAAGTCTATTGAATCGGTTGTGGATTTAATGGGCTGGAAAAATCTCCCATCAGCCTCTTGCATATACAGCTAAGCAATGTTAAATGCCACAATACACATTTACCAATACCAATCAGATGAGTGATATTTTTGAAATATGTTTAAGGTTTATGGCGCCCAGTTCTTTCAGCCTGCCACTGTATCAGTTAGAGTAAAAGATACCTTTCGCGCTGATTAATGACATATTTCTTAATTTGTAATATAGAATGGATTCAATTAAAGCTATAGTGCGTAGCTTATTCATATGAATGAATGTCTTTCACATTCAAGCCATCGCCAAACGAGTTGAGACAAAGTTGATTAAGCCTATCAGCTCCACAAAACTCTCTCTGTATTTCTCAGAAGTTACGCACTATAGCTTTAAACAAAATGAAAAGTAAGTAAAGCTCACAGACTCATTGGCTGGAAGAATTTGACTTTCAACCTTACTCTTTTATATCAAGTCATCTTTTTGATATTCATCTCTTTCTATCTTTCATGATTCCCTTCTCTTTTTACCTCTTCTTCCTTTTCTTTCTTGCTCTGTTCTCTCTCTCTTTCTTCTTTTCTGTGTGTCTTTTGTCGCTTGTGCTTGCAGAACTATTTTGCTGATGCATGGAACACGTTTGATGCCTTAATTGTTGTGGGTAGCGTGGTTGACATTGCCATCACTGAGATCAATGTAAGTATTCATTTATCACATACACACGCCTGTCTTATTGTGTTGCTCCCAATAAAAGGGCCTATCTCTAGCCTCACCCTTGCATTCAAGAATGTTTTTCTTTCATGCATTAATGAATAAATGTTCCTCAAAACCCCAGAAACTGACAAAAACAATTTTTTTATTATACAGTAAGATTGTAATATCGTTTGACCTTTAAATGAAGGTTTGAGTTTACAACAGGTTGTGAAGGTACAGGAGATTTACAGTATTTTAATATTGATCCATTGACATAACATGTAACAAAACATGTCAACATTAGGGCTGTAACGATCGAAACCGAGAATCGTGACACACAGAGCCACGATCGCGCATCGCGGTGTGAGAAGGCAAAATGGCGATTTTTTCATTTTTAATTTTATTTAATAATTTATTTATTTATTTATTATTATTATATATATTTTTTTTATTAGGCTGAAGTTTTGGATAAAAGGTTTAGTGAAGGATTTTTTACAATTAATTAACAAAGCTTTTAAACTGTTTATGGGAACTGCTTTTTTAAATTCACTTCAGTTATCATTTTAATATCTTGCATGTGATAATTGTATGCCAATTTGCTTGTTACTTCTTGGAACCTGCTGCATTTCTACTTTAAGGCCACTCTTTGCCCTGGTTTGCAGCTGTTGTTAATACTGCTGACTACATGCAAGATGATCCTTTGTCCTGTCAGTCCCATTTTAAATGAAAGTGTGAAGCAAAGAAACACTACACACCATCGCTGATCAAACTTTTGCTTATAAATATTGCACACAAAGCTTGTATTTTATAGGTGTTAGAGCAACGGGTAAATAATAAATACACCTTGGAGCGTGTCAGTAATTGGTGATTATGTGCTGTTGAGTTCTACAGCTTAATAAACACTATATTTTTGTTAAAGGCCATAATCTCGGTTTGTCTTTTTAAATATTGTTTTTCCTGCACACAGCTAACAGATTTGGAAATATAAGATACGTTGCTGCCTCCAGCAAACATTGTACCTTAGTTTCTTTTGTGGAAACTAGACACAAATTAGAGCTAGCATGGGTTGTTGACACGTAGTCTGCGACAGAAGAGGGGCAATGATTTGATTTTGTCTCACTCCTCCTCTGTGTGATAGCAGTACGATTTGACCATGTGATGGAGTTCCTGTAACTGCCCAGTAAACCAGCACCAAAAATTGGCGTCCTGTTAAACTTACAGATATTGTAAAGGAGGATTGGCAGGGGCGGATTACAACTTGTCACCCAGGGTCACTCTAAGGTTCCACGCTGTCCAAGTTGGCACCACTACAATGTTATAGCAACAGTTTTGGACAGGTGTTGTTAAGGGGACCTTTATCCCTGAAATAACTCAGCCATAGTCTTGTTCAGTTTGAGTGTGTTCATTCTTTCCAATATGTCAGCCTGAGTGTCAGGCTGGTGATTAATGGATGTCTAGAGAGGTTGTTCTGTTAGAGGTAAGCAGGCAGTGGTGTCTTGGAAAGGCAGGGAAAGAAAGCTCAAACTTTCTTTAGTTGCATAAATAACCCCTTCTTTTGCACCAGTGACGGGACACCAGTTCAATTGGAAAATTGTACAACAATACAGTAATGATTACCCATATCAAACAATATCAAAATGTTCCTTCAAGGTGTATGAGTGCTTTCTCCTTAATTTGTTAATTAATGATAAAAATTTTACTGTTAAGTATTTTGATGAAGAGCGCTGAATGTTTGTTTTTCATGCTGACAATATGTTGTAAGGCTTTTGCATGACAGGCTTAATGCTTCACAGTGATGATGTTTTTTGTTCATTGTGGTCTAAATTGAAATGCCGTGGTGTGGGTTTCTTCGATGTAAAGCAGCTTTATGTCATTACATGTCAGATAAGTCAAAGGTAATGATGACATGTGATGTTAACCAGTGCAGCTGGTGTGTGTAACTCGGAATAACCTTAGGCTTTTGGTTTCAAGTCGGCAGCCATTCCTGTCGTCAAGGTGATAGTGGAGCCAGGGGTAAGAAGAAGCCCTTCCTTTGGTTTTTATTAAAACCCCTCATCCAAAAGTCCACGCATCAAGATCTCTTTGTTGTCCACCTCTGTCGCTCACTCACTGATGAAAACATTGACATGCTTCTGGTCTCAATGAGTTTGTCAAAAGTCTTGTTCTGATAATACCTGGCTTGTTGTTATTTGGCTGTAGTCTCAGGGCTCAGCCTCGCATTGCATGACAAAGAGGAACTGATAACACAGTGTGTGGTCTTATGTCTCATTTCTTAATTTCAAAATAGCTTGCTGAGGTGTTTGCAATCAGTTTATCAACATTGTTTAGTCAGTGCACTGTTTCGAGTTTGCTTGTTCTGTAACAATACAGTGAACGATCCATCTTTATGTTTGTATCACTTGTCAAAAGTCGATCACAATTTGTCTTTTTTTTTTGTCTTTGGAAGGCACGGAATCTGTCTGTTGCCCATTTTGTCATCCAGAGTCATATGTACTGTGTGTATAAGTCCTCCGTGTTTGTTGATTGAATTAATGGTGTTCTAAGACCCTGCACTCTGCATGCACATGGATGGTTGTCAATACAAAGATATAGAAAGGACAATATATTTTCATTACAAGCCTCATCTACTTTTACATTGCCTGTTGGCTCATATGACTCATACATGAGGTTTGAACAAACCCATGTATGACTGCATGCATGGATGAATGAATGATTCACAGCTTTATCAGAGTGTTTAGATGTTGCACTAATCACTGTCTGTGTCATCCACTTCAGAATACTGAGGACAGCGCTCGCATCTCCATCACCTTCTTCCGCCTGTTCAGAGTGATGCGGTTGGTTAAACTGCTGAGCAGGGGGGAGGGCATCAGGACTCTACTGTGGACCTTCATCAAGTCCTTTCAGGTGAGGTTGTAACAAATGCAGCCAATTAACATCTACCTTGACTCTGAAGAAGAAGAATAAGAATAAGAATAAGAAATAACACTCAAGGAATGATCACTGTATTAGCAAATAGATAAATGCATGTGTTAGTGTGAGGATGTTGTAACATGTAAGAAGATGAAATGCAAAGTCCAGTTTGAAAAGTTTCATCTATTGATTGTCAATTCTGAAACATTGACATTAAGAACAAGCATTTTATAACCTTGATAAGTTATCATGTTGAGAATCATTCACGTTACAATTGGTATTGTTTTTGGAATTGTGCACGCATGTACAGTACTTGCTTGGCCAACACAATATTTCGCTGGATACATTTGCAGACATGTAAATTGCTTATGCAAGAGCCCCTTGTGTTGGCTTGGCTCATTTGTTTTTTCACGCAGTAATAATAAAGGTCTGGAGAAACTGTGTAAAATACTATATAACTAAGTTTAACCAACCACTTTTTGTTTCAGGATTAAGTAACAGGTTCTCACTCTCTCTTTTTCTTTTTACCACCCAGGCTCTTCCCTATGTTGCCCTCCTGATAGCCATGCTGTTCTTTATCTATGCTGTAATTGGAATGCAGGTAATATGGTCTAAAAAAACGTGAAAAAAAAACAGAATCAGATTATATGGCCGAAACATGTTAGACAACTTGCAGGATATGTGTTGCATTCAGGGACCGTTTTCTATCTTGAAACACATATTTTCACAATTATCAAATTTATTTTTTTCTTGCGCAGAATTTGAGTTGAGGTTGCTTGATTCTTTGGACGATATTTTTCTTTTGCTTTTAGGTGTTTGGGAAAATAGCCATGGTGGATGGAACACAAATCAACCGCAACAACAACTTTCAAACCTTTCCTCAAGCTGTCTTGATGCTCTTCAGGTGATTGCATCAGTTGAACTTAAATTGTTTTCTCCAAGCCAGTTGTCATCCTACCTAATACCATCCCTCATTGTGCTTCTGTGTTAATGTTCTATGTTAGGTGTGCCACTGGTGAGGCCTGGCAGGAGATCATGCTGGGCTGTCTGCCAGGGAAGCTGTGTGATCCAGAGTCAGACTACAACCCCGGAGAGGAGAGAACCTGTGGAAGCAGCTTTGCCATCATCTACTTCATCAGCTTCTACATGCTCTGTGCTTTCCTGGTAATCTCTTCAGACATTTTCACTGTGTGTTATTGCTAGTAATTTTTAGGGCACAGACTTGAGCTTCCATATTCCTGTACACTTTTAAATACAACTACAAATATAAGTATTTCCTGTCCCGGTACTTTCAGATCATCAACCTTTTTGTTGCTGTCATCATGGATAATTTTGACTATCTGACCCGTGATTGGTCCATTCTTGGGCCGCATCACTTGGATGAGTTTAAAAGAATCTGGTCCGAATATGACCCCGAAGCCAAGTGAGTAATCAAGATTCAATTTAAGATAGAACTATCAACATCATATTCCTTTTATCTTCCCTTTATAATGTTTACTACTGCCATTTTATTTTCAGCACTCATGGGATGGGGATTGTTTTGAAACAGCCATACTACTAGTCTTGACGGCTGTCTGAAGTACAAAACATGATTAAAAGCTGTAGTGAGGACTGCTCAGTGGTATAATACCTTCCATTTGTACATATCTTGTCTTCAGGGGCAGGATAAAGCACCTTGATGTAGTGACTCTGCTGAGGAGGATCCAGCCCCCGCTGGGCTTCGGCAAGCTCTGTCCTCACAGAGTTGCCTGTAAGGTGGGTTTTCAAAACTCACATCTGTACAGATATAGAGAAATGCATAGCCACTGTTTTGGTGAATGTTAAGGGCATCTAGCTAAAATACATGAAAGCTTTTGTACATGGTCGATATATGAATACAAGTGAAAGGTTTCACATTTGATGTATCTCTGTTTATGTGAATTATGTTACAGCGTCTGGTGGCGATGAACATGCCCCTGAACAGTGATGGGACCGTCATGTTTAACGCCACCTTGTTCGCTCTGGTCCGCACTGCTCTCAAGATTAAGACCGAGGGTGAGTCTGCAATATCAGTAAAACTGTGTTTATATAATAATTATTTAAAATATACACATAGCCTAGTTATATATTTTCCATCAGAAAATGATGTTGACTAAAAAAAACACATCTGAAAGATGTCTGTGTTGGTATGGCATGAGCCATGACACTGGAACTTTGGCCTCGTCAGGGGGCCAAATGTTTTTGCTCGAGGGCCAATCTGCTGTCCCACACAAACAAAGAAAAAAATCCCCCAAAGAACATCATTCAAATATGCATTGTCATTGGTGAGATAAATACACCTTATAAATAAATTCACCAGCCAGGATAGAGGCATGAAAATGAAACCTTAAAATTGTGCATTTTCATTCATCCTATGGTTTTTCTGTTTATAAGACCCTAGACATGCCTATACGATAAATTGTACTTCATCCCATTTTATTAATTAATCAGTAGGTAATTATGTGTATTCGATATAACTATACTTAATATGTGATCTTGTGTGTCAGTGCTAAAGAGAGTTAGAATAAATGTAGTAAATTCAGCTAGATGCCACTTAATATTAGATATATATTGGAGGCTTTTGACAAACGTCTAACAGTTCACATTTTCTTTTATTCCACAGGTAATCTGGAGCAAGCCAATGAGGAGCTAAGAGCTGTGATCAAAAAGATTTGGAAGAGGACCAGCATGAAGCTACTGGACCAAGTGGTTCCCCCTGCAGGCGGTCAGTGGTCATTATACACACACACACACACACACACACGCGCACACGCACACACACGCGCACACGCACACACACACACACACACACACACACACTCACTCACTCACTCACTCACTCACTCACTCACTCACTCACTCACTCACTCACTCACTCACTCACTCACTCACTCACTCACTCACTCACTCACCACTCACTCACTCACTCACAACCTCCTTGTGTCCCTCTCCATTCTGCCATCAGTTGATTTGAATAAGCACGGTTTCTCATTTGTATTTTCCCAAGAGATAATAATGCAGACCTTACACGTGAACTACTGTATTTTTAACCATGCTGAACCAAGCTTAATATTATGCAACATTCATTTACATCCATAAGTGCAGATTTGCATTGACTGAAAGGAGGGAATAGACGGATGACAAACAATGGACATGCATCTGAATGCAAACATTGTATTCCCTTCATTTGAATTAAAAGAGGAAGTCTGTGATATTAACACACTTTTCCTTTTCTGAATTATGATCACGCTTCAGGATGCAGCCTCGTTTTACCACTATAAAAAGTGCATTACACTTTACACTTTTTTTCCAAAATTTGATTTGATCAAATCATTCTGGTTTCGGAGACGGAGATATACTCAGAAATCTGTCGATTGTATTATTACATGTAGACATACACTAGTTTCCCAATTGTGAAATACTTTGTAAAAAAGGTGTGCATAGTGGTCGTGTTTTATACACAAACACCAGATTTTTAAAGGTGTATCACTTTAAGAGACACACGTTGGGGGTTTCTCGGAGGCCTTCCTTTCTCTGCTTTCCTGGCTCAGCGAGGCCCAATCTCTGACCACAACCAATAAAACAAGATAAACAGTGGAACAAGCCCTAGACTTTTAGCGCGCAAGGCACTTCAGTTCGCAGAAACTCTCCTTATCTCTTCCAGCCACTGACAGTTAAACTGCTGTCTCTGTCATAAATGTGCAGCTTTTTTAATCATTAATCTTGCCGTCTCTGGTTCTGCATTCTCTCTTCCTCTAGCTCTTCCTCCCTGACACACAAGTCTAGATATAAGCTAAAAACACTCAAAAAGACACAAAAGTTTGAAAGTATTTTAAATAAAATGCTGATGTTTGATGTTTTTCTATGTTTTATGTTACATGTATGTTGACTGCATACAGGGGATCGAAATAATTTCTCAGTAATCTTTATCAGCTGATTGTTAGTTGTGATAAACTCTGAATGTAGAATTTTATTTGAATTTTTTTGGAAGTACGTGAATTTCCATTTTGTTTTGTCAGAGTGCATCGAAATTTGGATATGCACACACAACAACAACAACAATTTTATTTGCAAGCAGAATGTTTACCGGAATGAAAGCCAAGCTGGGACATGCCAGTAACTGTGTTGGACTTTGTCTGTGTGATCTTTCACTATTTGTTTAATCTCTACTAAACCAGTTAAGACCAGAAAGACATGTTAAAGAATTGCTGATAATGAGCATGAATTCAGAGTGTGGTGTTGCCCCCCAGTTCAAATATATTGTACAATCTTGCAAAACTTTCCAAATTCCATGATTATATTTAATACTCTTGTTACTATTGCTATGTTGCAGCTGTCCCTCTCTGTGTTTCTCTCTGTCCCCTCTCACTCTTAACCCAACTGATTAACATAGATGGTATATGTCAACTTAATTAAAGAGTACGGTCTACTCCGGCTATATACGTATGAAAAGTGCCATCAATCAGATAACTTCTGTTGTTTAAATGTGGTATTTGTGCTTTATATTATGTTTTCACCTTACACAAATCATTATTATCATCAGAGGGGTGGATGATAGGTTTTTGAATGACAATGTTATATCTGATTCTTAAATAGGTATAAATATACCTTAAGTGTAGTATGTGCATCCACCTTCCTATGTATGAGTCCATGTAGCTTTTTCAGTGTCTTTGTATCCTCACAATGCTTCAGCTCTGCTATGTTTTATAGCTTGTGAAACTGTATTGATCCGCATGTGTTTGTGTGCATTAGTTTGCTAACCCCTATCTGCTTGTCTCTTTGACCTTTCTCTGCCAAGCCTCCCTCTTCCACAGCTTCCTGTGCTTTCAGTAGAATTCTGCTCTTCTATTTCTGCCGTCCTGAGCTCTCTGGGCCAGTTCTGTTTTAGTTTGGTGGCATGTAACTACTGATACCTCTTTCTGATAAACTTCATCAGCCTCTGTCCAAAATGAAAAACCCTGTATACTTTACAAGTGAGTCGGTTAAACGCAGTTCTAACATATACTGTAACTGCTTCTATGCAGTATCACTTGTGTAGACAAAGTTATTTTCTTTAAAGTAAAACAAATATTTCCCAATGGTGCAGATCACTTACTTCAAAACATAAAAATCAGAGCGGTGTGCTATGAAAATAGGCCCACACATTTATGTACACATCTGTATTTCTTTCTGAACACAGCCTTTCAAAGTTGTGTCTGGTGATGTAGTGAAATGTGTCAGCTATTTAAGACTGACTATCATAAACTTTAAAAAACAAATTGATGAAAAGATGCTTCAACTTTAAAGCCCAATGACATTCATGGCCATTCAGTAGATTCCAAAGAGGGCACACACCCATTTCCTACACACCATGACTCAGACTCCTTATTTTTCTGGTGTAGCCTCTCTCCCATGTCCGCTTTAGCAACCATTCATCAGAGTGAATCAGACCTACACTCTATTACGCTCCCTGCATGACTGATAATATGTTCTGCAGAGGGTTCCTCTCTGGCACAATGCAGTTTGCTAGTCCTCCCTCCAGATAGGAGCTGTAGATCTGACCCTCACCGCTTCTCTGACTTTTGAACTTTGCTGCCTTCTTGCCACATGTGCTTCTTGCCACAGATCATGCTGTGTTCTGCTTGTCTGCCTCTGTATGTTAAATGAAGTCAATTCTGCAGTTGCTGTAGGATATAGCACTGGTATGTCTGGTAGAAACTGATTGAAGTTATCACCAACTTTAGTCTGGTCTTGGTACTTGGTATAAGGGATCATTAGGGTTCATATGCACCCGCATGCATCAGCAGTTGTGCGTGTGTGTTTTTTCTGTGTGGGTGTATGTGAGTGTCGCGTTAAAGAACCACACAAAATATGTATTCAGAGATTAAGCGAGATGGGAGCTGCAGAGGCAGATGTTATCTGCTCTCAGGTTAAAACCTGCTGCACAGCGGCGTGGGTGTGTAAATGTCATGGTGCAGATTATTTTCAATGTGAAACTTTGGAGACTACACAAAGCTGTGTCATTTCGAACACGAGAACCGTTGTCAGGGGCAATCAGCTCTGATATGTGAACAGTGCCGGCAATAAGGTTGAGCCGTGCCTTTTTTTGCTTTACTAGCCATGATACAGTGCAATGGGTGATATAAAGTCCACAGTTTCTTGATGGTCAACTATATGATGCTTTGGTGTGTGTGCTAGACTGTTAAAATTGTGACTCCTACAATGGACAGTTGTAATGCTTAAGTAGTTATGATTTACTAGGTGTCTTTTGGTATTGTTTTCACATGGATTATTACAGAACTGTATTATCAATTTATCAAAGGTGGACCTTCATCATTATGGTGTTTTACTGTCAATGGACATGAGTTATAGCGCGATGTGACCTGTCTGCCATGATGTGTGTCTGTTCTCGTAGATGGGGCGATAGCAGTGGGCAGGATCTGCATTGGGATTTAATCTCTATCAATGTTATGGTTGCATACATCATTTGTATCCCAAGGTGTTTCAGTGTTCCGGTGTTGACCTTGGTGGCTTTGTTGTGTCTGGTCTGTTCACTCAGATGACGAGGTAACAGTGGGGAAGTTCTATGCCACCTTCCTGATACAGGACTACTTCAGGAAGTTCAAGAGGCGCAAAGAGGAAGGTCTTGTAGGACGGTGCTCTTGGGAGAAGCTGAACACCACCATGGCTCTACAGGCGAGTACCGCACAGTGTGTCGTGCTTGTGTTCATGGCAGTACAAGTCAGTGTTTAAATGTTAATAAACATGTGATTAAGAGCCAGTACTGTGATTATCTGTAATCACCGTTAAAATGAAGGTACTGTAAAAAGCCTTTTAATGGCCGCCGGGTTTGGAATTACAACTCCTTTCTTTGCAGGCCGGCTTGCGCACCCTCCATGATATTGGACCAGAGATCTTTCGAGCCATATCATGTGACCTGCAGGAGGAGGGGCTAGTAGACGCTAGCGGGGAGGAAGACGAGGACATCTACAGGGTAAACAATGTGGAGACATATCTAGACATATTGTTGTTCTTGTAGGGACACTTCAGCCTGCCTGTCACAGCTGCAACACCTGACCAACACATTCTGCCATTAATAAACAACCTAGTGCATTAGCAGGGACATCGGATCAGAAGACTAAGAAATATTGTTAACATGTCGAGGCAAAACATCCACAGTTCCAGGACGACTATGATATATTGTTCAATCACCTTTGAGGTTCGATGAAGGAGCTTGAGCTCATCTGATCAGGCAGTAAGACCAGAAAAGTGTTCTTTGCCTCACCATCATCATATTACTATTATTAATCCTGCATAGTCACATATAGATACATTGCCTCATCGCGATGCATCCTGTGATTTGTCTTTCACTCACATTCAAAACCAATGCACGCGCCACCGCTGCACACTCTATCAAAGATCTCTATGACAGCAGGCCCTGGTTTCCTATATAAACCCTACTGCTTTTGTTCAAAGAGGCAACTAGGATTAACAAAAATGGAGTCACTTTTACTGATGCAAGTTGCCATGTTTTTTTGGTTTTGGCCAGCATCTTTATGAGCTGCACTTTGAACTGTCTGCTATGTTTTTATGATGTTGTTTTGTCTCTGCAGCGTAACGGTTGTCTCTTTGGAAACCATGTCAACCATGTGAGTGCAGATCAGCAGGGCGACTTCCACCCGACCACTGTCACTCAAAGGCCCCTACAGATCCTGCCCCTCTTCCCCAGTGCCTCCATTCAACCCAACCAAACAGGCAGGAGAGCCGCAAACCACCAAGACGACGGAGGAGAGGACACAGAGATGGACTCTCTGCCCAACCAGTATAATCATCACTGTCACACCCGCCATTCGCACAGTCCTCCTTACTGTATTTCCACTTGCCATCAATCGCCAATACCGTCCAACGCCAACCTCAACAATGCCAACATGCCCTCACGCCAGGCGCCCGTGACCAACGGGAGGCAGCAGAAGTGTTTGTTAAGGCGAGGCTGTTGGTCCTCCGCCAAGAACGGATCGTCAGCATCCACTCACGGCAAAGGAGTTCACGACAAGTGCCGGAAGTCCCACTCCACAAGGTCAGTGGGTTCAAACCTAAAGTGACCTTTAAAATGTGCCAAACAGAAAAAGATTTCCATTATTGCAGTGATTTGCATGTAACTAGCATGGGGAGGTGAGTTATTTCTGTCAAAATAATACTTCTCCAAGTTAGCATTGAATTAAATTGATGCAACAGGACCACATACAGGATATGGTATTTTTAATTCTATGCTTTCATAACCCACAAAGTAAGTAAGTAAGTAAGTAAGTAAAGTTTATTTATATAGCGCCTCTCGCAGACCAGGGTCACAAAGCGCTTCACATTAAAAAACACAATAAAATACAATAAAACGACACATGTACAGAGTCTGTTACAAAGAAGAGTTTCCTAAGAACGTACAATATAATACTATACAATATAATACAGAGTACATAGACATGGATCTAGAAGGCCTGTCTGAACAAGTGCGTCTTAAGCTGACTCTTAAAAATATCCACAGAGTCCAGAATCCGCAGGGACTGGGGCAGGTCATTCCACAGACGAGGAGCAACAGACTTGAAAGATCTGTCTCCTCTGGTTTTAAAACGAGTGTGAGGAACCATCAGGAGGTTCTGGGTGGCGGACCTCAGGCTCCTGTTGGAGGCATAAGGCTGGATCAGGCCCTTAATGTAATCAGGAGCCTGACCGTGAAGAGCCCTGAACGTCAGCACCAGGATCTTAAAGTTTACTCTGTATGCGACAGGGAGCCAATGTAAAGCTTTCAAAATAGGAGAAATATGGGCTCTCCTGTGGGTGCGGGTCAGGAGCCTCGCCGCCGAGTTTTGGACAACTTGTAAACGAGCCAAGCCTTTTTTACTAAGGCATGTTAGAAGGCTGTTACAGTAGTCCAATCGTGAGGACACAAAAGTGTGGACAATCATCTCAAGCTCGTGGCTCGAGACCATGTGTCTGAGCTTGGAGATGTTGCGCAAGTGAAAATTGCAGTTCTTGACCAGCTGATTCATATGCCGTTCTAGGGACATCCCTTCATCAAAAATTACACCAAGATTCCTCAGACTTTTTTTCACTGAGCTGCTTAAGTTGCCGAGATGCTGGGTAATAAGTGGGACAATAGTGTCCGGGGCGACAACTAGGGTTTCAGTTTTGCTGGAGTTCAGCTGGAGGCTATTCTCACTGAGCCATAGCTTTATTTTGGACAGACATTTTGTAAGGGAAGCCAGCCTCTGGGGTTCGCAGGGCTTAAACGAGCAGTACAGTTGAAGATCATCAGCATACAGATGGTAAGAAATGTCACTGAACTGCTGGATCAGCTCACCTAAAGGGAGCAAATAAATCAAGAATAGAATCGGCCCAAGGACTGAGCCCTGGGGTACCCCACACTGCAAGTCCGCCGGTGCTGACATCATGCATGTTATTAGAGGACACATAGAAGGTTCTACCATTCAGGTATGATCGAAACCACTCTAACACAGGGCCTGACATGCCGACCGCATCCCGTAGTCTGTTAAACAGAATATCATGGTCCACTGTGTCGAACGCAGACGACAGGTCTAGCAGGACCAGGACAGAACATTTACCGGAGTCGGCAGCCATCATAATGTCACTGGACACTTTTAACAGTGCTGTTTCAGTGGAGTGAAATTTTCTGAAACCAGACTGAAAAGTGTTGAATATGTTGTTAGCCTCCAAGAATGTTGTAAGTTGGTTACAAACAACCTTTTCCAGAACTTTGGCCAGGAACGGGATCTTAGAGATAGGCCTGAAGTTCTGTAGCTCTGCTGGGTCCAAGCGCGGCTTCTTTAGATGAGGTTCCACAACAGCATGTTTAAGGGAACATGGGAACACACCAGCTGAGAGTGACATGTTAAACATTTTGGTGATGAAAGGAGCGATCGATTCCAAAACATTAACAAAAAGTCGGGCCGGGACAACATCGAGACGACAAGGGGTCACTTTCATGGTGTTTACGGTGGATAAAATGTCCACTTGAGTGACTGCCTTGAAAGAAGACCAACTGTGAGAAGGGGGGTCAAGCTGGGCTTCACTGCAGGAAGGGGAACAAGGGAGTTTCGCCTTTATATCGCTAACTTTGTTGACAAAGAAAGTCAGAAACTCATTGCAGCTGGCCCTGCACTGCACAGCAACAGCAGAAACAGGAGGTGAGACAAGAGAACTGATTGTATCAAAGAACACTTTTGGATTTCTCTTATTGGAGACAATCAGCTGACTAAAGTAACTTGATCTTGCTTCATCCAAACGATCATTCAGGGAGGAAACAAGGTCCCTTAAATGAAGTCTATGGACCTCCAGTTTGGTTGAATGCCGCAGGCGTTCAATTTTACGGCACGTTCTCCTCAAGTTCACAATGATGTCATTAATCCAGGGACAGAACTGCAGACGGTCCACATTATTCATTTTAAAAGGTGCTACTTCATCCAAGATAGTAGCACAGTGACTGTCAAAAGAGTGAACAAATGCATCAATTTCAGTGCAGTCTTTGAAAACAGTGGGGTCAAAACTGTCACAGAACCTTACTGCTGTCGGGTAGGGGGCGAAGGTCATAATTCAAAGACATGTCAAAAAATACACCACAATGGTCACTGAGGTGCACATCTTCGACGCTCACATTATCAAGCTGCAGGCTGAGAGACAAAACTAAATCTAAGGTGTGGCCTTTCGAATGTGTGGGGCCGGAGACATGTTGAGTGAAATTAAAAGCTTCTGTCATAGATATAAAATCCGCTGCTGGGCCAGAAGCATCATCAATGTGCAGATTAAAATCCCCAAGAATTAAAACTTTTTCCAGTCTTAAAATGGATGATAAAAAGTCAGTAAACTCAGTTAAGAATGCACCAGCAGGGCCAGGGGGACGATAAACCAAAATACAATAAAATGTGTTGGTGCAACCAATTTGCATCATCTGAGCTTCAAAAGTGGTAAAAAGCTCCGTACTCACAAAGCAACTCGACCGCTCAAAGTTTGGTTGGAGAATCAGGTGTGCTATTACCAGCAGCTAACGTAGCCCGGAGCCATGAGTAGTGGGTCTGTTAGCTCTCTTCTTTCTAACTCCAAATCTACACATTCTATTTTTTTTATTCGTAGTATTCAAACCAAACCTATGCCTACTCAAGTGACATCACTCGAGATGTATCAAATTACAAAAAGCTCCATGCAACTGTTGTACAACTGTATACATCTTTTTACATAGCCAGTCTTATTCAGCAAGACCTGTACCCACACTTTGATGTATAGTTCCCCTTTAAGTGAGAATATTGTTTTGTTGTATACCAAAGCAGCCTCAGTTGCATCTCATATGATAGTTACAGAAGTACAATCACATTTTTGATGCTCAGTTTTATCCTAATGATTGAAAACTGACAGCCAAATTTCAGAGAGTAAAGAAACTATGATTGTATGTATATCGTTGAAGACTAAGAAAAGCATTACAGTTACAGCTGATATGAAGGAACTAGTTAATTCTGTGGCATGTTTGCTTGTGAAAAGCTCGGAAAATGAATACTGGAACTATCCACAATCCTCCTGTGGAGCATGAGCACATCTGATTGTTCTATGTCAAACCTTGTTCATCCCCCACTGGTGGTCTCTGCCCACACAGCTGATTGCCAAATAACTTTAGCCGTGCATGCTACCATGGCAATTGGGAATAGAAACAATAAAGAAACTATTTGTAAAGGTCTCACTTCCCCGTGTATGTATCTAGTCATATAGTTTTCTTATTAAATATCAACCTTGTCAGCTTGACACCAAACAGGAAGGTGGACTATGGTTCATTTTGTTTGCAGCATTCAATATGTCTAAATTACTAATTAGCAACTTCCCCTTTCAGAAACAGTGTCCCAGTTTCTCTGAATAATGCACTGGCCTTACTATCAACACCAGTTTCCATTGGAATTCCTTTTTTTCTGAAGCAATATTGAAAATGACACCATTAATTCAGTAAAACTGCCTTTCCCACCTCTACAAACATCTATTCTTAAAAGTCTTTTAATAGGGACCCTCTTGTCTTTTTTCCTGCATGCAACCATTTTCTCCTTCCTTTCCTGCTGTGCTGTCCGTCTGATCAACCCCTTCCCCTTCTCGGAGCAGAACACGCTACTATGAGGCCTACATTAGGTATGTCCATGATGTCACTACTTGACAGAGCATCACTTGCAATATGTTGCATTTGGTGCTAGGTGTGCTGTGATGATTTCTTACTTGCAAAAACAAAGAGAAATCTTTTGGCAGTATGCATGCATGTGATGGTGAATGAGCACTGTGGGGAAATGCAACCCTGACACTTCATGCTGTTTTCCTAAAATTGGTGTGATAATGTGTAGTCTTAAAGCACTGAATGATAAAACTTCTGGCCAAATTCTTCAAATATTTGTGAATAGTTGTTAAATCTCCACTGACTGATCTGTGACGTTTGGTTGGTAGGTCAGAAAGTGGCAGGGGTCTCTTCCCCACCATTCGTCGAGAGGAGCCAGGGGGCGGGGACAGTGATGACGAGCGAGGCTCAGGAGAGTACTACAGCGGGGAGGAGTTTCAAGAAGACGACATCATTATCACAAGGGACAGGTACCACGGCAAATAGCTACAACAGCAACTTGACCTGACACACCAAATTCTTTGATACAGCGGTGGCCACAAGTGTCCAGTTGATATGACTTTATACAAGAAGCAGTGGCAGCCACTTTTACCAACAGTTGATCTAGAATTAGTACTTGTGGTTTTATGGTGCCTCACTGGCAATATACTGTATACAACATAGTAACAATGTACATGTTTTCAACTCGTTTCTATCCTCCAAATATTTGTTTTAATTTTAGAAGTTTTTTAAGTGTAATAGTTGCTACTTTTATATCATATATAAGTTTCAATTTTTTGTTTCACAGGTTGTCCAACAAAGACCTCCTTGATGCAGATGGAGTCTTTGACTTTGAGGTTTCCAGGGGCGACCACCAGCCAGGTGGTTACTATGACGATGACCAACAGCCGATCTGCCGAGATGGCAGGCGCTCCCCCAGGAGATGGTTTTTACCCTCGCCTCAAGGTGACATTTCTCTTGAGTTATAGAGAAGTGATTGAGATTGAATGTACAGTACGTCAACGTTACGTCATTCAGACTAAATATTACTCAGATGTTTGTTGACAGAAGTCTTAAGATTTGCTGCACAAATTGATAAACTGGGCTGATTCACTCGATATTGAGCTAACGGAGTCGTGTTACTGTCATTCAAATTCAGCCTCCAACAGACCAACGTTCAATTTTGAGTGTCTTGGCAGAAGAGGTAGTCAGGATGAGGCTCCTCGCTCTCCAGCCTGCACATCTCTCCCACTACACCTAATGCAGCAACAGGTCAGGTGTATACACACACACACACACACACACACATACACAATGATTACAATGATAAGAACTGCAACCGTGAGAGACCTTAATTGATTATCCTTCGTAACATTGATCTGTGATCTCCATGTTAAGGTAATGGCTGTGGCCGGCTTAGATCCCAGCAGGATTCGGCGCCCGTCTTCTGTGCGGTCGCGGAGCTCCTGGAACACGCCTCCTGCCTCCCCCATCGGCCGTGACGGCTCGCCCTGTTACACACCACTCATACAGGTCTGCTTCACCGTGTGATAAGAGCACAATAACATCAGCCAATCTGATGACAAATTAGCATGTCGATCAGCGCCTGGTGACAAAGATGTAGGTTAAAAATGTGTGTGTGTGTGTGTGTGTGTGTGTGTGTGTGTGTGTGCACACTCAGGTGGATTGGCGTTCGGGCAGTGCTGGCAGCATCCCTGGGGCAGTGAAGAGGAGTTTGTGGTATACAGACGGTCAGGACGGTCCCTCCAGCTGCAGCCACTCTCCACCACGTCTGCAGTTACCTGCTGAGAGCCACTCACACTTTCTGCAGAAGAAAGGCAGCGCCCACAGTCTAGTGGAAGCCGTGAGTTTAAAAAAATAATGATATACTGTATAGTACACATCTGATAACTGATCTGTTATTATGTTCTTTGATATGGCTTCTTGGTCATTTTTTTGATAGTTTAATCCATTAAACATATTTATGAAGATAAACTGAAAACGAATGCAATGCATTGGCCGTTTGAGTTTGACACACTGTCTCAGCTTTACAGAAATTAAATTATTATTCTAGTGCATAAACTGTGTGCATAAACTGGCCCAAGCAAACACACACACACACACACACACACACACACACACACACACACACACACACACACACACACACACACCTGCATGGACACACTATTTCGAATGGCACAACTGTTTGAGATCAACAGAATCTGACACTTAACGAATTCACTGTTCGCTTCACCCTTTTTTTATTTTGATTATTTTTCCGTGTCGTTTCCCAGGTGTTGATCTCTGAGGGCCTGGGGAAATATGCCAGGGACCCCAACTTTGTGTCAGCAGCCAAACAGGAGATCGCGGAGGCCTGCGAGATGACGGTGGACGAGATGGACAGCGCTGCCAGTAACCTGCTCAACGGGAGTATGGGAAACGGCAACACAGGGGGACTGGCGAGCGTCAGTTCGGACCCGCTCCTTAGAGACCAAACTGTCTGTGACTACAGCGACGAGGACCCCTACGTGGCTGTCAAATGCGAGGAGGACCTAACAGACGAGATGATATGCATCACAACGCTATAGCAGCGGCTCACACCACATCATTTTAGGTTTTTTCAATTGATTTTCTACTACTATTTCCACAGAGAAGGGATGTCTCTGTTCTAGTGCATCCTACAATAAACACATGTAAAGACTGGGTGAATAAGAGAACAAAGTGCCTTGTTTTCTCCTTCTGTGCGGTGGACAATGGATGGACTAATAGAGAAAGCTTAGAAACCTTCGTGAAACACACTGATCTATCCCCACCTCCCCCCCCTAAACTGCTGAAGATGGTTAGCTTGCACCCTGCGTGGTAGCCTGCTGCGTATAAGAGTTTATGTGGGATTTTTAAATGTAAAGTGCTTTGAGTCTGAGACTCTGGATACAAGCTCTATATAAATGCAGTCTATTTACATTCTTATTAACAGTGGTTTGATACCTGGCTGCCCCGCAAAGCCGGCCCACTGCGCGTGAAGTTAGTTTTTCCAATCCGAGGCTGATGTCCACCTTGGTCAATTTCAGGGAGTACATTACAGTAATGATGATGTAGTAACATTAACATTAGGTGTGTGGTCCATAGGTACTTGGTTAGTCATATATTTGTATTGTTTTGGCTCCGTAATTTGAGGATGTTTGCATCCATATTGGGTGGTCACATAGATTTCTCAAAGAGTGAAGCTGGCTTTGCAAAGCTGCAAAATGTCAGGCTGTCCTGTCCACTGATTCCAACATTCCCTGTATTCAGCTGAGCTTTATTTCATGTACTGTATATATAATGTCTGATTTTAACTTTCAGTAGTCACAACAACAGACCCAGTTTTGATTTGATCTGTTGCTTGTTGTCATTACATTCGGCAAATAACAAACAAAGAAATGTGATGCAAAATTAAATATGTGATTTATTTATTTTTGTTTATTTATTTTAATCTCAGTGCAGAATTATGATCAGGCTAATTGGAAGCCATCACAGCCATTACAGTCTGAATCTGGAGACTGCTCCGGTTCACAGTCAAGGGTTTTTCAGGGTCAAACGTTGCATGTCTCAGTGCTCGACTTGAAAAAAAAATCACATATCAACAGGAAAACCACTTTGTCCTCAGGCATATCCGTCTGTTTCACATGGATGTTGTGAAACAGTGAAACATACTGAAAGTCCTTCCCCGTATACACCAATATTAGGGACTGTACTTGATCACTTTAAACACCTGGACATTTCACATGCTCATTTTCTTAGCACTGTTTAACTTTTTTGACAAAAAACCCTTTAAAACTTAACGGAGAAAACGTCATTGTTACAAACTCACATTCAGAATATGAAATGATTGACTTTACTCAGACCTGCTTCAGACTAATTTAACGCGAAGTTATGAGTGTTCACAATGATAAATGTTTATATTTCTGTATGAGACATAGAGTATAATGCTATGGCCCATTAGTCAATCTGGGATTGGAAACTGTTGCATGATACTTTGATAATGTTCCCTCATATGTGACCATCTGCTATTTATGTTAGCGATCGCAATGCATGTGTAGGGTTTCATTTGGGTTCCCACACCACTTTGAGTGCACAAGATGTCCAGAACAGCCACAGTCTTTTCATCAAATTCAACATTTCTCACCTGCTCTTTTTCACATTTGTCCCACTATTACCCAGTGTTCGTCTACCACTATGAACTGTAATGACGTCTTCAGCTCAACTTTTAGCCAACACTGGGTCCGGACAAGGCAATCTTGTTTTCTTATTTTCCTCATCTAAACACTATTGTCAGGGCAGGGTTTGATGTTGTTTTTCTAAAGTAATAGATTCACGTGAGCTTGTACTGGAATACTCTTTGCATGCACTATAAATGCACTCACCACATCTTTACAAAAGATTCATATACAGGTTTTATTAGCTAGCACAGCTGATATAATGACTTTTGCATTATTTAACTGCATGAGAATTTTAGTTGAGAAGATTAGTTAATTAATAATTTCATAAAATGTCATTATTATTACCTCTTACTATCCAGGTGTTGCTTGACGTGTCAGGGAAACAAATGCTGCATTTGCACAAGATGGAAAAACGATAAGACGGTTCCGGTGTGAAACAATCATTTCCTGCTGTGATTAATCTGATCGGCCAAAATCTGTGTTTGGTTAATGGTGAACTCAGACTCACACCGCCAAAGACAACAAAGTCCTCTGAGTGTTTGACAGGTGATCACTGGAACGTGTAGCACTGAAGTCTGAACAACCAACGACAGAACAGAATCAGGAATTACCAAAAAAAAATTACCACTTTAAAATTCCATTATTTTGTGTTAAAACAGCCAGAGATTTGAGTTTTAGACTCCACTGACCTTTAAGCAAAATTATATGACAGTTATAAGAACACTACAAAAGCCATATTACACACATGCTGTTAGCAGAACAATTGTATATTTGCTGCAAGAGAAATTCTGTAGAACCAATAATGCAGCTTAAATCTCCTCCCGCTCAAGTGTCAGCCATGTTTTCCTCAGCTCCTACAGCAGCTTCTCTCTGATGTACACTACAACCTTCGAAGTGGTGATGGAGGAGTCCTTCATCACTGTTTTAATGATATGGAATAGATTGGCTATACAGTCCTAATTTACGTTGTGAGTTCTTGTGGCTCTCAGTCCCAAACTATTTAACCTTAAAAGCAGAAAACATCATCGTCTTATCCTCAACTATCCAAATACAACAAAGTTTTGACTCTTAATCGAAAGAAACTGACACAACACAACGTTTTCTTTTCTGGCAACCGACAGCTTTATTTTTTCGTACTGTTCCGCTGCTGTACAGATGTCTATGAGATGACAGCAATGTATCAAATCTGTACAGCGTTTGTAAAAAGTAAAGTGATGAACTTGGAGATTTCTGCTTTCTACCCATTTGTTGTATGGAAATGTAAAATATATAGCTTTATATACCTTGTAGCATAAGTGCTAGTACCTTATAGATTTTGTACCGATGGAAAACAAAAAAACCCTGTTTTGTACATCTGAATTCTTGCTTGAAATGACATTGGACCGGCTGTTGATTTTTTGTAAAGAGACCACTGAATAAAGTCACAAGGACGAGGTGTGGACGGTTTGATTTGGTTCCCATCGATCCAAGAAAATGATAAAGACATGCAAACATAAAGACTGGAAGAATTTCACAATACATTTTTTTCCCTCTTCAAATCAAACATGACTCCATTAGGAACAACTGAAAATATGAATTATACAACACTGCATATAATGTAAACAATAAAAGTAGGCAATAATGATACTTCATAGTGTAGTTCACAGCTTTATAATACATCTATAATTCCTTCTAGCTGTTTTTATTAAAGCTAACACCTTTTTTAAAAAATTTGATCTAAATTAATACTTAATGTGTAATTTGAGGAAGATTTTCATAGCAGCTGATTCTAAAATCTACAATGACTTTTAGTTCTGGCTGGACCACAAACACTTTAATCGGTCACATACTGTACATTCAGTAACTCACATTGACATCAGGACATAATGATCTTATAGGCACTTAATGATCAGGTAAACACAACCAGCTTCAAGAGCCTATTTTTAAACAAAGTAAACATTTTCATTCACAATATGGAAACTGAAGATGTGTTTAGTGTTTAATGTACAACGGTCCTGAACTGAAGGGCAACGAAAAGCTGTGAGCTAGAATACCAGCTAAGGCAAAGCCATAACATAGTTCACCCAAAGAAACCTACAGCATGGCGGTTTTAATCTCCTACCTTACACATACAATGATGGAGAGCATTTAAAAAGCTTGTTCCTTTAACTGTTTTAAATCAAATCCCTATCAATGTGTTATGTAATAATGGGGGGGGGGGGCAATACAAAAAGGCAACTCAGGCTCTTTTATCTTCTCTCCTCACTCCCATTTACTCCTGTTCTGATCCACAGTGCTCTTGCTTAGTCATTTTGGCTGTTGACCACGGTTCCTGGGAAACGAGATTATAGTGCTGTACTGAGGAAACTGTGGCGGTTCGTGCAAGCTCCACTGAATCAAAAAACGCTTGTGTTCCTTGGAACAATGAACTTAAAAGTGTTTTTCTCTGTAAGTCATTTAAACTCTGCTGTTCTCTTGCCAACGGTGCACGAACACAAGAATCCTAGCACACCTAAACTGACTCTAGTACGCTTCAGGCACTTTAACCTGGGTTTGGAAACAATGTCTACAACCAAATTCAAATTCATTACTATAGTTTTAGGCCAACCACAATTTTTTTTCCATACATAAAAATAATTGCAAGTGGGTTACAGTTGAGTCTGACACAACATTGATGTTTGCCCCCTATCCGTTTTCATATTGGCTTAATCTCTTTTATTGCTTCTGCAGGTGACGAGATGAACTTCAGATTGATGAATCTGCATGTTATCAAGATGGAAGAGACTAAAACAAAGCTGAGACTCTTTGACGTGGCATTCTGCATGACATCCTAGGGTCTTTACCTCAGAGCTGGGCTCATCTGCTTTACTGGATTTAATACCAGTTTGTTTTTACATGAGTCACAGTTTATAGCTGTTTTTGTAACTTTGCCACTGTGTCACTAGAGTATAATTACGCAATGGAATTATCACGTGAAACTTTTCTGTTGATTGTCTCATGATAATATAAGTCTGAAATGTTATATGACTAATGTGTGTTTCAATGGGGGTGAGGCGGGGAGACGTTTCATATGTTGAATCACACTTTTCCATTACATTCACAGTGACTTTGAAATTGCTCAGCATCTTTCCCCAGCAATGACGTCATGCCATCAGGGAGTGCCAGCCAGTCAGTCAGGCACATATTTACATTCAGAACATTCTATAAAGTTCAGGCATCTCAGTGAACCTGTGCAAACGGTTGTTTTAGTCATTGAAAGTTCACTAACAAGGCAGAAGGGGAAACCATTATAAGGGTGCCCACATGTTTCACATTATTCACATTATTATTAAAATCACAATTAAGACGCAAAAAAGAGCAAAATCATGATTGAAAACATAAGTAAAATGACAGAGCCACCGTTTCCAACTGAGTAGGCACAATGGACGGCAACTTAAGTTTGTGTAAAAGATGTAAAAAAAAAAAATCACCTGTGTTCAACACC
Source organism: Hyperoplus immaculatus (assembly GCA_949357725.1). Lineage (NCBI taxonomy): Eukaryota > Metazoa > Chordata > Actinopteri > Uranoscopiformes > Ammodytidae > Hyperoplus > Hyperoplus immaculatus. Next base: position 12,365,811 of record OX442360.1, on the reverse strand, counting down.
ATAAAGACCTTGAGTAGGTCATACATTACCACTGTTATTATTGTTAATCTACTATCCATCTAACAAGGACAGAGGGTTTCGTATGCTGTAAATATAGTAAGGCCCTCTGAGGCTACTTGTGAGTTTTTAATATTGTGTTTTATATAAATAAAATGTATTGACTACTAGACTACATTGTGTGCAAATCAGGTGTGTTAACATGACAACATGATCACATAATTAATATAACATTTTAAATGAGGATGACGATCAGCTCACTATATCAAACACACAATAAGCTGTTACCGATTATGATTGCAGATTGTGTGTGAACTGTACTCTCCTGTATATCCGTTTCATCTCTGCGTGTCGATGCTGGGCGGCTGGTACACGGGAACCCCAGGGTCGGAGAGAGCAGGGCGACCTCTGATGATGTCAGCGGCCTTCTCTGCCAGCATGATGGTGGGCGCGTTGAGGTTGCCGCTGACGACGCTGGGCATGATGGAGGCGTCGACAACGTGCAGCCCCTCCAGGCCCAGGACTCGCGTGTCAGAGTCCACCACCGCCATGGGGTCGGAGGGCGAGCCCATCTTACAGGTGCAGGACGGGTGGTACGCGCTGTCGGCTTTACGGCGGACGAAAGCGTCGATGTCTGCGTCCGACTGAACCGCAACGCCGGGCTGAACTTCTGGACCACGGAACGCGTCGAAAGCCTTCTGGGCGAAAATCTCTCTGGAGAGTTTGACACTTTCCCTGAACTCCCACACGTCAACGTCTGACATGAGAGAGGAGAAAAAAAGTAGTAAGGAAGATGCAAGTAGTATATTTATTTTGCTATGTTAGCAGTATGTCAATGAAACAAAGTTCAAGCTTCATCTTCCACATCGCTGACATTCACCTGGCACTAATTGATTGACACATATACAGAGTTGTAGTAATAGAGACAGTAGCTGCACATCTGTCAAATTACAATGATGCTTCCAACTGGTGGCTCAAGCAAAGTCCAACCAGATCTGAGCAGGGAGAGAAAGATGTTTTCTAAAGTATATTGTCTTAGACGAGAGAGAAAGAGTCAAGTTTTTAAAACCGTTACTGCATAGGGTACTTAGTAACGTGAGTGGATCTTACCGGTGGAGAGATAGTTGGGCTGTATAATGGGATGGTCCAGAGGGTTTGCACTCTTCAGCTTCATCCAGCCGATGCTGGTGCTTCTCATTGGTCCAACATGGACCTACAACGCAAACGGAAAGACTTACTTCTGAGGGCTGTTTTATATTCACAGTTACATGTAATCTGTACTGGTATTATTCAAGTCACAGAGCTAATCATTGTTATTCCCTCCTCAAATACTTCAAAGTACCTGGCTTCAAAAATATTTTGTCTGCTGCATGATAAAAAAAGATGTTTTATAGTTGCCACTATAGTTCCTATCGAGGTAGCTAGAAATGACATATTTTCCTTGAATCAACACACGTCATATTGTTAAGTTGAGCATAGACATCATTAGGGTCTACAATATTTGTTTGGATGAGAAAAAGGAGGTGCAACATTAGACATGGGTTAAAAAAAGAACTATATTAAGAACCTATACTTTAAACTTTTTTCCAGAGAAATACCCCATGTGGCAGGAGCTACACAGATTTTATTCCAAAACATATTGCCGCAAAGCCCTAGAGCTAAGACTCAGTATATTATTGCTGAATGGCCGATGAAAGGTGGTTCAAGTAAAACAACCACTGTCAGTTTTTTGGCAATTACTACATTCAGTATAACATTTCTTGGAAGCCCCTATTGTTTCATCAAATGCCTGAGGTTTTCCATATAATTTTAAGTGTGTGAATGGCCTTGGGGCAGACCTGGAGATTTAATACGCCGGGGGGTCTGGCACAGTATAGTTCCATGGTGTCTTTTTCATATTAGAAGGAGGAGGTCTATTCTACATATTCTAGTAAAGTATTTTAAGTGTACACAGGAGTGCAAGTGTGTACATGAGTTGATACCTTAGTTGGAAATAAACTCATGTTCCTGTGCAACACAATGTTACTGGAAACACACATTCTGAAAGCTTCATGTGAAATAGAAATTATACACTTTTTTTCCAGATCTTCTTCAAAAACATATTCCTGCTAAGCCCTAGAGCTAAGTATAATTATTTCTGAATGACAGATGAAAAGGGGCTGTAGTAAAACAACCACTGTCAGTTTTTTGGCAATAACATTCACTAAAATTTCTTGAATGCCCCTATTGTTTCACCAAATGCCTGAGGTAACAGTGGTTTCCCATAGAAAGTTAAGTGTGTGAATGGCTTGTGTTACAGATACATTGGACAGACGCCTGGGGGATCTGGCACAGTGTTTCCATTTTGTTGTATCATAGGGGGAAGTCTTTTCTACATAGTCTAGTGAGGTATTTTCAGTGTTCACAGTAGTGCAAGTGTGTATATGAGTTGATAGAACAAACACACACCTGATACGCCTCTATCTTGGAGGCAACTCGTCCGTGGTCGATGACCTGCGAGGGCAGGAAGTGAAACTGGATGTCGGGGTGGGTGACGTTTGGTCGACTGCGGATGAACCCTCCGCTCTCCAAGTGGGCTGTTGCTCCGTAACCTAGGGGACGATCGTCATGGTAAGTGAGACGGTGGGACAGTGTGTCATCAAACAATGCAGCGTCTGATTCAAGAACACAGGTAACAATATCGATACTAGACCACTATATTATTACTTAGTAAGACGTTCCAATGAAATGCAGTAGAAATCCTTCAGATTCCCTTTGAAGGTGCAGTGGATTAGACCTTGACGGCAAATGGGACTCATTTTCTGTCATGTGCTTCAAAGAGGAATTGCATATTTATCAGAAATGAAAAAATATACATTTATAAACATTACACAACTAGCAATTTTTTGCTGCCAGCATTCTTCTCTTGCCCTACCTGCAGCCACCAACAGTGTTTTGAATTTGGACATTTTATACTTCAAACTTCACTGATATTTGACATATATTGTATAATACTTAAATTTTTTTTAAACAATATTTTTAAATTATATTCTTGACTTTGAAGTGCTTGCTGTTCCATGATATAAACCCCCAGAAATTCTCTTTTTCTATTGAACATTTGGGATAAGGAGTGTGTCGTCTTGTATGTGTAGAATGTTGGTTACCAGTGAACACAGAGAGCCACTCCAGGCCTATCTTGACCATGTGAAAAGGTTTCTGGGCCTTGTACAGGGTGATGGGCTGGGTGCACTGCTGCTGGACGTACAGCTCCAAATGATCCTGCAAGTTACTGCCAACACCTGCAAACAACAGTGTGAATAGAAGAGGACAAAGAGAAGCTATAATACAATGCACCTCAGGTCTGAGCTCTCATTATTAGGTGTAATATGATGTGTTTTAATTTGTTCGTATGTTTATATTTTGTAACTATAAAACCTGCGTCTTCCTCAATTTATATACAATTTCTGTTTGTTGAAACGAAGCCTTTTCAATGCTTACATAGACAAAACCATTGACAATTGCAAAATATACCTGGCAAGTGCTGAATAACAGGGATGTCGTGTTGTTTCAGGTCGTCCGCGTTTCCCACCCCGGACAGCATGAGAAGCTGAGGGGAGTTGATGGCTCCTCCACTCAATATTACCTTTTTCTCTGCAAACACCTGGAGAGAGGCAGCAGAAACTGATAAGTGATTATTGAACGAGATTAGCAGTCTATAGCAATGCTAGCTCCTAATGATTAGGCACGCTGCGCTTTGAGAACAATGCCTACCTAAGCTGCTAAAATGCTCACTATGACAATTATAACATGGAAATGTCAACGTCATGGTGCAACGAGAGGAAGTCCTTTGAATACACTGACTAGGAACCAAAAAAGTCTGAAACCGCGACTAGTCGTTTTAGCTTAAGTTAACAGCCTAGCAGCACCAGATGAAAAGTCAGAGGATTTCCTCTGAGCAATATCAACATCTGGTCCTGGCAACCCATTCATAAATTCAATATTTAAAAACGACAACGCAATGGTTCTAGAGGAAGTCAATGTATTGTCAAGGTTACAAGGATTCATTCCCGGAGGAAAAAGATGTCAATAGTCAATCCATCCTAGAACAGTTTAGATGTTTCAAGTCTGACTCTGAACCAAAATTGTGGAACAATAGTCCAACATTGCAATCCCTCGAGCCATGCTGCTAGCATAAGTTTAAAAATAAATCTGTGTACACAATAAGACAGAAAAGGAAAAATATCTATTAGGGTTAGACAATTGATTAAAAAAAGATCTTATCAATTCTGTGTTACTCAAAATGTATTTTATTAATAAATTAGCAAAGGTAATAATTAACCTTTTGCAATAGATTTTGAAAACCTTTTCCCCCATCTTTTAAATTACATCTAGCTTACCCTTTTCCTCTGTCCGTTTTGTGTGTACTCCACTCCCACGGCACGGTTGCCATCAAACAGGATCTTGGTAGTCAGGCAGCGCACCTCTGTCTTCAGGTTGCTTCGACCCAGTACGGGTCTCAAGTAGGCACTGGCTGTGCTCCACCTCTTTCCTGGACAGATTTGAGCAGTGCGATAAGGACAATGTTAAAGGGATGGTTTATAAAAGATGGTATAAATACTCTCGAATGTACACGTGTTCTCAACAGTTACTATACAGTTATAGCAGTTCCTTTTTTTCCTTGAACCTTTATAAATGGTCATGTCCATCCAGCCCAGGCCCTCCTGTTGGTGTCCATTCATATCATCAGTGAAGGGGTATCCTGCCTCCTGCCCCGCCTCAATAAAAGCCTTGTGAAGGGGATGGTTGGTCTTCCCTCGAGACACATGAAGGGGTCCGCTGCCTCCCCGGTACCTACAGTATCCACAAGAAAACACATGTGTTTTAAGTCCCAAAGCTGGGAGCCATTTCATTTCAAAATGCAACATTTCTCTCTGTCAATAGGCATACAATGATCAATGATGTAAATATACAAAGAAACACAAATTGTATATGTTAAAAAGATGAAGTCAATTCCATTTTAAAATGCAACATTTCTTAGAAGGCACCTGTCTTCTCCCAGCTCATGGCACTGAGCCTTCCTGAAGTAAGGCAGACAGTGTTCATAGTCCCAGCCCTCTGCGCCCTCTCTCTGCCAGCGGTTGTAGTCTTCTGCATGTCCACGGATGTACACCATGGCGTTAAGGGTAGAGGACCCCCCCCAGACACGCCCCCTCGGCCAGTACATCACACGATTGTCCATGTGGGCCTGAGGTAAAGTGTTGTAGTACCAATTATACCTGAAGGACAGACATAAAGAAATGCAGCATGACATCAAAACAGAAGAGATATCCATCTTCTTATACGATCTGGACAACAACAATTAAAGGTGGAGTCAGCGATTATGGAGAATGCTTGATGTTAAATTAATTTGTTGTCAAAATCAATGAATATCTCCTCACGATCCACTACCTGGCCATACTGTGTGTGCACTGAAAAATAAATGTAGTGTTAATACACAGCCTAGGCTCCGTAAACGGATATGGTGCTAGCTACAGTGGGCCCCCTTTGTTAACATTACCTTTGTTTACATACCGGTTTAAATGTTTACAGAGTATGGACATATAGCAGATCGTGCACTGATTTTGACAACAAGTGTTTTCCAGAATCGCTAACTCCACCTTTAACATGTTACTACACTCAACAAAAATATAAACGCAACACTTTTGTTTTTGCTCCCATTTTTCATGAGATGGACTTAAAGATCTAAAATTCATTCCAGATACACAATATTACCATTTCTCTCAAACATTGTTCACAGATCTGTCTAAATGTGTGATAGTGAGCACTTCTGCTTTGCTGAGATAATCCATCCCACCTCACAGGTGTGCCACATCAAGATGCTGATCTGACATCATGATTAGTGCACAGGTGTGCCTTAGACTGTCCTCAATAAAAGGCCACTCTGAAATGTGCATTTTTTTGCTTTATTGGGGGTCTGGGGACTCAGAACCAGTCAGTATCTGGTGTGACCACCATTTGCCTCATGCAGTGCAACACATCTGCTTCGCATAGAGTTTATCAGATTGTCAATTGTGGCCTGTGGAATGTTGGTCCACTCCTCTTCAATGGCTGTGCAAAGTTGCTGGATATTAGTGGGAAGTGGTGCACGCTGTCGTATACGCCGGTCAAGCACATCCCAAACATGCTCAATGGGTGACATGTCCGGTGAGTATGCTGGCCATGCAAGAACTGGGACATTTTCAGCTTCCAAGAATTGTGTACAGATCCTTGCAACATAGGGCCGTGCATTATCTTGCTGAAACGTGAGGTGATGTTCATGGATGTATGGCACAACAATGGGCCTCAGGATCTCATCACGGCATCTCTGTGCATTCAAAATGCCATCAATAAAATGCACCTGTGTTCTTCGTCCATAACAGATGCCTGCCCATACCATAACCCCACCACCACCATGGGCCACTCGATCCACAACATTGACATCAGCAAAGCGCTCACCCACACGATGCCACACACGCTGTCTGCCATCTGCCCTGAACAATGTAAACCGAGATTCATCCGTGAAGAGAACACCTCTCCAACGTGCCAGACGCCATCGAATGTGAGCATTTGCCCACTCAAGTCTGTTACGGCGACGAGCTGGAGTCAGGTCAAGACCCCGATGAGGACGACGAGCATGCAGTTCAGCTTCCCTGAGACGGTTTCTGACAGTTTGTTTGGTTATGCAAACCAATTGTTTCAGCAGCTGTCTCAGTGGCTGGTCTCAGACGATCTTGGAGGTGAACCTGCTGGATGTGGAGGTCCTGGGCTGGTGTGGTTACACGTGGTCTGCGGTTGTGAGGCCGGTTGGATGTACTGCCATATTCTCTGAAACGCCTTTGGAGACGGCTTATGGTGGAGAAATGAACATTCAATGCACGAGCAACAGATCTGGTTGACATTCCTGCTGTCAGCATGCCAATTGCACGCTCCCTCAATGCTTGTGGCATCTGTGGCATTTTGCTGTGAGACAAAACTGCACATTTCAGGGTGGCCTTTTATTGTGGACAGTCTAAGGCACACCTGTGCACTAATCATGATGTCAGATCAGCATCTTGATGTGGCACACCTGTGAGGTGGGATGGATTATCTCAGCAAAGCAGAAGTGCTCACTATCACACATTTAGACAGATTTGTGAACAATGTTTGAGAGAAATGGTAATAGTGTGTATCTGGAATGAATTTTAGATCTTTAAGTCCATCTCATGAAAAATGGGAGCAAAAACAAAAGTGTTGCGTTTATATTTTTGTTGAGTGTGGCTGATATCAAAATGCTAAATATACATTACACAATTGTGATACATGGATGATTCACTTGTTAAAATGATCACGTCAGTAATTTGTAGAACACAATTAGTGTAGTTTGAAGTGATGAATGACAGACAATACGTTAAATAATATAAACACATCTGCTTTGTAATAATGTATATAACTACTGTACTTGTCATCACAGAGGTTGTAGGTGAGTGCAGCTGGCATGTGGATCTTCCATGACAGTCGTAGGCTGCCTAACAACATGTCCTTAGGCCCAGCCTCCAGCAGCAGCACAGACTCCTGGGTGTCCTCACTGAGGCGGTTGGCAAGGACGCAGCCCGCTGAGCCCGCCCCAACAACCACATAACTGTAAGAGGGTGTTCTCTGATTGGCTGTAGGCAATGACGCGTCCCAATGAGCAGCAGAGGCACTAAAGCATCTGTAAGGGATGAGGGAGGAGGAGTAGGAGCCAAAGAAGGACTGGCCCGTGTTTCTGGCCCTCGGAATGACTTGACATTCTGGCAAACAGGTAAACAGGCACCTGCCATCCTTCTTAAATCTCCCTCCAGTTGTTGTCACAAGTCGTCGGGCTCCAGTTCGGCCTAGTGCGGCCAAAGACAACATACTGCTTCTGGGAGGGTTTTCTTCATTCACTGTAAATCACAACAACAACAACAACCCACATCATAAGAACCCACTGAAATAGGACATGCTGGAAATTATATTAGTATCTGATTGTATTAAATGAGGTCTCCAAAAGTTGTACTAATTGTGTGTGTACTGTGCTGTTATGTAGGCCTATGCAAATTGCTGTACACAGAGGCATACTTTAGGCTGCATTTGACTATTTATTACTTGAGCCACACCTTCCTCTGTTTTTAAATAAAACTCTTAAAATTACTAGCAGTTAAATAAACAACTACAAATGCCTGACCTGGGGGCCCTGTCATTTGGCATGGTTCACTGACTGCTGTTGAGGCACTGTTGCTCATTGCAAACAACCGATCATATACTAGATGGGCCGGGACTGGTTACCCTGGTAACTAAGACAATGGAGGAGACTCATGTTCTGGCCTTGTCTGTCTATCTAGCCAGAATAACAAGCCCATACAGACACAGTAGCCTATGTGTGAGCAGATCGGTCAGAAACTGAATTATGCTGGTGATGATATCATCCATCCACGTGTTATGCTACAGAAGAGCCATATGGCATACTTGACGTCAATGCATCAGATAGTGGTAACTTACAGTGTTTCATAAGTTGAGATACGTTTTGATACATTTTCACATTACTTTGAGAAATGAAACCAAGAGATACTAAGCCATTGTTTTATATAGTTTATCATCATAATGACATAGGGGCAGAAATGGACTACCATAGGCTAAAACCCCAAGATCATGACTTGTAAACTTTAAAGGAAATGTGATCAATGGGTGCAGAGGAAGCACACAAAAGACTGTTTCTGTATAGGCTATTATATCCACTGTGCATACAGTAAAAGTTGCAAAAAGCTGTCCCCCAATGGACAACCATGTGGACTGGGACAGGAACCCACGCAGGCTGGGACGGAGAACATGTCAACACCTCTAATTCAACAAATGCCAGATTTATGTTCAATTTGTTATAGGCCTACCCATTTACTAACTTCACATAATGTTCCCAATACCTATATTTTCAAATGCTACTCTGGTGCACCTTCAGTACAAAAACAAACAAACCCCAAAACACTAGGCTATAAATTGGGAAAGTACGTTGGGAGACGTCTATGTGGCCTACCACATATTGGCTATATGCTCGTTTACTCCTGAAGAGAACCGCTGTCTAGTCATTTCAGGACATGGGCAGAAATATAACTAGGTCAGCAGTGTCAATAAACCAGGCACTCACCAGCAGCTGTCAAAGCTGAACTCTGCAAACAAACTGACTAAAAAGTCTGTAAATACCTATTAATAACAGAAACACGAAAACGCCATAAGTGGGAAAGAGTAGGATACAGTGTTACTGTAGCTTTTTAAATTTAGCCTATATTTCTTCAGGTTAGCGTGGTTTTACTGTTGACGAGGCCATGCAGTTTCTCATATCGCTAGCTTGCAGTTTCAGTTAAACAGGACCTAGCAACATTTCTAGGGCAATTTCTGCTCGATTTCAAACGCCTTCGAAGGATGCTTTAACAGTATTTATTTACACTATTCGCGGGACCGGTGGTTCGTGTTGACAGCGCGAGACAGTTCTTTCGGAACTTGAGCGACGCTACGTAACGTTTGCTCAATACTATTTTATTACCCAGTTGTGTCTGAAGCTCTGCAAAAAACGGAAGAACGGTGGTGTAATGACAACACAGACAGAGACAGACAGTCTACAGTTTGGCAGCAGAGGAAAGCAGACCTTACCGTTTTTTTTCTTTTGCAATGAAAGTAGACACCAGGACTAGTGACTGACCACCCCTGCAGCCTGCTGCTGTTGCTGCTGAGAAACAGTGGGCGGGGTTTACTGGCATCTATTTAAAAGATAACGGGACACAAAAGCAGTTGAGTTATTTCAGAAGTGGAGTTAGGGAGATGCTGTGGATTTTAAACATCCACATATTTCTTTGTGTCTGTTTTGCTTAGACCAGCCAGCTGTTGATGATGTTCGAAGTGGAACTTATTTTTTTCTCCTGCGTCGTGGCCCAAGTGGCATCACATGCAATTGTAAGTTATTGATTTTAGTAGGTGAGCCATTCATTGTTTCACTTTAAATGTTATTAACAGACCATTGAAGTGATATTTTTCTGGGATTTATTTGCAGAAAGTGGAGTGCGAAGAAGATAATGGTATGTTTTGATGTTTAATATTCGTTTCCCTTAAATATGTTTTCCCTTTTGCATGAAATTTGGTATTACATAGAATTTAGATCATGTATGATTATACACATGCAAAATTGTTTATAAAAGGACATAGGCTACATAAAAAGAGTTTTTTTGGGGGTGAAATATTGCATGTAGATCAGATAGTGAAAAATACCCGACATTGTAATGATTTTTTTTTTTATCTCAAGGTGCTATTTAATCTTCTTTGTCAAATCACACTTGTGATAAATCATCTGAAGTTGATCGTTTTTGAACTTTAAGAGTCATCAATGTCTAATTGGACTCGGTATTGTAGCATTTCTTCGATAAGGTTGGTCTGAAATGTATGTTGTGCCTACAGCAGTGCTTAAAAGTACAATAGAAACCTATGAGGAAAAATGAGGCCTACTTCCCTTTTTCAAAGCCTGATAAGGAACTCTTGGGGCCTACATGGGTAAAATAAAGCCTGGATTTGAGTTTTCTGGAGGCAAAACCCCCCAGAACAAGGTGTCATAAAACGAAATCACTCCTGATAAGGTTTGGTACCCCCATTGGCTGAGATCTTCCAGTCAACCATGTCAGCAAGCACCCCAGGGGCGGATCTACCGGGGTGGCATGGGGTGGCACAGGGCCGGCGGTAGCCAGGGGCCAGGGTGGGCCGTGTCCACCCAAATGTGGGCTGTGCCCACCCAACCAAAAAAAAAACATTTTTTTTTTTCTTTTTTTTTAGGTGGAAGTCCAGACCCACTATCGGACGGACTTGTTCGTTCGCTGTCCAAGAAAATGTCAAATAAAATTCAGACAATTAATTATTACTAAAGAATATACCATTCTTCTAATTGTATTATTGGGTGGGCAGGACAGCCTGCCTCCAAGTTACCCACCCGCCTATAGTGGTCACTGGTCAGCAGAGCCGGCCCGAGACATAAGCGAAATGAGCGGTTGCTTAGGGTCCCGACTGCCAGGGGGGCCCCCCCAATTTTTTTTTTTAGTTTGTGTGTTTGATATCAACATCATATTATGTAAATGTAAATTATCATACAATAAAAGGAATACAATTGAATCAGTTCATCTGGGAGGTAATCCGAGGTTAACTGATCACGTCACGTTCAAGTCCATGGCATGCACAGTGTGTATTGAGTTTATTTAAAAATATTTGAAAATGGGGCTGCCCTCAGTTGCCCATGCACTGTGTATACTGTAGTCTATAGCCTATTTCAGCCTCGTCTGTGGAAAAAAAGATAACTGGACAACAGAGTTATTCTGCTTCGTTCCTCTCACTGCATTTAAATTAATTCATTATATTACAGAAAAATATGTCCCGTAAAAGAAAAGAACACCAAGCCCATCCCAGAGGACCCTGCATAATATTTTATTTCAAATGTATATTTCTATGGAAAATTCATGTGTCTTTCTTCAATAGCTTCTAATTCATCCGACCCAGTGTCTCCAAATTATTTGTTCACACAAAATTCCTCAGATTTAGCCTCTTAATCTTCCTCTCAAAGTGCACCAGATTCATGCATTACACTTTAAAAAGGTAAAAAAAAATCTCCCGGGGGGGCATACCCCTGGACCCCTCTAGCAGGGTCTTGACCTCGGCTGGCTACTATTTTCACCCAGCTGGACATCAGAGGCAATAGTGGAAAGTAGTGTGTATAGTATATAGCTCTGGACTACCACCATCCAAGTTGCCCAGTCCCAAAGCTTTCTCTGCAATCAGCTCAGGCTGCCTACAGTTAATACTGCGATTAAGAAAAATATAATGTATATTATATGTTATTCATAAGCATTTTGGAAAAAAAACATGCAAGAATCAAATCTCCCACACAACAACACTCAAAGTTTATTTGCATATTGTGTTCTACACAATTCACAGTAAATGTGCTAAAAAGCAGACGCAGAGATCTTACAAGGGCAAAAAATTTCGGCTCGCGCGCTCTACGCGCGCGCGCATCTTCGGCCTCCCTGAAAAGTGTGCCCATCTAAAATTGAATATTTTTCTAGATCCGCCCCTGAAGCGCTCCAAAATCACCGCCTTTCGCAGTGGATCCATCCACAAAGCGGGTGTTTGCAAACTTTAAACTGAGCTCACAGACTGCCGGCCTGCAGTCTTTATTTTCCCGGATCTGAAGGAAGTTTCACCAAAGGAACGTCATCCTACCACGGCTGCAGAAACTCAGCCGTGCCTCCCTCCCTACCAACGGAGAAGAAGCCGAGCGTCCCTGAACGCAACAGACAGTAAACCGCCTCCGCAAAAGACGCACGCCACCACCAGTTTTATATTGCAGGCGGGCCCGAAGGAAACAGCATCAGTGTATTCACATAGAGATGTAATACAATAGTCACAGGTTTTAATAGTTCCACCTCCAGACTTGAATATTCTTGAGAATGTGAGTATAATGTTCCACATAACACATGTACACATTATCAATGTGTGTGCTCCAGGTCTTCCTCCCGCTTCTAATGAGTCCCCATCTTTCCTGGCGGCCTTGGAAGTGGAGCAGGTGTCATTGGAACGAGATGAATTTCTGAACATAAGCTGGGCAATCAAGGTTGATGGTAGGAGACAAGTTTTGTAATGCATTTACTTCCACATGGAAACTCATAAAGCCACTTGATGTTATTGAACTTTTACAGTTCTTCTGATACAGTTTACCAAACACAAATGGTGTGGCATATTCAGAATGGATTGTTGGACCATATTTTGAATACAACAAATGAAGCGTACTGATTATTTCTGAGTACAATTAAAAAAGATACAGTTGTTTGACTTACAATAACAGAAGAGATTCATCAGACACTAGGAACACATTTTATTTACTTGAAAAGCAGGACTTTAGTTTGAGGTGGCACTGCACCAGGCACAAGGTAAACACATTTGAATTTAAATATGTTTGCTGGTACACATTCAACAAATAAAACTCAGGAATAATAACATCATAGATTGTATATACTGTAATGAAAAATAATAGGGGCCTTAATGCAAAAGTAAAAATACCCATGGCTGGGCATAATGAAATAATCTATTACAGAAAATAATCAAAATTATAATGTTCAAAGTGTTCCTTAATTAAAAATACAAGATTATAGCAAACAAATGAGAAATAAAGCAATAAGAGCAACATAAAAATCAAATTCAGATTTCTTAGGCTGATACCAAAGATGGCATTTGAAAGCTTAAACAATCTTACAGGATTATATGCACTAAATACTTTACACAAACCCATCACATAAATAAACATTTAAGTTGTTAATTAAATGTTTAATTTGAAACCAAATAAAACGATAGCGACAAACATTCTAGTAATGGAATCGCATTTTGTGTATATGAATAATTAACATGTTAATACGGTAATTGCTAAATAAGTTGTTAAAAATATCTGAATAAAATGTGAATAAACTGTAGATTAGTCATGCAGGATGCCTGTTTCTAAAGGCTAACATATATTTTGGACGTTATAAACCCTGACACTTTCTGTCTCTCTGCAGTCAGTAATCCATCTCTGAAAGGCACCCGGATACGCATTCAGGGGAAAGGAGAGTACTACTGTGAATACAACCCACCTTTTGCAAACCAAATTGACGCGGCGCAAACTAACACTACACAGGTATCATACACATGGAATTGTGACTAGAATTGATGTTGTTTAATCAGTGCTGGTCTGCACAGCATGACTACAAAATGACAGACTTACCGTATGTATGGGTATATCAGGATTGAAAGGATTGAATCCAGTAGAATAAATGAATGCATATTACTTTACTTCTAGGTATGGTTTTATTATTTGGTAAGCGTCGGCTGTGGACCCTACCACATCCAAGCTGCTAATAACCCTTTGCCTCCATTGGGGAGTGGCCTCGCTTACAACAAGAGAACCGCCATCACCATACCTTGCCAAAAAACACCCTCAAAACCATGTGAGTCCTTTTTCTAAATCTCCACATATTTAATACTCAGCAACAAAGTGTCAGAAAACAAAGGAATGAACGTTTTCCAAGTATTTAGTCATTGTCTCCCTAACATTCCACTCAAACTCAGTTGTTTAAATGGCACCAAGACTTATTATCAAACGTGGTACATGGTATTTTGTTAGAGATATACGTTTTTTTTGTATCTTAGTTGCATTCATTCATGCAGCATGATGTAAAAAGTATTACAATGTTTACACCCCTCTTTTCTGTTTTCTTATCAGCTGTTATACCAACCACTAGTCAGGTTCCTCCAGGTGAGCGATCTCATTTGCCTCTGCATGTGTGTAAATAATGCACAATTCTTTATGACAGAGATGTTAATCAGTCTATCTTTATTAAGAAATATGTTATATATATTTCCATGCAGCTGATACCTTTACTGCAGGTAAGACTCCACAGTCCCTGTCATTTCAGACACTGACTAGGTTTAATCTTTAAATAACCATGTGAATATGAATTGTGTGTGTATGGGTTTGTCTGTGCAGCCCCGAGTCAAGGAGGTGCCTCTGGTATTGTAAACTCCAGCATAGTGGCGGCCATTTTTGGAGGACTGGCCATTTTGATGATCCTGACTTCCTGCTACATAATCTGTAAATACAACACTTTTTAAGCAAACATTTAGAGGGACCAGGAGGACCTATGCTCCAAAAGTGAAGATGATTCACGTGACTAGATGCTCAACCTAATTCACACTCTTTGAATTAAAATGTGCAATGGCTCACTCTGCAATCTTTTACACATGACTTGGCTGATCCCAGTGAAATGGCTATTTGACCAAAATATTTGAACTTTGTAAAAATGCTTCCGAACCTATGCACAGCAACCTTTCTGTCACATTGCAAATAACCTTAGTTTAAACTACTCCACCAGCTTACAGTACTTGAAATATGCTTCCCCTCCCGGATTTGAAGGTTGGATGAAAGAAGTGCTTAAACGTATTAAACTCATTGGGCTTACATTACAAAGTCTCCTCGTCCACTCTAGATTATATCAAACATTTGGACAATACTGCCTGGTGCTGAAAACAACTAGCCTCTCTGTCTCAATGTTTTATTGCTCCCCAGATAAAAGGGTAGGAGCCAAGTTTGCCACATCATTGGGCTTCAAAAGGTTGCCTATGTCTACCGTGGTTCCCATCCCTGTCCTGTTGGTGTACCCGGCTGAGAATTCCTGCTTCCAGAGGGCTGTGGTGGCCCTGGCAGAGTTCCTGCAGTGGCACGGTGGCTGCAGTGTGGCTGTAGACGTGTGGCAGCAGGGCAAGATAGCAGAGCTGGGGCCAATGCGCTGGCTGGCAGAACAGGCCAAGGCTGCACACCGAGTGCTCGTCGTCTGTCCACAGGTAAATATTGTAATTTGTATTTGGTAGTTATAATTTTTTCTTGCAGTCCGATTTTTAGTGAGGACCAAATTTCAATCGTAATTTTGGTAGTATGAAGTCCCCTCATCACCTGGATCTTAGAAAGCAAACTTTTTTCATATAAATGCAAAGTCGGTTACATTTGAGCCATCACCAAACGAGTTGACAGAGCGTTGATTATAGCCTATCAGCTCCACAAGACTCTCGCTGTATTTCTCAGTATGACGGTGTTTTACAAAAATCCAAAGAAGCGCCGACAAAATGTCTCAGTTGTTGATTTTACTGCTTATAGAAAATCTGGATGTCAGCATGTATAATCGAAGTATCATCGAAGGCTTACCTCATGTAGATGCTCAGGCAGGCAGTAGTGTAGTGCAGGGTATACGCAGGTATACGGCGTATACCCACTTATTTTTCAGGCGACATTGCGTATATCCACTTCTAACGGCCGGGTAGTGGAGGGTATACGCAGGTATACGGTGTATAACCACTTATTTTTCAGGCGACATATCCACTTCTAACGGCCGCCTCCATTCGTTTCCACTGTTGTCAATGTGTTAAGTGTGTGAGTCAGGACAGTGAACGCCCCCCTAATGGCTGTGCCGTTCTGCCAGCTACGCTCTCTCGACCAATTAGATTGCTCGAAACCATTTTTGATAGTAACCGGCGGTTTTTTCTCCCGGCGGATAAATGCTGGTGCAAGCGCTTCCCGAGCGCTTCCGAGCACATTTTGTTTCCTATGACGCGAAGGCATGATACAATAAGATATGAAGCGAACTAGTCAGACAAAAATCTGCTTTGTGAATAAAAAAGCATGCGTTGCTACATCGCCGTTGCTGTTAGCAAGCAGCCCAGCACCGGCACCTGCTCCGTCTCCCAGTCCCAGCCCAGTCGGAGTCGGAGAGGATGTCGATGCAGAAAGTGATGTCGCTGCTCCTTCGACTACAACTTTATATAAAGACGTCAACCACGGTGAGCACTTTAATAGCAGCAGGGACCTTGTAAATTATGTTAATAACATATATTAAAACAATGAAAACTTAAAATTTTAAGTGTAGCCTACCTGGCCCAAGAAAATGCATACCTCATCACAAGACAGCCTGTTTTCAATATAATATTCATCCCTCAATTGCTCTATTGTTTTGGCATCTAACATTAGCCTACCTGTACGTTCCAATTCATTTCGCGAGTCTGTCTGAAAATATGTCACTGAACAGAATTCAGGAGGCTAATTGTAATTAAATAGTTACATTTATAGCCTGTATTTCATTCACTGGCCAGACCTGTGGACAGCCATGTTACCTGGTTACGATATAAAAACAAAAAATTGGGTAAGTTTAGGTTGTTAGTTTGGCAGCTTCGATAACAGTTGACATGTGAAAATATTTGTTTATCACAGTGTGTGTGTGAGTGTGAGTGTGTGTGTGTGTGTCTGTGTGTGTGTGTTCACTACACATACAGATGTGAATACTATTGTTATGTGAATCTTATTGTTTAGCATGCTTTAATTTGGATTTGTTGTTTATAGTCTATATTGTTTTGAATATGTTGTTGGATTCTTTGAATTAGGTTATTTATGATGATTTATCTGTTAACAGGTACTATGCCTGATGTTTATAAATAGTATTCAGCTATAGAAACCAAATAATTTATTTCATTTTCAGTTTTAGGACTGTGCATTTTTGATGTGTGGAAGAGGATGTGTTTTTTATTTAAGGTGAAATATGAACAAAGCTGCATTGCCACAGTATGATAAATAATATTTCCTGTTATCCCTCTCTGCTATTGTCATATCAGTACTTAACCTCTTAAGGATTTTTTTTACATGATGTTTAAAAATCAGTTTTCTGCAGTACACCCAGAGCAATCTTTCATAAAGTTGGTTTGTGAATGCTTTTTATTTTATTTTTTTTAAATCAGTTTGTTCAAAATAAACTAATCTCTGACTGAAACACCATTTTTGCCTCATCTTGAATACATCTTATATTCATGCATTAATTTAGGACTGTGTTGGAACACTACTCGCAAGGGGCTGTGAGGCAGCGTAATTATGGGAAATGTAGGACCGGCAAAAGTGGCTGCGCGCGCAATACAATTTAGAGTATACCCACTTCTCCAGGCACCACTACACCACTGCAGGCAGGGTTGTACTTCCTCAGAAACTGAAGCTTTGCAATAGCTTTAAAATAAGGACCTTATTGTCTTATCCTCGGGACACTTGGCACAACAACATCATGTTTAATAGGCCTACAGTATGTGTCTGCAATTCCCTTGACATTTTCGTAGTTGTGATTTCTCAAAAAATGTCAAATAAATCAAACCTCTCCTCTTCTCTTTGCTCAGCCCTCTTCCAAGCCCAGCCACTCTCCCTCTCACCACAGCTTCCCTGAACCCTCTATCCCAGCTGCCGCTCACGACCTCTACCCTCTGATTCTCAACATGGTGGCGAGCAACGCAAAGAACGCCAGCGACCTGGCTAAGTTCTGGGTGGTGCAGCTGGGCGAGCAGCGGGACACCACAAGGCCTTGTAACCGGGCACCGGAGCTGAGGGCCTGCAAGACGTTTAGTTTGATGAAGGACTTGAACAAGCTGTGCAGCAGCCTTCATACCCAGAGGCAGGGCAACAACAAGATGTCCGATATGATCTTCAGACCAGCGCTGAGCGTCAGCGAAATGAGCACAGTGAAGTTGAGGGAAGCTGTTGAAAAGCTAGGGGGACATCACTCAAGCATTTCTAAAGAGGTGGAACCATTGAAATCTGTGGTCACCTCAATCTGAACCTCTGTACATTTTCACACTGGTGGATAAAAAGGATGGGTCAGAATAGTTGTAGAGTTTTTAATTGTGTTTATAGTAAATAGCTTACTCTTATGCCTAATGTTTTCTAAAATGCATTTATTTATGTTGGCGTTTATAGGTTATACCTGACCATAGACCTGTGATAATGTTTGTTACAAAAAACACTGGTGTGGACATGGCAAGGTGGATTTGTGTCTCTGGCTGCTAGTATTTAATCAGTGGTGGGAACATAATATCAATTCAATATAATTTTTGTTTTCCAAAGTTGTGGAAACCTGCCTCGAACATGTTCTGATAGTGTTTGACCTGTCATCATCAACATCATTTAGTAATTAACTGTTTGCTTTAAAATATAGATTTTATTTTCTACTTTATGTTTATTATCTCTTTTTATACTTATAATCCCCTTTTTTTGCTGCTTATATTTACTGTACTTTGTGCACTGACAAGAAATTAATCTTTCTATCTCGACAGCTCGTAGGATTTCTTCTTGTAGTATCTGTCTCTATTTATTGAACCTTAACTTAATTGGTGGCCAGGTGGGCCTTTTCTATATGTTGATACTTTGCCTGTTTCCTCGCACAGTACACCGGAAGCTCTAAGGTGCCTGTAGATGTGAGCAGAGCCGGCCCAAGCCTTCAGGGGGCCCTAAGCGAAATATGATTAGGGGGCCCCTCTCCAATGTTAGTGCTGCTGAAACTATAGATCTTTGTTAAATATCATTCACACAGCCAGTGTTTTCCGCAAGTGCCTCCACTGTGCGGCTGTGCGAAAATATTTGACAGGCGAGATTCAGACCCTCCTAGGGGGGTCCGGGGGTATGCCCCCCCCGGGAGATTTTTTTAACCTTTTTAAAGTGAAATGCATGAATCTGGTAGCCTGGAAATCCTGACCCTGATATCTTGAACGATAGAGGGTCTGGCGACGATCAATATAATTCCCAACTCAAGGGGCGGCAACAGAGCCGGCACGAACACACCCTTTTTAAATACCACTACATGCATTGGATAGCCCTACGACCAATCAGAGCAATGAACAGAGCTAACTGGTAAATTAAACTTTTTCCGTACCCGGTCGGCAGAACAGCAAAGACATCTTTCTTGCTAACGAACGATGTGAGTGCCGTCTTCTGTTCATCTTTCAAAGAAAAAGCTAAGTCCAAGTCCTTTAGCGTTGAGGCCAAAGCTGTTTCGAACAACGCATCCGCATCCATCATTGTTATTGTTATCATATGTTGTTTGTTTACCATCAGGACTTATAGTCGCAGCATGTGTCGTCATCCGGTTACGTCCGCCCCAGAGCACCATACATAGGGCTGGTCCGCCCATATTAGATAGAACCAATTGAAACGTTATACCAGATTTCTGGTAGTCTTGATAAGCTTCAACGGAGCGTCTCCAGACCAACACGCGCAGCAAATTTAATTTGCCAGCGCCTAGTGGCAGGTCTGGGAATGCCAGGCTATGAATCTGGTGCACTTTGAGAGGAAAATTAAGAGGCTAAATCTGAGAAATTGTGTGAACAAATAATTTGGAGACACTGGGTCAGATGAATTAGAAGCTATTGAAGAAGGACACATGGATTTTCCATAAAAATATTAATATAGTAAGGCGTCCCCCTCCCGGGCCGGGCCCAGCACCAGACCCGGGTTCGATTCCCAACCGCGGTCGTTCTCTGCATGTCACTCCCCTCTCTGCCCCATTTCACCTCTGTCTCTCTGCACTATCAATAAAGCAGAAAAATGCCCAAAAAATATCTTTAAAAAAAAATATATATATATATTAATATAAAATAAAAATATTATGGAGGGTCCTCTGGGTTGGGCTTGGAGCTCTTTTTCTTTTACGGGACATATTTCTCTGTAATATAGTGAATGCATTTAAATGCAGTGTGAGGAACTAAGCAGAAGAACTCTGTTGTCCAGCTACTGTATCTTTTTTTCCACAGACAAGGCTGAAATAGGCTATAGACTATACACAGTGCATGGGCAACTGAGGGCAGCCCCATTTCCAATTGTTTTTAAATAAACTCAATACACACTGTGCATGGATGTGAACGTGACATGATCAGATAATTTCGGATTTCCTCCCAGATGAACTGATTACATTTTTAGGCTATTAATTATCTAGACCAAAACATTTTATTCCTTTTTTTGTATGATAATTCACATTTGCACAATATGATGTTAATATCAAACACACAAACTAAAAAAAAAAAATTTTTTTTTTTTTTTTGGAGGGGGCCCCCCAGGCAGTCGGGGGCCCTAAGCGGCCGCTTAGTTCGCTTATGCCTCGGGCCGGCTCTGGATGTGAGTGTGTTTTTGTCATGTTTTATCTGTCTCTGCAGATATACAGTTATATGCAGCGTTCCAGTGTACCCTATCAGTTTATGCAGAAGTGAATATAAAGATAGATGGTCGTATTTTACCCTACAAAGTATGTTAGTAGTGGAAATATTCATATTAAATACAATAAGAAAAGTAAAAGAAAAAAAAGTAGAACATATTCTAATATCATTATATTGTATTCACAATGCATATGATAAACACGTGTGTCCACTGCAGAAGTCAACTGATAATACTGGACCCTCTGAAAAAAGCAATAAGCAGCAGCTGTAAACACCAGGCGTATGCACTTTGACATCCTGAGAAAAAGGCTGCTCTTTCTTTAGTCATGCACATGGTCATGCAGAGTTGTTTCTTTATAATTTATTTATATAAGTCGTCAATTTGAGGAAAATAACTGACATTAAAAAATATCATTAGCCTTTAATTATATCTATAAGCTATGCTGTTTACTTCAATCATTTCTGATGCAAATTACGCTGTTTAAAAAATTTGAATTATGCAAAACAACATTCGTGGAGGTTGCACTTTATTCTTAAAAGCTCAGACCGGAAGTACCAGCTGTAGCCTCAGTTGCTCTCCGGCGAAACCAAACAGCTCAGTGAAAAAGTGCGTGTGGCAGGGTGACAATTTTAGTTGTAAGTATAACACACGCGCTAATGTGTTTCATTTGTCTTTAAATGGCATTAGAATGGTAACATTGTATTCTAAAAAAACTAGCTGGTTTACTATCTTGTTTAGTAGCGTGTTACCTGGCTAGCCAAATTACAGCATTAAAAATTACCCTCGAGTAGATGGAAAACCTATGGCTGTTAGAAAAAACTGAATAAACGCTAATGAGTTGTTCTGGTTGTTGTTTTCAGCTGCTGCTGGGTAATTGTGCGGGTGTGTAAGTGTTTTGTGTATTTAGTCCAGCCCCTGTAGCTATTCATTGAACGCCTCAGGTAAATATTAGCATCACACATGGGGGTATGTGAATCCTGCTACTGGGTTCAGTTTAACAGGCCTTCATAACTACCTTTGCACACTAAAATATGGTGTTGTCTAAAAATATATTTTGTTTTAATTCCTGGTTTTTCTTGTCATTATTTGTCATCTATGTAGGCCTATAGACAAAGTGCACCTCAACAGCATTTCAAAGTGGATCTCTCCCAACCTGCCCAGGATCTCTCTGCTTTAGTGTACAAAATAATGGAAACGCCACATGATACTACTTGAGGGCTTTGCAGCTCCTAGGTTGACATTATAGAGCCTGCTGTCTGCCTGCCTGCCTGCCTAAGCTTTGGGATTGTCTTTTGACTCCAAAATAAAAAAAGCAATATGAGTGACTTAACAGAGTTTGAAAGATGCCAGATAGTTGCTGCTCGTCTATCGGGAGCATCCGTCACAAAAACTGCACAGCTTTTCAATGTGGCGAGGGGAACGGTGTCCAGAGTCATGACTATTTACGTCAAACACGGACGGACAGCGTCAGCAAAGAAAAACAGCGGGCGCAAGTCCAAGCTCACCGAAAAGGACAGACAGACTCTTCTCAGGATAGTCGATGAACACCCTGAGTTCACGGCCTCAAAAATCACCTCAGAGTTGAATAAACAGCTCTCGCACACGGTCTCAGTAAAAACTATACGGAGGGAGCTTCATAAAGCCGGTATTTTCAGGGGAGCAGCCAATCGGAAACCAGAGACTGACCTGCAAAGCCAAGATGGAACAAACACTGAACCTGAACCTGAGAAACAGTGTGACACACACACACCATCTGAAATGCAGACAAATGACAGAGTGGGCCTCACAAAAGCCAATGGGAGAATAAACAATATGTGAACCCCAGGCTAGTGTCCAGGAGAACAACACGGAAAGCTCTGCATAGAGATTACAACCTGACTCCCATGTCAGTAAAGAGGAGTACAATGCACATTAAGACTGGTGGAGAGAGCACAGACCAGCAAAAAGTGTTTCAACCTTTCTGATACATCCACATTGGTCATATAAAGGGAAAACCACACAATGTCTTTTCCCTTTCACGTTGCCAACTGTTAAATGCGCCCATGGATGTGTAGTAATGTTTCAGATTTAAGATTTTGATTATTTATTTTTGCATGAATGCATCATGGTGTTATATTCAGGTTTTCCCCCCTTGTTTACAAGCACACATAACTTCTATGTAGACTGGCATGAATCAGTCTAAAATAGTTTGAAAGTGTTCATACTGAAGATATTTATCATATCAGAGTATAACAATATAGTTTAATGCAAAAGCATGTCAATGCCATGCTAAAAGGGTATCTGCAGTTTTACACCATGTCTTGATTGTTACTTTAACAAAATTTAAAATTATACAAGCAAATTAAAACATTAGGCACAAATGCACATTCACAGGCATTTCTTACTTTTTGCTAAAATGTATTGAATGACAAGGTATTGGATGTGAATCATTGCATTCCTCACATGCTATTAATATTCATTTTTGCTGCACCTGCATGTGCATAGCTGTGATATGGATTGTAATGGTACACAAAGCATCAGACAACGTGTTATGTTTAAACTGCATATTAAAACATTACACTGAAAAATGTATAAGTTGTCTGAACTTTCTGTTGCTGAACAGAAATACACTCTGCTCTGGTGGTGGAGTTTTTTAACAAAGATGCAGAGTTCTGATTCTGGAAAGACCAAGAACAGTCACCTGCAGTGATGATGTTTGCTTGATTAATTTTTTTAGTTATAGTTTTTGAAGTTGAAATTGAAACAAGGTGTACATTATTTCTCTATAAACCATTACTTTTGAATGGAATCTTTTATATCCAAAATGAATTATTCAGATTGTATATCATTGCATTAAATATATTTACATATGATCGATAAGCCTAATTATTTATCCCCGAATGGAAATTGTATTGTTACAGTATAATCAAAGTCATTAAGCCTAGTGTATACTAGAAAAACCAAATGCATCTAACCAGAACTAGAGGTACAAAAAGCAGTAAAGTGTGTCATTTCTTCACACATAGAAAGCCCTTTCATTTATTTATATTTCGAAGAAAAAGTTCTACAAATTTAGGTGACTTTTATCATTATTTGTTTTTTAATTTTGAGCACATACATTAAATGACACGTTGCTGGTTTTAATTGGTTCGCACGAGATTGACGCACCCGGAAGTGCGTAGCCACTGGTAAACACAGCTGTAGACTGTTGTTACTCTCTGAAAGATGGTGTACGTGTCCAACGGTGAGTGGTTTGTCCTGTGTCTTAAACCCTTTTCTCATCTTGCTAAAAATAATACGTAGCTTTTTTTTGTAGATATGGTTAAACATTTTCAGTTGATACTTTGGTATACATTTGAGAGGATCGAGCTTTAAACACACACAGCTAGCTAACTAGCTTGTTAGCACGCTTGTCCTGGCTGGATCTGCGCAGCGGAACCAACACTGAATTAATCTAGATTGATATTCTTCTTTAATAGGATATATAGGCTAGTAAGTTTCCTTATTGCTGGGGATATAATTTCAGCAGTTAACTTCAGCAGTGTGCTGTGTTGAACATTATACGATGTAACAAAGCTGTGCCCCTCATCTTAAAGCTACGCCGACCTCAGCAATCAGACTTGAATAGGACTTAAGATCATCTTAGTAATACAATGCTTGATTGGAAACGAGGCCATGATGTGTTGTTTCTCACATTTAAGTCCATATTTGCGGTTTGCCTATGTAATACTGAACTATCACCTGGTAAACAGTGGAGGAATTTGTACACACACTGTTGCTTTTGCTTGTTGTGTCTCCCATCGCCTCTGATCCCTGCTGTGTCTTCCACCACCTCTCTGTATCTCTCAGGTCAGGTCCTGGACAACAGGGCCCAGTCACCATGGAGAATGTCGTTACTGGTGGATTTCTTCTGGGGAGCAGTGGAGTTTTTCAGTCTGTTGTAAGTCAATTCAGTAAACCAGGAGACCAAAGTTATGTACCCAGATTGGATTTTTCACCCTTAACACATGTGATCTACATGTGGACTTCCTTTTGAAAGTTATTTAATGAGTTTTATTGAATGATTTCAAAAGCTGATGTTACTCAGTTGGGTGATGAGAGGAGCCAAATCATATTGGATGTCTATTGTCAAGTTGTTAACCTGTTGCTAAAAGTGAAGGAATAGTAAGATACTTAAAAGGCACCAGTGGATGTGCTTACATCTTAATGCTACTCTCAGCATCCTGACATACATTTGTTTTACTATGTAACACTGCCTTCGACTGATTTGATCTTCTTTGTTCTCAGTTTTAGGACAATGATTAACCCAGATATGACAAAGAATGGAGCCAGTGGTACATCCAGCTTCAGTGATGGCAGAGGGTAGGTCACCCGTGCACAGTCATTTCTCTAGTACCACACCCTGAAAACATGCACAATTGTGTAAAAAATGTTTACTGTATATTTTGTTTGATTAAGTTGCATGTCATATAATTGTTGATGCCTTTATGAAACCCACCGGTTACTAGAAGCCTAATTTAAAAATGGTTCCTAGTCCAGGCAAAGACTTCACCTGAGAGCTACATAGTTTAATATCATCTTAAGATGTTGCCCGACAGTGAGAAGTGCATTTCAGGGAAGGAGTGTTTCTCATTTGTTTTGCCTGTCTTTTGCACTCTGATTTCAAATATCTGATATGGGCAAGAAAATGAGACAAACAATAGCACATACTTTCTCATAACATTTGTAAGACTTTTCATTCGCCTAATTGTATACCATTGTTCCCTCTCATTTGGCTTCTGTTGCTTGCTTTTGCAGTCCTCCAGGTCCCCCTGGTGGCAGGAGAAAGATTGGAAGGGTAAACCACGGTGCGGGTCCCAGCTCTCCACCGATGGGTGGAGGAGGATGAGGAAGGTGAGGGAAAGTTTTCCCTGAATTAAACAGTACTCATCTGATAAAGCCCTGTCACACCTTCAGTGTTTTGGATCTCTATCACAAAATGAGTTAAGGGGTTTAATGTAACAAGTTGCCTATGAACATATTACTAAGTTTTGATGAATGTCAACATGAAAAAAAGCTGTTTTTTAAATACCAATAGATATTTGGTCAATTGAAGAAACAATACTCCATAATGTAACTCTCTTCTCTTCAGGTAAACGCCTACACGTCTAGTGTAGGCCGGGCCTGGCACAGTGTTTGTCTTCTAAGAACATAAGGAAAGACAGTGACGTCATGGTGCCGAGGCCCCTCTTCATGGATGCTACTGCCACAAGCAGTTTATTGACGTCTTTCTGGGAATTCCTACATGTAGGGGCCAGAACGGCTGATACAGCATCCGCATCACTTCCTCCCCTTTCCCTGTTACACCAGTCTCCTGGAGATGTGTGTAACAGTCTTATCTACTGTAGTTATCATCAGCCTCCCTCCTGGTAATTAGGAAGTTAGTTTTTCTCTGTTTTGTGTCCTTCTGTTTGAATAAACATTTCTTATTAAACATAATAGAGAGTTTGTGGGATTGTCGTCACTATTATTATTGAACTGGTAAATACTGACAAAGAAGAAGTGGCATACTTATGATTCTGTTCTTCCATACTGCAATGTGGTTATTGTGGTGGGTGGAGGTATTTGGCATTCTTAACTTATCAAGCATTGAGTTCCGGGTTAGTGAAGAGAGATTGTGTGTTGGAATTAAATATGCTTATAACTCCAAGAAAAGTGGATTTAGTTGCAATATGTTTATTCACACATATCCAAACCTCAATAAACATTGCATTATTATTTACAGAATATTAACAAGCACCTATTTTAGGTTTTTATGGATGAAATTGAAAATCAAGATTGCTTGACGACTTTCTTCAATTGTCAAATCGATATCGTTTTCTTAAGTTTAATTGTGTGTTGGGCTCAGCCAAGACATAGGTGACTTACACTTAAAAACTGCCTGAACATATCTTAAGCGGAGATAGAGGGAGGACTGAAGCTTCTGCTTGCCAGCTCAGGCTATGCCTCCTGTGTAGACATGCAGTTAGTCAGGTAAAGTCTTTTTGGTTTCACCAGACGAAGGCAGCTCTCTCACGGAGCATTCGGACACCAAATCGCTGCCACTCCCTCTGGTGGATCCACATCTCCTGGGTGGTATCCAGACAGGCCAGCACTGCTCCCCCCTTCCACGATATCAGCTTAGGGTCCATGTCCTGGAGCACACGCACACCACAGTACATTATCAGAGAAGCATTGCATATGTTGTATGTTGCATCTTAACAACTCGAAGCCTTTGAAATAGATACACTATCAATAATCCGAAGCCAAAGGCAATTGTACACCAGGCGACTTTGCCTACACAGCAGACCTATTTTATGTTTATTGCTGCAAATGGTTTTGGGCATGAGTGGGTAAATGCATGCTCCAGTCTGAAAAACAACTCAGAAACCCAGAATAGGTTTTAATGCGAGACTTGCTGACTTGAAGTCATTGACTGTGGGCAAAAGCAGCATTTTTTTTTTCGATTGCTAAACCACAGTGGGAACAACTGGAGCGACATGTGCAAAACTCTAACAACACTATGCACCGCAACGGTTCATGTGGACCGAACTCTAGCTCGTTTTTCATTGCTTAAACACAATTTTCAAAACTCTACACACTTATCACATGGCTTAACCACAACCTGCACAACACTGGATTTCTAGCACTTTGTTCAAATGCTAACACACTGCTGTCACAACTGTAAACCACACATTCAAAACAGAATGGATTTCAGACAGTGCATTTCAAACACTGCGGATTGCAATTTCAACTGAAACACTAAGAAGGTGTCTTGTTTTGGACTTTTTAGTGAACATACAGTATAGAGAAGGCACAAAAATACTTTTTTTGGGAATGGACCAATGAATGAGAGTGGTCGAGAGTGTGGATGTGTGGAGGAAGACCTAGAAGACATAGAGCTGTAGTGTCGGATGAAACACAGGAAGGGCAACACTGATAGACCCTGTTGTGAATCATGGTCTTTCATTGAGAGAGGCAGGGTTGAGAGTGCAACCCAATCTGCAAAGATCTAAAGTTGCATCTGTAATACGGATTTTCCAGCAAACGAACAGCTTACAGTTGCATCCTTATAGTAAATGACAACATTACAGGAATTGATTTCTGTATTAGAATTATAGAATATTTACACAGATAAATATTACATTTTGAAATGTTTTCAAAAAAATATAAAATACGTATCTATCGAAGCAAACTTCTGATTTCCATTTATTTTTGTTTATATGTAAACATAACTGCTATGTTATAAAGTAAACAATTTCATGTGAACTAATGTCAGTCTTTCCTCAAAGAAAATATTTCGTCGTTTGTGTGAAGTAACTCAAATTATTCAAACTGTAAAGATTAAAAGTTTGTAATTTGTGTATTGGGGTTTGATGCTAGTGTTTATACTCTGAGTGTGTTCTGAGTGACAGTATGCGTTATCTCAATGAGGCTGGTTCATAGTGTTAGCTGCACTGAGCCTATTTTGCAGGTGAAGTGAACTGTTCAGCTCCAGTGACTGTTGGTAGTGCAGACTGTAGTTAGAGTTTGGCACATTGAGCTACAGTTGTGCCCACTGTGGGTTAGCAATCGAAAAAAACTGTAATGGTAGGAAACTTAAAAAAATATGTGTTTATTGCATATCAACTTTTTGCTCAAATACACTTTGTAATGTGGTATTACTGTAGCCTGGTCCAACCAGACCATCGTACATCATTTCATTTGTACAGAAGGTCTGGAATCGTTCAATTGACAAACGTTAAGTCACTTGAAGATGGGTGTCTGTTGAAGTTTAAAACTATTGGATCTGTCCAGTGCCAATCTGGATCTGCCAACCAATTGCATAACATTTGATCGTGACGTATGTCATGCGCCGGCTTCTGAGCCACTCCTTCTGTTCGCTGATTGGACTGGCAGAAATCTGGCTGGAGAGAACCCACTAATATACCGCACACCCAGACTGACTACTGAAGGGAAATGAAAATTGAGCGGAAGTATGTAGGCGGGCGGTGCCAGGCTAGTATTACTGTTAGTTTTTGTCCAAATAGTGTGATGTAGAATACTTAGAGAAGTTATTAATAAACGTAAATACAGTATTAACCCTTTATAAATAAATCAGGTATGTTAGCTTAAGCAATGGTATTTCTTAGCTTTGAGTCGTAAAAAAAAAAAACACTTCCCAACTTGGAAACTCGCACCATCTGAGGAGCGCATGAATGCAGCACATGTACAGAGTATACCAGGTTACCTTTGGCCGTGTGATCACTTCTACGTTGTCCACCAGCCTTCTGAATGAGGGCGGCATCTTGTTGATGATGCGGTGAAGCAGGAACTCTCGAGCGCCGTGAAACAGGAGCCCTCCTCCCACTACCAGGATGGAGCTGTACATCTTACGTTTGGTTTCATCTGACCCTGTCAAAAAACATTTGACTGGTGAGCTTAAACAGGACATTCCGAGCACCATGGAACATCTGTCTTCCTCTGACTGCATACTTCATATTTGACTTCATTTCAAAATACCAAAAACAATTTAAAGTTATAGTGCGTTACTTTTTCATATAAATGAATGTCGGTTACATTCAAGCCATTGCCAAATGAGTTGACACAAAGTTGATTAAGCCCATCTGCTCCACAAAACTCTTTATGGGCCGGTTTCACAGACAGGGCCAAGATTAAGCCAGGAGTAGGCCTTAATATGGACTAGTTAAACTGGGACATTTATGTCACTTTCATGGATATGGCTTAAATTTGACTTAATTAGTCTGAGACTATGAAGTCCTGGAGTAAGGTAAGTAAGCCTGATTGTTAACACCTGCCCATGAGCACATGCTGCTGGTCCAACGGTAATAATAAAAACCCGGAGTGGAGCAGAAACACCATTGCTTGTGA
Source organism: Hyperoplus immaculatus (assembly GCA_949357725.1). Taxonomy (NCBI): domain Eukaryota; kingdom Metazoa; phylum Chordata; class Actinopteri; order Uranoscopiformes; family Ammodytidae; genus Hyperoplus; species Hyperoplus immaculatus. The sequence continues at coordinate 12,336,371 of OX442360.1, read as the reverse complement.
GAAAAAACAATAGCAGAGGCTAAACAAATCCCATCAATAAACTTGAATGAATTTGAAAAAAAAAATCTCTTAAAAAAAAAATAGTTTGAAACCATCCGGTTATTGAATCTAAAAGCCATACTGCTGGGACTGAGCAAATAAATAGTTGGGCAGCAATTTGAAACAAATTCAATACTAATGAAAATGTTACTAAGAGAACAATACACCAACTTCAGGTTATCTTCATTATTATCGGTATTTCACATCTTTCTCATTTATCATTTTGACATTATATTTAATGATATCTGCACTGATAGACTATGTAGAAAAACCCGAATCTCGTTTTAAAGAAGAGCTTGCCACAACCTTTCAACAAAGGACAAAAAAGATGACGTTGCATGAAAGTTAGCCCGAGAATTCCATGAACAGAAAATGCAATATCTGAAGGAAGTATGACATGAAAATTAAAATTCTACAGGTGGAATTGGACATGAAGTTGGAAGAGAGAGCTATGATTCAAATAAGATACAGTACTGATACAATTGTGATTACTAATCACAGTGAAGATATAAGTAGAAAATAAAAGGTGTTCATGTTGTGTTTTGTCATTTTGTTATTCATGTGTGTCAGTATTTTAAATCACAACAACCACATTTGAAAACAGAATTGTTTTAGACACTCATTTTATTATGCTGAATACATCTTCAATTTAAATGCATCCATCTAATAAACTCAAGCAAAGTTGTTATTTTCAGTGCATTTTCCATTTTGAAAGCGGTCTCGAAATGTAACTTTATCAAATAAATGTTTTGGATAAAACCTATCCACAAGTACTCTTCTGGCTGGCCTCTGCAGTGGGAGTTGGTCTTCATTTAGATATTCCAAATAGTCCATGCTCTCTCACAAACACCACTAAACTGAAGTTAAACCTGCCTCTTTGGAGGATTAATTTAAGATCAAATTTAGACCTAGAGTAGCTCTAGTCGTCCGTTTTGCAATTGGCTTTGTTTAATCCAGAATATCGTTAGTCTAGGACTATTTTAAACTGAGTCTGTGCAAGTAGCTTTGAATTAATCCAGCTCAAACAGGCATTTTAGTCTCGGACTAGGTTTAAGCCTTGTCTGTGAAACCGGCCCTATATTTCTCAGAATGACACAGTTTACATAATGGTGTCGTCCCCCGACACTGTCGCTGGAACTCCACAAGTGACCATGGAATGTTTCAGTTGTTGATTCTACTGCTAAGAAAAAACTTGAACGTACAGCAGAAGGTATAAAATCCATGCGCGATCACCGAAGGCTTACCTCATGTAGATTAACTGACAGTGTTGTTGTAATTAGTCAGAATTCCTCATGGGGGCGACAGAAGTTACACACTATAGCTTTAATATAGCAGTTTTCCTCCCCATTTCCATTGTGTGTCCCAATTTCACCTGTACCCGTCGGTCCTTACCACAGCAGTCGATGCTATGCAGGATGGCCTTATCCAGGCCCAGTGCTTTGCTCTCAAACTGGCTCATGATGGCAGTCTTCCTGGAGAGGTGAGCGGACAGGTTCTCTTCAGCCTCCCCGGTCCCCATCAGACACTCCCCCTGGGCAGGCCCGAGCTCCATCTCCCCCTTTGTCCCTCCTCCTCCTCCACTGCTGCCTACGCCACCACTCCCACAGCTCCTGGGCAAGTCAGAGAGCTCCCCGATCCTTCCCTGACCGCTAATGTCACCGTCCAAACCTCCACCTGGTCTGGAAACACCCTTGCGGTCTGCAGCAGATTTGGAGGACTAAGAAAAATATAATTGAGTGACTAATCAATCAATTACAAGAAGCACAGTGATCTTTAATTCAATGTGAAATGTGCGCATATCTCTGTGTGAGTGTATCTTTGTGTGTTACCTGGTCCTGTTTGCTCTGCGTGGAGAGCAGGTAGTGTTCATCGTGTGGATCCTCTGAGTCGCCTTGGGAGCGGTACTGAAGCGATGTCATCTTCTGACCTACGATGCCAAACGTGGTCGGGTAGAAAAGACCCATGGGTGCCTAATATATGAATACACGCATACGAACCAGAAAATATAAGAGTAAAAGAGAAAAGTAGAGCAGTAGAAGGTAAGTAATTGTAGTACACAAGCTGGAGAAAGAATCATGTAAAAAGTATTTCAGCACCAAATGGTATTTTAAATGAGTACCTCCAATTTCTCATCTCCAAGTCGAACTTGGTAGAGAAGAGCTGGGGCTTCTGGGAAACGTGTCTGGAACTCGTGGTCTTGTAGTCCTGACCTGTCCTGTTAAGAGAGAAGTAAAGTAAAAACACATTTTGAAAATAATCTCAATAGATTTCCCTTTCCATTCTTGAGAACAACAAATGGTGATCTAAACAGAAACAAAGTTGCAAATGCTGATACAGGTACCAGCTACAGTTTCCTAGTACACCCTCTCAACACAAAGACCCAGAGAATACCATCACACACTTGGTCCAGATGGCAGAAGGTCTCTTTGAGGTGCTGCAGGAGATGACAATCCAGTCTGTTGGACAGCTGACAGTCTCTGTAAGGGAAGCCTGCCCTCTGCAGGAGCCAGGAGAAAGTACGTGTCACATCTGAGCCACCGTACGCCAAACACAGCCTAAAAGGAACAACAGACAGTACAATGAAATGCTAATGATCAACTGTGTTTGCTTTGTTCCATTTGTAAAATGGATCCATGATATCTCCAATCAAAATAATGGAGTAATACATTTTGAAAAGCGTTTCTCAGCCCCACCTGGAGTTTCTGTGGGACACTCCGTCCTCTACACAGCAAATACTGGTCTTCTGGTCTCCCACATCCACAACACAAGCACTGCTCAGCCCACTGCCAAATGTGGCACAAATGGACTCCTGGTGCACGATAATTGCTACATACAAACATAGACAGACACACACAACAGCACAAAGAGTAAGGTAATGGCAAGAGAGACTGATTGGATATTCAGATCTACCGTGAAAATGCAGAAAATGTGAGTTCTTGCTGTGTGTACACCAATGTTTATGTGTTTGTGTGTAATACCTGAGAAGCCCATATTAAGCAACAGCATGTTGACCACTTCTTTAATGTGCTGCCTGTTGTAGATGTCGGGGACCAATAGGACGCATCTGTAATACTGGCAACCAGTCACAAAAGCAATGAATTAATGTGAGAAGAAAAGTGTTTCTACCATCAGCATCAGTTCATTCTAATGATCATGTTTTATTGTGTACACCTTTATTTATTTATTACTCAACCCTCATTAATTAACTCAGCAATACATTTTTGAGCAACCATTAAATATTCCTTCCTATACATCCTATACATATGCTTTTGAGTAATGCTAAACATTTTGCACGGATAAATGATACTTTTTCATTTTAAAACAAGACTAAAATATATGAATACAGGTATCATAAATATAACTTGTTAAAGTATGTCTTTCATCGCTCTCTTATTCCCATTCATTGTCTAGTTTCAACGTGTTGCAGAGTACATTCATCTCTGCCCTGGACTAGAAGGTAACCTGGGCAGGTGAGCTGTTTTTTTTTCCTACCTTTAAGTCTTTGAGGGGGATCTCCAGTTGCTTTTGAATGACGTGGCTCCAGATGGTTTCGAGGTCAGCCAGTACGGCGGTCTGTGAGCCTCCGGGACCGGTGTGCACATTGAGCTGACCTCTGACTATAGGCCAGTGGATGTTGTAGCAGTCGGAGGGATTCACATGAAGAGCCTGCATTATGGCAGGACAGAAGGGTGGCAAGAGAAAGCAACATATAGAGTAGAGTGGAAAACAGACAATGAGTTTAGGTTATGCATACTGTTTTAGATGTCATATTGTTGTACTCATTCAGACACTACATGAACTGACCTCTTCCCCCACCACATAAGGAGGTTGGTGGGCTGTGTTGGTCCACTTCACCTTGGAGCTGCTGTCTAGTACTGCCGGACGGATCTGACAGTTATATGCTCTGGCCTTAACACACACACACACACGGTTATATAAAAAAAATCTTCTATACACTAGCACAACACTATAGTACCTATCTATACTTTGAATCCATCAATTATCCCTTTATTAAATGCAGCACCCTTCATACACTCAATGCAGGTCAAACAGCTTCCCACTTCAAACTTTTAAAAGACTATGTGCCAGTTACGGTTACAAAGCAATTTTTCGATTTCTCTTTACCATAAGAATGGTATATGTTACTGCTGTTGATTCATATGCAACTCCCTCTCTCTTCCATAACTCACCTGTTCAGCAGACACAGGTGTCCTTCGCACTCCATTGGACATCTTCTTGGACCAGATGGCCTGGTCCACCATCTTCAGCCCGTTCTGCCTCTGCTCATTACTCTCCGGTTTCTGTCAGGACAGACAAAGAAGCAATGAGGGAGTGTAATTAAGTGTAATTTGAATACAGCGCATCCAGATAAAGAGTAAAAGACAGAATTTTTGGCTGTAAGTGGAAGTGAGTGACTTACGTTTAACCCTTCTCTTAAAAGCCAGGCGTGTTCATATCTGGGCTGTCCACTTTGCTTGTGTCGGCGTGCTATCACATGCGGGATGGTCAGAGGGAGATTGTCTGTTGCTCGGCCAATGCGGAGCGTGCTTGAACCAGGGTGGATGACGACTACAAAGTTGCTCTGAATTTGCTGTAACAGAGAAATAAATATATTTGTTACTTGTTACATGCAAATGTAAAAACCTTAATAAACAACATTTGTACATGTTTGAGGTTTTATGGTGCACCAGGAATAAGAGCTTGTAACACCGATTCTGAGGCTAAGAAAGTATTATGATCATAAGGACCAACGTTGGACAATGCCTTATATGCTATTGCCTACTAACATGTATTGTCTACAGTTAATGTGTGTTATATCAAAGTGCTATAATAGCTGTCAATAAAATGCCTATTCTCAGTCATGTCGTTTACCAATGATTATGGCTCTTGCTTTTGCAATTAAAACAATTAAAGATCTACTGAGAATCAGAATATTGTCTCATCTGTCACAGCATCAACGTTCAGGCAAACTCATTGGTAAGCTACTGATTTTAGTCAGGCAAGGTGGTGCATGCACATTGCACACAGGTGAACTTTGGTTAGGATGGCATGCTCCTCGTGAGTTAAAGGTGGAGTCAGTCGACTGGAGAATGCCTGTTGTCAACCTCACTTTTTGTCGATATCAGTGAATATCTCGATCCTCATGATCCGCTACCTGTCCATACTGTGTGCAGAATAGCGGGTAGGCTACCAATGAAAGCTAACGAAGATGCACAACGGTAATGCAGGAGGGATATTCAGCAGCATTACAGAAACATGTGCATTTGATTAGATAACAGTTCCCATGTCACCTCCTGAAGAGTCTCCGGGATGGACGGAGGAGCAATGGCTCTTTTCACCCCGCGTTGTTGCTCCTTCTCTTTCTCCTTGTCTCGCTCCTTTTCTTTCTCCTTCCCGTTGTCCTGCTCTTTCTCAGCTTGGGTCATGGTTACCGGTGGTTCAATTAAGTATACTAAATAGTTAGGAATAATAAGTCCTAGTGCTTTTTAGGTACTTCCAAAATGCGACCACAAGCAAGGAGAACCTTTTATTTAAATGAAAAGAGTACTGGTACCACTGCCACGCTCTACTTCCGTGTTTGGTCTCGTGGTACAAAAACTACGGAAGCCCATTGGCACCATTGTGCGGAATAAAAAGAGAGACCAACCAAACCGATACAGCACGTTTTTAAAAACAATTAATTAGTAGCCTATCTAAGAATAATTTTCTTAGTTAATGTATCTTCTCAAACACTGTAAGCTACCACTAGGCTATCGGACTTGACTAACATCATTAAAAAGTGCAAATTTTCAGGAAACTTACAAATCGGATGTTAAAGTATTTTCAAGAGACATACTCTTACTCGATTCCACAATACAAGCCACCACACAAGCAGACTGATGCTGGACTGGTTGAAACTCAATTGCGAATATTCTACTAAACTGAATATGTAGGCCTATTCAAAAGGATGATTTAAGCAGGCCACTAAATAGTTGTTTTTGGCTATGACCACTAGAGGGAACTAGAGTTCAGACATTTTCTTAAAAACAGTTCAAATGTTTCAGCAGAACCTGCAATTATTTTCTAAATAGCCATTTGTCACAACATGTTCTCCATTAGCAGCTAAACTAATCAGAGTGATTAATACAAATTTAAATAATTCAAAAAAAGGGAACTGAACTATTGCAGGACCACAGGATAAGCCTATTGCAACTTAAAAAAAAGAAGAAGGAAACCTGCAAGATGAATTGGTTACAGCTAAGGTCAAGACCATTATAAAACCCTAAACTTTAAGATAAAGAGGATTTCATGCAGGGACTTGGATGTGTTCTTTACCTCTCCTAGTGCTCGAGAGGTAGTGTAATAAATACATCACAATTATTCCAGCCAATGATTGCTCAGGTCTCTCATGTAGAGGGGACTACATTTTATTCCCAGAAGAACTAACAGTTTTGATCAGGAGGAGCCACAGAGGGACCTCCATCAATGCCATGAGATTATAAAACTCAAATAATGACTTCATCCATATCCCCTTCAGCTTTCATTTCAACTGGGAACCACAGTGATATCAACTTTAATTCAATGAATCAAAAGGGATAGACAGATCCTGAGTCTGTATGAGGGAGAGTCGAGACTGCACAGATAGTCTCACAACTGCAGTCCGACCTGCACTACAAACACTTAAGATATAACCCCAACATCATTATTAAATCCTGCAGACAAGGGATCCAAGATAGTTATTTTGGTCAGCAAAAATATGCTTTGCAAACCCATTGTCATTTGGAAAATGTTAAATATTACAAAATAAAAGCAGGCATGCAAATAAAGACCCAAGATAAAATCAGAAATAATATCAAGTCTCTCTACAATAAAATGTATCTCAGAGCCAAACAAAGAGACAATCTGTCCACAAATAATAGAGAACCAGAAACATCGGCGGTTCGAGGTCCTTACTGACGGACCGATTGTCTCAGACTGCAGCAGCAACACATATAATGTATCATCACAATATAAAGATCATTACTTTGGTCCCCTCTCCAAGAGACACCCTAGCTACATACATGAGCAGTGAAGGCTGTTTTTCACATGTACCCTGATCCTGATTAGACCAGAGAAAGAGATCCTCAAACTACTCAAGTGATGTCCTATATATAATGACTTTCTGTTTGATGAGCAGTGGGTCTTACAGGTGGAGGACACCACCATGGACCACCAATATACACCCTGCCATGCTGACCTGTACATGAGTGAGTGGGAGTGAGAAGGCCTGAACAGATATTGCCTAAAACTATAATTTTATCTTACTTAACTTTATCTCATCGGTTTTTAGACAATTTAATCGGTGTGCGGGATTTGTGAGATTCATTGATTTAATTGATAACCATAAACCATCAATCAGAGAAGGAAAATATTCCATTAATCAACAGCAGGTTTTAGTTTTGGACACAACAGTAACACTTAAACCTATCCATGACACTTAAAAACAATTATATTCAAAGTACCTTTGAAACCTATGGACACACCTGGTTTGTTACACACGGCCAAGGCATACATTCAAAGATAGATTCAAATCCCAGATAGTATACATCTCATATATACACTAGAAGGGGATCTAGAAGCAGCCATTTCAATTCTGTTTCATAGCCTTATTGCAAAATAAATTACTCCAAGAGTTTCGTCCGCCAGTGAAGTAAGGGGGGGGGGGGGGGGGGGGGGGGGACTCGTAGTCGCATGGGGACAGACTGAGGACCAAAAAGGTAATTACTACTCCACATGGTGTACTTAAAGCACCTGTGACAGGAATATACACTCAGTTACTAAACTTTACACAAGTGAGACTGAATTTAACTTTAACTTTAATTGAAATACATTGCTGTTAATGGGATTGCTGCATTGCAAACCGGTCAGACTCAACTGTGTACTAAGACAGGAAGAACATTTATTTATTATTTTAGTGTCTTTAAAGCACTTTAATTGGCTGAATAAATTCTCCTTTACAAAACAGAGCCCTGGCCGAGGAGACTATTCCAGCAAAGTAACGAGAATCCTCCCAATTTAGAGTGTTTCTGTTTTCATAAATCGCAATCATTAGGGAACTGGGCGCATGCACAGGGTCTTATTTCCACACCCTTAAATATCCATTTAATGCTTGTGCCTGTTCCACCAGCCATTAGTTCTCCAGCTGAAGGTTACATCTTTCACCTTTTATCTTCATGTCCACCTCCTCATTTCTTACATCTTTTTTTGGTGTTTCAATCTCTAGAATTGTAATCATTTCAGTCACGGCAAGTAACATGATGGTTTTTTGGGAGGGAGAATAGGATGACTGGATTTTACACCTCTAATTTTTAAATTTTGCTACTATTTTTATGTGTATTTATTATTTAAATTTGTTGCCTCTTAACTTTCTCTTCTTTACTAAGAATGTTGTGATAAATTGGACAGGAAGGAGGGTTGTCTGTAAATGTCTCTGTTTCATTCAAAATGAACAAAAAGCCAGTGGATGTAGCATTCACTTTATGTCAGTGTCTTGTGCTGCTCAAAAAGCCTGGGGCAGAATGAGACACAGCCAAGAGCCACTGCTTGCATGCCTCTCTACGCCCTATCTTCGTGCCGTGGCAGGTTTGGGGGTTCTATGGTCATATTTGGGATTTACATGACATTGGATATGTACATTGTTGGGCAGTAGATTTGTCAAACTCCTTTCAAATATCTCATGTTAGCTGTGAAAGTGAAATCTGTTTTTACTGGAAGGCTGCCTTCGGTCCATGGGCAAGTATATGTCTACAGGTATTCTGAATACATTTCTGTCGGGAGGGAAATCAGCTGTTACCCTCAGGATTGCTAGAAAATGCATTTAAAATAATGATAAATAAAACCTCACTTTGTTCAAATGCAGCTCATGTTATCAGTATGTATCCCGATATTTACAGATGCTTCATTTAGAAACTTAATAGAAAATCCATTATTACACTACCTTACTTTTGTTCCTAAAAGTATACGTTTGAAAAAGGGTTTGTAATATTCATGAAAATAATTGATTTATTATTTATTTTAAATCCTTTTACTTGCAGTTTTTCAGCATTAATTCAAGCTGCCAGTGTTGATGTTTATACAGATTCAACAGCACATACAGTGCAGCTTTAACAGCACTAAACTTCCATTCATTAAAAATTATAAGCAACCCTGCTACAACACTGTGGCAGAAATAATGATGGCAATTAAAACTTAATCTGTTAGATGCAGTTTTGAGTAACTTGGGTCTTATGTGGGTTTACGTGAAGGCAAGCAAGCTGTTTAAGAGGGTAGATAGATAGAGGGTAGAGAAACATTGCTATTTACTTGTGTCAGATCGAAACACTGGCAATGGTCAGAAGAGAATGCTTGACTTCACTGCACTGTGCAAATATCCAGATGGCCTGGTGTTTGGTTCCCACACAAATTGTTTTGACTGACCCCTTACCCTGTACATGGGATGTGTCCTCCTCACTCAGTGTTCACACACACACACACACACACACACACACACACACACACACACACACACACACACACACACACACACACACACACACACACACAAATTGCGCGCGAGACAAAGAGACAGATCGAGAGAAACCTCCATACTCTCAGATCATATTATCGCACATTATTAACAGTATTTAAAAACATCTTAATATAGCTAAGTTCATACTGAACTTTGGCATCATTGATTATTTACATTGACAAAATATTGTATAACATGTATTCCCAATATATGATTAAACAGAGATTACACATATTGAGGCAAGGCAACAGGGTCTCCTGGGCAAAAATAATAAACAAAACCCACCAAAAAAAGGGAAATGACTCCACTGATCTAACTCAGTGTTTCTCAAACTTTTTCAGACTAAGGACAAACCACTCTCCTGGGACTCTGTTATTAACATGGCATCACTTGGTGTCTCTGCAGTTGAAACTGCATCAGGAAGATGTAGCTTGCCTGTTGTATAGGGGTGGCACCTATGCGTGCATTTCAAATACCACTGCACGCAATTGGATAGCACTACGACCAATCAGAGCTTAGTTTAGCGAACAGTTAACTGGTAAATTAAACTTTTGCCGTGGTCGGTCGGAAAATTGTGCCGTCTTCCAAATTGTGGCAGTTGTGTCAGGGCCAAAGGCGTTTCAAACTCAAACAACCTACTGTATCTGCAGCCATCTTTGTTGTTCACAATCATGGCTTTGAACGGCGCATTCACAGCACTGTCGTCATCCATTACGTCTGGGGCACTGGCCTGCAAATATCAGAAGGTAAGATTTAATTGGGAGCTCCAAATTTTCAGACATGGTTAATGAGCTCCAATGGATCGTGTCCAGAGCAACAGGCTGAGCAATTTAAATTTGGCTACTACATCTGCGCTAGTTTACTCAATTATATTCGCGGACCACTAGAGGTTGCTCATGGACCACCAATAGTCCACGGACCACACCTTGAGAAACACTGATTTCTAACTCAAGGAAACAGGAGAAAAGGAGGAAAGCAAAATAAAAGGCAGACAACCCCTAAAAGGTTTATCTAACTTATGAAAACTAGTCATCATTTATATATTTATATGGTGCACATTATCTCTACACTTTATCGTCACTGTGTCCTTGCACTACTTCTGTGTTTATTTGTATATCAGGTGGCTCTCTTCACTTTTTTTTCTTTCTGCTCTATATTGCATTGCCAGTGACTGCTGCCACAATTGTTGTGCCAACCAATAAACATCTTGAATCTTGAACAGGTAGGATAATGTAAACAGAGCTGTATCAAGGGTCCAACATACGTAAATAACAATAGGGATAAGATAAGCTGCAGCACTAGCCCCCCCAAAAAACTGCAAGTGGCCCAGGAAAAGGGGGAAGGGGTTTGTTCTTCATCTCCACTGATGAATCCTCTCGTTTTGCCGCCAACTTCAGCATAACCTTGACAGTCTTTTCTCTTTTAGATTGATACAAAAAATATTTTATACAGACTGATGAATCGCTCCAAAGTGAAGACAAGGTCATTCATACTAATTCATGCCATGCAGAAGAGAAGTAGAAATGTAAATGCAATATAAATATTACAGATAAAAAAGAAAAAACCTTTCTGCGATGCTGTAACATGAGATAACCTTGCCAATGATTGTCTGCTTCTCTACCTTTGATGTCTTGTCACAGAAAATGTTTAAACCAAGGATGTGAGGACCTACATAGTTTCTATGGCAACGGCCAATAAAGTGTTATTCTCTTAAGTGGCCCGTGAGCAACTAACCATTGGTCTGAATAGCTAATGAGAGAAGAAAGCAGAGCTTGATGGTACATGTGCTTGTTAATCTGGTATGTGTGTGTGTGTGTGTGTGTGTGTGTGTGTGTGTGTGTGTGTGTGTGTGTGTGTGTGTGTGTGTGTGTGTGTGTGTGTGTGTGTGTGTGTGTGAATTTAACCAGAGGGGCCATGTAAACTCAAAGGCCTAAGGAGAATAGGTTACCTTTATAGTCCCAGCAAAGTGATAATCTCCCAGCCTTTTCTTTACTCCCTTTTCAGCTTTTCCCCCCTCCAGTTTCTCAATTGTTCAGGCAGCACAGAAGTTCATTCGTATTAGGTTTTCTGGTAAGTGTGTGTTTGTGTGTGTGTGTGTGTGTGCACCCTCCTCTTCTCCTTTTTTCCATTGCAAACTGAACATAGACTTCAAGCATCACTGAGCATACTGTTGTCTTCTGTACAAAGTGTTCATGAGGCGTAGCCTTTTTAACAGTAACTGTTGTTTTAAATGTGAGGTAGTGTGTGTGTGTGTGTGTGTGTGTGTGTGTGTGTGTGTGTGTGTATTATTGTGTGTAGGAACATTTGACACACTGTCACAGCCTGTATGTTGTTTGTAACCCGGGTAGACTGAGAACATGGTTTCTTCACACTTTCATTTGCCACCTTGCCAACTTTTCAAAAGAATAAAATAAAGAAAACAATAATATTTTTTGCAACGTCACTCACCTCCTAAAACTTCAAAATTGAAATTGAACTCCCTATGACCGTGCTTAGTCAGAATTAATGTCACATAAATGCTTGGTTTGATAAATCATATTTAATTTGCATTACTTTTTTTACATGCTGAAATCAAACCTCATTTGAATTAATTATTACATCTGGAAAAGTGAGAAGTGTATAGCAGGGGGCAGGGATAAAAACTGAATGTTGAACTAAAGCAAGTTCTAATTTAACATGGCAAGTCTCTTGATCTTTCATGCAGCACTCTCTCCAACACTGACAGATGTAGGCACAGGCAGAATAAAAAAGTCAATAAATAATCAAAAGTTACAGCCCTAAATGAACAACCTAAAAACAGCTTATCTCCAATATAAAGCATTTTTCATGCCAACACTCAGAAAAGTTATCTGCTCTACAACCCATTGAAATGTGCTCTACCAATTCAGGTTCTCAGTCTTGAGCTTGTTATGCTCACACAGTGACATATTCAGCCTTACTTTTGTAAACTTATAAGGTCCAATCTAGTCTCGCAAAGCCAGACCAAACTTAGGTCCAATCTAACAGTGCAAATTTTCTTGTCAAAAAATAGTTTCAAACAATGACTCACAACTTGACGTCATTGACCATGGTTGTTCACCAAGTTGTGATTCACGTTCATGAACACACACACGCACGCACGCACGCACGCACACACACGCACACACACACAGAATATGTGGAGATAGTAGCTCAAAACAGGTGGCATGACAAAGCACACCTAATTTCAATTTCCCTCTCCCCACTTAATATTAGCCAGCTGGGGGCCAGAGGGTCAGACAAAAGAGCATTAATTATTTGATGAATCTGTCAGCAGTGCAGCTCTGGGTTGTGGCAATGCTCTATGCGTTGACAATATAAAGTAGTCCCGTCTTCAGTGTCATTGTCTGGTGCTTTTCCTGATGGTTGTTTTATCTCAATTTTGAACCAGATTCACTTCTCATCCAGACACAGACATCAAGACAAAGTGTCGGCTATAGAAAATGTGGAGCTGCTGTCTCTGTATTGCATTTAACAAACGTGAGCAAATGAGGTGCTTTCATCTCCCAGTATTTAATATCGGTTCTATCAATTTCTACTCTATTTGACACCCTGAACTTCAACTTATTTTCTCAGTTTCTTCTATCTATCTTCCCTTTCATCTGCCTCTCAGCTGTTTTGCTACTTGCAATTCTCTGCCTGCTGTCCTATCCCTTGTTACATTTCCCAAACAGAAAAGCAGCTCTTTCTTAAGATGCCATAGAAATAAATAGGCAGGTGAGGAGCCCATCGTCAATTCTGATTAAGTATCAAGATGGCAAGAGGTAAAGTTTTAAGTGACTTTGAAAGAAGGTTCATTGTTGGGGCACGGTTGGCACGAGCTTCAGTCACAAAGACTGCTCAACTGGATGTGTTGCAATAGTGACATTGATCAAAGTGATATCTGGATTTAGATCTATGGGAAATATGTGAGTAAATAGGGTTTGAAATCGTGGTTGATAGTACAAAACTGATGAGTATGATGTTTGTCCATGTGTGTGATGTGTAATTAAAAGCAATAAAAGAGGAGCAACTCTCCCTCAGTTGACTGAGTATGTCAATGCAGGACGTGGTCAGGCTGAGTCAGCAAGAACAGTTAGTCCACAGTTACATAGAGAGGGACATTAAAGTATGGCTGCCGGGCACAAACCCCTCATTACGAAGATGAATGCACATTTGCGAGTTCAGTGGTGCAGAAACTATAGGTACTGGTCTACAGAGTTGTGTAAAGTCAGATGAGTCAGCCTTCAACATATTTTCCACAAGTGGGCGAGTGAAAATCAATAAAAAGTTGTTCTGATTGATCACCTTTATCTGATGATGAACCATTTTTATCCTAATGGGAGTGGTCTCTGCCAGGATGGAAATGCTCCCATCTATAGGGCAAGAGAGGTCAATGCATGGTTTGATGAGTATGAAAATAATGTGAATCATATTCTAGGGCCTTCGGTAGTCACCACATCTCAACCCAGTCAAAAACCTATGGAACTGATCTGTTAGACAAGGCTCTCCACAATTTGCATCAAAACTCCAAACAGGGAATATCTTTTAGAAGATTGGTGTTCAACCCCAGAGAATCGACGCCATGCACTTTGATGGCAGCACAACACTTCTATGACACTTATTGTTAGTGTTTCCTTTAATTTGTCAACTGTCGGTATCTCAATAAATGTTTGCTAGGTACTTTCTTATCAATTCATTTATTTTGAAAGTACTTAAATTAATATAATACAATTATATAATGATATAATGAATATTATATACAGCAAAAAAACTCTATGCTGTTTCAGTCTGAGGGATGCTGCGTTCCCCAGGCTGGAGTCAAATAATAATTTTTTGTAATTTCTCTTTTTCATTTTCCACTCTCCACATTAGAAACCACTTCTGATTAAACTTCTGACAACTACAGTCTGCTGCATATATCTTGACTGGGTTGTTCTCCCAGCTCAGTTGGCTGTGCTCCTGAAATACACATGAACCAAACGGTATAGCAAACAACACCCTTTGCTTTGACAATCGATTCGGATAAGGAAAAAGTAAATAAAGCCTGAGGAAGGATTTCTCTCCCCAGACCGACATACCGAGATGTTGTGTGTACAGAATAGACCCACAAAAACCTCACAGTGTGAACTAATTGTGATGGCAAAATGAAATGTTCCTCTGAACTTTCATTTAGAACCACTGAAATTCTATAACCTGACCTGGACAATTTCCTTCAGAGTATACCACATTTTCATTCCAAGCATAGTTTCTTGTCAAACAGATTTTCATCTCAAAGATAAATTGAATTGACACTATCCCTTATAAAAATGTATTTTAAGTTACACACCTCGTTATTACCATTACATTTATCAGAAAGCAAAGCTAGCTAATGCTAAATCAAGATAATAGACAGGAAAAAGTTGTGTCAAGTTCAATGTAAAAACATAATATTGGACTGCAGATTCTTAAAAAAAAAAAAAAAAAAAAAAAAAAAAATGTATGGGTATATATATATATATATATATATATATATATATATATATATATATATATATATATATATATATATATATATATATATATATAGCTATATATATATAGCTATATATAACAAAAAAAAATGTGTTTTTTGTTTTATTTTTATTTTCTGTAACAGTAACTGTGTATCTGAATCCGAATTTGATGAAAATGGGGGCGGGACCTGATAAGCCTTTGGCTTCTTCCGTCTCCCTTCGGACAACACAAAGTATGATGTATGAATATTTGCAAGAGAAAATTGTGTATTGTGTGGAATTGTCCGAAAGAATAATAAATAAATAAATAAATAATAATCAAAAACTGTGTATCAATGCTGAGCTTAAACAGATTCTCTGTGTTGAATATTATACCTTTTTCATTTTGTCATTTGGATGTAGCCAGTAGCCAAGTCACCAATATGATGCCATATGTCTATTTGTATTTTGTCACCATTCCCCCTTGCATGACGCTTTGTGTGTGGGAGATACATCTGATTGATTTGTAACGGGGAACAATAGATGGTACCCGCTGCTGTGGAGCTTGTGCAGCTCAATATGTTTAGGCCTTTTCATCGCTATTATAGAACAGCATTATATCACCTCTTTATAATGGCATGGCAAAGATAATGGCCCTATGCGGGTGCGCTATATGTGGGTTGAGGGCTCGAATCGGGAGAGTGTTTCAGCATCCTCGTAACGATAGGTATTCACTTTCCCTTTGTCTAACCCCTAACCCTCACCACGAGAAGGTTTGCTGCCAGACGAGATGCTAAATGACATTATTTTGAGCAGCATGCATGACAATAAATTACAATGTAGAAAAGAAAGACCAACAGCCCCTTAGCCTGGCCCTCTTGCTGAGTTGGTATATGCTGCACTGTGCTTTTGAAAATGTATGTGTTTATTGTGCAGATGTGTTTCTATGCCAGATTTTGTACCTGTGGTCATTCAAATTCATGGATGCAGTTATGGTGAACAAGACAACGTTCCACAAGCTCCATAATCCTTACTGCATTGACACAATCAAAATAACTCTGGGAACACAACAAGGAGTGAGATAATCACTCAACTCCAAACTAAAAACTATGTTGTGGCCTGGGGTAAGAGTCCCAGAGAAGAAAATCTCAGCATGATCAACACGGTCAAGAGAGAAACTGGGAGAAATTCCATCATTACAGAGAGGGAGGCAGGCATTCATCCTCACTCTTGACATGCTGCGAAGAGAACAGAAGCTGTCTGAGTTTTTGCACGTCATGTCAAAATCGCATCTCTTTTTGGTAAAACATACTGTTCTTCTTTCTTTTTTCCTTTTTGCTGATGGTGTTCTTACTAGTAAAGGGCAGCAGTCCCAAAAGATGCATCATGTTTTGGATAACGACCAGGTAATACGTTTCCAAATGGTATTCATAGCAGCATTGTCTATGTTAATTTTGTTGACATTTTCAGCCAAAGGAGAATACAAAGACAGCAGAATTCATCACTCACTTGAATGTGGAATGAATCCACACTCTGTTAGACACCTATTACAATAACAGCATGTATCTTTTTGCCCAAGATTAGAAACTGTTTGAAATTTGTGCAATTTATGTTTGGATACATCTGTAGGCAGGTCAGCAGAACGCCTGCCCACCCCTACATTTGGAGAAGATGAGTTATGCAGCTCACCTTAGGCGATATAAGGCGTGAAATGGGTAATGGAATATCTCTTGACCCCAAACATTAGCAACAATCTATTTGACAATATTGTAGACATTCAATGTGAACATATATTTTTTTATATTTAGGCAAAAAGGTTCCCTGGGTTCGTGTGTAGTGTAATTTGGATACAAATCTGTCCCTAGCATTTTAAATACTCATTATAAACCCATAATTTCTATACACATTGCAGCCTTTTTTCATAAATGGAATATACTATCGTTTTGGAGTTTAATTATATTGTACCCAGCAAAATGATCCGCAGTATGTTAAAAAAGGAAGAAAAAGGAAAATGCAGCATGAAAACAACTTGCTCAGCATGCTGTTTTTCTGAGAACTTTTGTAGTCGTAGCTATCTGCCAGGAGGAAATCATCTCTGGGTGAAATGATGCTGTTCACACAACTGTGAGATCAAAGCCTGTTTGAAATGGAGGGAAAAGTGATTTGTTGCTGCTTCAGGTCAAATTTCTTAGCAGGATTGTGGATGAATTTCGTCCATCAATTCATGGCTGACATTACTGGCACATACAAAGCATAAATGACCTCCGAAATGCTGCGTATTAGTGCGACAGGCCAGGCAGTTTTTGAAGAATATATCTTAACGATGACAGAGGATTCCATATGGTCAAAGTAAGTGTCATCCTAAAAAAGGTTTACATTGACCATTTCACTAAACCTCTTGAGGGAAATGCATTTTAGTGTTCAAGGATGAAGAAAATATCAGTGTGTTACAAAATCAATTGAGATGACTTTCCTTGTACCATTATGTGCAGTGAAAGCACTTCAAACTGATATGGTCACACTCCAAATGTGATCCAGAGATACCCACCCACTACCTGAGCCTCTTAAATGAGATGCCACGGTCTACAGTATTTATGCTGCATTGAGATCTGATAGAACCAACACAGAACATTGCCTTGCATCATCATACATCAAGAGATTGCTTATGACTCTATATGAAGAGCTGATCTTTTGGCCTAAATTCAGCTTGGGTGGATTGTATTGTTGTTGTTTGCCATTGAAGTAATACAGAGGGGAATACAGAGGGGTCACATAACCACTTCATGTGTGTGTGTGTGTGTGTGTGTGTGTGTGTGTGTGTGTGTGTGTGTGTGTGTGTGTGTGTGTTTGTGGGGAATGGCGGACCAAGTGGAGTGTGAATCACGTCCTACTTGGCCCTTTTTCCACTACCTATAGCTCTAGAGGGCAATATTTTCGTAGCTTAATTTGTGAAGTATCAAAAATAAAATGACATTTGAGTGCAGAGGCACATACATTTTAATATAAAGACCACACCAATTGTATTCCTCTCTGCCGTAATATACACTCACTGGCCACCTTACACGTACATCAGTTCATTTTCTTGTTAACACATGGCAGCAACTCAATGCATTTAGGCATGTAGACCTGGACAGGACAACTTATTGAAGTTGAAACCGAGCATCAGAATGGGGAAGAAAGGAGGCAATGTTGATGGTGCCAGACGGGCTGGTCTGAGTATTTCAGAAACTGCTGATCTACTGGGATTTTCACGCATAACCATCTCTAGGGCTTACAGAGAATGGCCCGAAAAAGAAAAAATATCCACTTAGCGGCATTTGTGTGGACGAAATACCTTGTTGATGTCAGAGGTCAGAGGAGGATGGGCATACTAGTTCAAGATGATATAAAGGCAACAGTAACTCAAATAACCATTTGTTACAACCAGGGTATGCAGAATACCATCTCTGAACGAAAAACACGACCAACGTCTAAGCAGATAGGTTTCAGCAGCAGAAGACCCCAGCGGGTGCCACTCCTGTCAGCTAACAACAGGAAAACTGAGGCTACAATTCGCACAGGCTCACCGAAATTGAACAATAAAAGATTAGAAAAGTCTTGCCTGGTCTGATAAGTCTCGATTTCAGTTGCGAAAGTCAGATGGTAGGGTCAGAATTTAGCGTAAAAAACTTTAAAGCATGGATCTATACTGCCTTGCACCAACAACTATGCCAAGTTAAAAGTCGCTTTAAATCCCCTTTCTTACCCATTCTGATGCTCGGTTTTAACTTCAGCATGTTGTCTTGACCACGTCTACATGCCTAAATGCATTGAGTTGCGGCCATGTGATTGGAAGATTAGCTTTTTGCTTTTTTTTAGCAATTGAACAGGTGTACCTAATAAAGTTGCCAGTGAGTGTATTGGCTCAATCGCTCACTCCTGATAGGACTTGATAGCTAAAGAATGAACTTTATCCGCAGGGAGCAAAGTAGATTGGCAACTTTTAACATCAGGCAGACATCCTTGATTTGGCAAGCGGATACAATCTTAATCCTCTCTCTGTATGAGAGTAATGAGAATAGAGAAGCTGAGATGGAACTTGGTGTGCCTACCTTAGAAGAGGCTTGTGGAGACCCAGCCCTCCAATAATGCCATTATTATACTGGGAGAGAGAGACCTGAGACGGTGGAGATGGGGAAGGGGCTGTGTGGATGTTGGTGGTGGGTTTCCTTTACATACTTCTTTTCCTTGTGTCTAAGGGCATCAGAACATCCTTTGAACCCCAAATTGCATGTGATGGCCAGTCCAGCAACCTGCATGGAAGCTTTCTGTTAGTGTTATGGTAGTGTGTGAGTGTTTGCCCTTATAGGTGATACGCTTTGCTTTGAATAGAAAAGTGCTATATAAATGTAGCGGTGACCAGTTACATTGCAATGTAAAATGACTGCTTTATGTACAGTAAAAGCAATGGGAACCCCTCCTGTTTGATTGTAAAATATCTTTAAAATGTACATTCAAAGAGTTAGTGGTTGGTGTAAATTTTCCTTCTGTCCATACCGATATCTCATGTAAGCTCAGACAATCCATAGTTCCTCTGTTTGGTGTAAAAATGCACTTCAAAATTGAGCTGAAGCTAGTATAAGGCTTCAGCAGTTGTCATTTGGGGATACATCTACAAGTTTGCTTACGCTAATCCAGTAGCTATAGCACCTGCAATTTGAATCCACCTTCAGCGTCTCCCCTTTTTAATGAGTTTCCATAACGATGAAACATCATAACACACTCTCTACACTCTACATTTCAAGACGACCAATTCAGAGCCTGTATTGTTCAAGTCTGTCTTAATTAAGTGCAGTATCATATTTTGGGCTCAATGGATCTCCACCCACACCTCATGCATTTCCCTCATCCATTTAATGTTTCATTGTCCTTCATGTTTGCCCCAACTAAAAATCTAATGCAGTATAATTGCAATCATGGATTAATGGTAATGCCTGATAATAACATCAAGCATATGCAAGTGCGTTCAGGCTAAAAAATACCCATAAGAGCCACTAATTATGTCATTTACGTGTGTGATGCCCAAGTGTAAGATCTAAGCAACACTCCTTTGTTACAATGTCTATGCAAATTCTATCACTTTGAAAATAAAATCCAGTCTGTATATGTGTGTGTGTGTGTGTGTGTGCACAAGGCTGTATGAGTGTGTTGGCCTCTGATCGTCTTGGGATCTGATCGAAAAGACATGTCAAGTCAATTTTATGTATATAGCTCAATGTGACAAATACCAATATGTGTCAGGGGTATAAGAATCTGTACTGCAATCGTTATTTGGATAAGGACTACCCTCTGCCCAGACAGGCCCGTAGGTGAGCAATGATATGTGTCTTGGTTGAAGCACCACTTTTAAAATATTATGTTTCAAAAGTTCTAAATCAATTTTTTTATTAACCTATGCCTATGCCATAAATTGTGGATTTATAATCATCAGTTTTAATTCCTGCTGCACTTCATTTTCAACACAGCGCCTTCACATCCAGATATGTATCCGTAATGCTATTTATTCCCAAAGCCTGCGACAGAAACGGTTTCACTCCTGTGATTTGGAACTGAGTTACTTCACATTCAAACAAGCTATTTTCATCCGGTCAGGGCTGTACAGTGCGACAGTTTTGATCGCATTTGCTACTGAAATTGATCACGTGCGATGATGAATACAAATCCATTCTCACTCGTGCGACAGGCTGCTAATGAGGAGAGGCTGTCTTTGAAACACAGAGGAGCGCTGCACAACACTGCTTAGAGTGCTCTACATTAACACTCCAAATGGGGGTAAATGTAGACTTAGGCAAGTAAGTTATTGAGTCCACCCTCCACTTTGGCTGGTGAAAGATGTGTGCTCGTGCAGCGATTCTAGGTATAAAAACTTCACCAACGGTAATTACCGGAAGGAGACGGCACATTACCGCAGTTAAGTTAGCGCGTGTACAAACAGAACATTTCCTGTGCGCCTTGACATTAAAAGCCTGTTACTAGCCAAACGTGAGTTGACTTTTATTTTGAAGCCGGTAAGAACAGGAAGTTAGCGCTTTTTTCTAGCTTGTAAGGCAACTCCTTCAGCTGCAGCGAACAGTCAACAGTAGCCTAGGCTGTGTTCGGAACGCCATACTAGCGTCCTACATCCTACATACTCACCATCTATATACTGCATACTCTCTACTCAAAGATCGATTGTGTATGCGAGGTGCGTCGAAACGTTTTCAGTTGAAGTATACTCAAGAAGCAATGAAGAATTTCTTCTTCTTCTAATAAGATTCAGGCAGTTAAGACGCTGTTTAGCGTAGGCCTATAACCGCCCTCTATAGGTTAGATATTGAACTAGATTTTTACAGTCCTGTGTTCATCATCTGTGTTTTAGACCTCATGTTTTATAATTATGTTTTGAGGCGGAGGATCCCTCCGACGCTCTCTGTCCGGCTCAGCACTCAGCTGTCTGTCAGCTGGACGAGCTGCGGTGTGTGGAACAGCGATCTGTTCTGATCTCTCTCCACTAGGCTATCAGACTCACATCACTCATTTCACTTAGTAACTCTAATGTTAGGTATTTATCTTCATCTCTTATCTATTGTAAGAGTTTTATGAATGACTGCACGTACAGTTGTCAGATCGCGGACCCCAAACAATGTCGTTGCCTAGTAACTTGCTCGAAAATATTTAATTTTCCTGGGCAGGTAGAATTGACCCAGTGCATTGTGGGGCGGTTGAGTAGGAAAAGTATACAATCGATTCATACCCAAAATCTTCCCGGAAGTTAGTACTCATCCGGGAATTTCTGGCATACCCAAACTCGCATACCCAACCGTCACATAGGCTACTTAAAATGAAATCAAAATGAGTATGAGTAGAACGTTAGTATGGCGTTCCGAACACAGCCCCAGTCTATTTAAACAAAGTTTTAAATAAGCCACTGAAAAGCTACTCCCAACACATTCACAACAACCTATTTAATTTATCCTAAATTGTACAAATATGTATACTTATTTATTTAATAGGCTGTTTAATGTTTTAAAGTTTGGTTTTAATTAACAGAAGGACATTATAATAATAATAATTCTGAATCAGCAAAAAATTGCAATTGGCAGGTTAGATTCTTTTGTCTAAATTGCAATCAGTGCACCCCTATTCATTTTTCCATAATTATTACTGCACACACTAGGATATAATTTTAATTGAGAATCTCAAATGAGACCAGGATGACATGATCAAAGGTAATTAGAGCGAAATGCAAGGGTTAAGGTTATGCAAGTTTTCGATCATACTTTGTGTGCTACCAAATTTATTTTTGTGCTACTGAATTTTTTTGCTTGCTAGCACCAGTGCTACCACCTAAAAAAATAAGCGTACAGCCCTGCATCCGGTGGTTATCAACCTTGTCATCTTGCTTTCATTGTGAGTGTGGAACATATATACTTTAAAGAATACATTTAAAGGGGATTTGTTGCTATAATTTGTATTAGCTTGTTGACTTTTGTTCATTTTATAGAAACAGTACCATTTTCTAAACCAAAAAAGCAGTTGAAAAGCAGTTGAAAAGAAAATTAATAGTTATTAATGCACCTTATCATTAAGAAAAATCCTGACATACCAGCCGAGTCTTTGAAAATGATAAAAGCAGCAGGGCTTGCTTATACGGATAATTAAGTTGTCCGCATGATTGATGAACCATTTGAGATTAGTAACATAGATCATAGCAGCTTGAGTGTGTGTGTATTCATGCATAGATGCACATTTTATTGCATTTTATTTAATTTAGTGTTTGGACAACTTAGCTAACATTCAGTCTAAAGGCTGACAAAATGTTTGACACCCTCTCCTGGAGAAAATCAAAAGGGCTGGAATGCATCCTTTTGGACTATGAGCCAAGAGGGGATTTTTTCTTTTGCTAGTTCAATAAAAACTCTTCCACTAAAAGTGAACAGAAGACTCCAGACATCCATTCTATGTAGGAATGATCTCACAACTCCCTGGATGTTCTCGGCGAGAAACAAAAAGCAAAACAGAAAGATAGACAACCACTTACCATATAAGGTTACTTGAATAAATTAGCACTTGCTTCCATATACAGTACAAGATAATATTTATGACCCATCAGCAATTGGCGCTAACATATGGTTATTCATTTTTTTTACCTCTATGATCTGAAAATTCAATGGTAGCTGATAGGAAAAGTCACAATAATTTTTTATAATTAGCCCAAAAGCTAAAAGAATACGAAATTGTCGTAAATGCTAAGCAATCAATATATCTTCAAACAATTATGTGACGAGGTGTCCAATTATCAGGAATAAATGGACGCCGTGGAGGACAGTTGCCTTTGCAAAGTCCATTAATTCCTGTTAATATACACCTCGAAGGGCGTTAACCCGCTTATACCATTATAGTCACTTACTAAAGAAAATAATAATAAGACCTCTCATTTATATTTTCACGCCTTTTTGCGGTCAAATTATAAAGTTTTCAACAAATAACAACTTGTTTCACTAGAAACGCCTGAAACCTTGAATAATAACTGGAATACACATTGCAAACTCATAAGGTTCTTATGTAACGAAACATACTTAAGTACTCGTACAGATACGACTTAGCAATGGGAGACTGGGGCTTTAAGGTCAAACTAGAAAGAAAGTTTACTCGATAGACTGTCTGCTTCAGCTGAATGAAGGGATCGGCTCAGCTGTTAGCCACAGAGCTAATGTTATGCTAACAAGATTCAAAGTCAAAAACATTTCGCACGCTGGACATTAACATTAACGTATACGGCCAATATGTTTAACAACAGCTCCATGTAACTAGCAAAGCATTATCCCCAAAATCAATAACACATTTCATGGAGAAAATGACTGGCGAAAATGTGTATCATGGGCTGCAGCCTGAAGTACTTGAGACAGTGACTGATGGCATTACGCTTAGATACCCCTTTCACACCAACAGGGACCAAGAGCCAGCGCCGGGCTGGTGCTGGGGCCACTGTTGATAAATCAGTTATCAACAGTGTTTAATCATCGGTGACGCATTAAATTGGACAGAATGTTTAACAGTTCCATCTAGGTGTTCATATATACTATAAGGTTAATTTACACCTATGGAATGTACTCCAGTCAATCAGAATAGAGTATTCACAAAGACTATGGTATAAGCATTGTTACGTGTAGAAAGGCCCACGGGATTGGAGACAAGCATAGATTAATGCAAGCCAAATGCTTTAATTTTCATGATGTCTTCTTTCATTAAAAACAATTCACAATTATTTTATTGTGACCATTTTATGATATTTTCCCCAGTTTAACTGCAGGCTTTCCAGCTCTGCAGTCAAGAGTATCTGTATTGACGGCAGAAATGTTTTGTAATAACAAGTGTCAGTCGCATAACACTGAAGGAAAATATGACACTTTACCCCCAGAAAACCAATTATTGACTCTCTCCATTTATCATCCACTTTATACCATGTTATTCATGAGTTTGACTTATGCCACACCGCATCTTTTTCAATTCACTCTGTAAATATGCTTTTCTTTTCTTTTTCATGATTTTTGCTCAGCTGGACCGTTTTACATAATTTGCCTATCATATGGCCTGGTTTGTGAACACAACCCCAAGACGCAGAATCCATCACACCCAGTCGCTGTCTCATTAGTGCCAAATGATTGTCAGACAGACTGTCATCAAGAAGGTCAACCAGGAATTTCATATCCAAGGGGTCAGACAAGGTTAGGCATCAATGGGCCTATATCATTGATTGACGGGTCATTGCTTCGTCAGTCTTCTTCCATCTATTTCTCAGCGTTGCATTGTTTCAATCTCCAAACAGTTAGTATGCCTGTTGTTTTTCAGTTCACTTGATTGTGATTTATTTCATACTAACTGCCTTCATGCCTGTCTGATATTGATTTCTTATTCCCTCATGTCTGTCTCTTCCTTTCTATAGAATTTACTCTCTCTTTCTGCAAGCAATTTAAATTGTCAAATGTGACCTAATTTGGTTGTTGTTTTTTCTATTAGTGTCAAACTAAAATTAGATTGGATTCTCGTTGCTATAAAGCCAAAATCCAGTCTCATTTAGCATTTATTTAATTGAAAAATGAAGCATGCACTTTGGCTTGGGTTCCCATACTCAAAGAAAAAAAGCATCCACTTCAACACTCAACCAAATGAAACAATGATTGACCAGAAAGCCGCCAACACACTCAAGACAATACCACTATCAAACAACAGAGTATTTAATCAGATTGATGATTTGTCCATTAATATTGTTGGAAAAGTGGTGCATAAAAAAAAGCAAGCAGGTCAGTGCGCGTTGCAGTTTGATTGTGCGGAGTCTCAGCTCCTGGTTTTTGTGTGATATAAAGATCGGTTGAACATAAATAAGGACATTTAGTTTTGAATGAAGCTTACAGGAAAGATAAATGGCGAGGAGGTTTTTTTCAGGTTATAAACAACAATCTGGGGTGAAAATCCTGAAGACACATTTGTACAGAGCTGCTTGGGCGTGTGAATGAGTCAAAAACCTGACATAAGGTGGATGCACTCACCAGCAAGTAAATGAGCTGTGAGTTAATTGCTCTTGTTTTGGATGGATCAGTTGGTGCACGAGCAGCTAACGCCACTGAAGTCTGCTGGCTCTCTTGTGGCAAATTGCTATAAATTAGCACTGAGGTGTTAGTTTCCCTGAAAGAGCATTTCCTTTAGGACAGTGTTTGAGGATGCAAACTGGGTTCCATGTCAGGCATATCTAGCTTATATGTTCACCAAACCTCTAAGCCAAGGACTCACATATCCTTAACATGCGTGACAAAGTGATTGGATTGAGGAGGGGAAATTGGGAGTTGCAGTTGTTTCCCACAGCTTGATAACCTTGATTTTCCTTAAGTGATAATGGTGAAAGCACATCCGTCCAAACTTGACACTGATTTCAACCAGTACTTTTATGATATTGATGCAAATCTGAAAAACTGACCTAGGTAGGGAACCTATTCAGTGTGAATGAATGCAGCAGCAGCCTTCCTTCAACACTATAGAGAACATTTTAATGGATTTGTCCTCTGAGTGAGGGTTAAAGATAACACTTGTTGAAAAGGAAATATCCTGAGCTTAGAAAATCTTTAACTGAATGCATTTTTGCTATTTGGATTATTAGTCACCTTGCAGCCTTGACTGCTTAAAAGAACAAGAATTCTGAATAAACAATTTTATATCTTAAATAAAAGCATTACCATCCTCATTTAGACACATGGAGTTAAACTCACAATATAGCACACAGCAAGGTTCCAAGGCTGGACTTTTTGTTATTTGCGTTATTAAAAATGTTTATCGGACCTTGAATGAGATTTTTAACCTACTCTGGCTTTTTAAACTTACATGTCAGTATTTGTTTCTGATTGCCAATAAATAAAGGATCCTCTGCATTTGTATCATTTGTGACAGTTATTGAGAATAAATCTTGCTAAAGTGAGCACCAAAATCACGTAATGATAATGAATAGGCTTTATACATACATACATACATACATACATACATCTTCAACCGCTTATCCGAAATCAGGTCGCGGGGGCAGCAGCTTGAGCAGGGAACCCCAAACTTCTCTTTCCCGGGCCACATCAACCAGCTCTGACTGGGGGATCCCGAGGCGTTCCCAGGCCAGTGTGGAGATATAATCTCTCCACCTAGTCCTGGGTCTTCCCCGAGGCCTCCTTCCAGCTGGACGCTCCTGGAACACCTCCCTAGGGAGGCGCCCTGGGGGCATCCTTACCAGATGCCCGAACCACCTCAACTGGCTCCTTTCAACGCAAAGGAGTAGCGGCTCTGCCCCGAGTTCCTCACGAATGACTGAGCTTCTCACCCTATCTCTAAGGGAGACGCCAGCCACTCTCCTGAGAAAACCCATTTCGGCCGCTTGTACCCGCGATCTCGTTCTTTCGGTCATTACCCAGCCTTCATGACCATAGGTGAGGGTAGGAACAAAGATCGACCGGTAGATCGAAAGCTTTGCCTTACGACTCAGCTCTCTTTTCGTCACAACAGTGCGGTAAAGCGTATGCAAAACCGCCCCTGCTGCTCCGATTCTCCGGCCAATCTCACGTTCCATTGTTCCCTCACTCGAAAACAAGACCCCGAGGTACTTGAACTCCTTCACTTGGGGTAAGGACTCATTCCCTACCTGTAGCAGACAATCCATCGGTTTCCTGCTGAGCACCATGGCCTCAGATTTAGAGGTGCTGATCCTCATCCCAACCGCTTCACACTCGGCTGCAAACCGATCCAATGAGAGCTGAAGGTCACAGGCCGATGATGCCATCAGAACCACATCATCCGCAAACAGCAGAGATGAGATCTTCAGACCACCAAACTGCAACCCCTCCCCACCACGACTACGCCTTGATATCCTGTCCATAAATATCACAAACAGGATTGGTGATAAAGCGCAGCCCTGGCGGAGGCCAACCCCCACCGGAAACGAGTCCGACTTACTACCGAGAACCCGTACACAGCTCTCGCTTTGAGCGTACAGAGATTGGATGGCCCTGAGAAGAGACACCCTCACCCCATACTCCCGCAGCACCCCCCACAGTATCTCCCGGGGAACCCGGTCATAAGCCTTCTCCAGATCTACAAAACACATGTAGACTGGATGAGCAAACTCCCAAGCTCCCTCTAGGATCCTTGCGAGAGTGAAGAGCTGGTCCGTTGTTCCACGGCCAGGACGGAATCCGCATTGTTCCTCTTCAATCTGAGGTTCGACTATCGGCCGAACCCTCCTTTCCAGCACCTTGGAGTAGACTTTGCCGGGGAGGCTGAGAAGTGTGATACCTCGGTAATTGGCACACACTCTCTGGTCCCCCTTTTTGAAAATAGGAACCACCACCCCGGTCTGCCACTCCTTCGGCACTGTACCCGACTTCCACGCAATGTTGAAGAGGCGTGTCATCCAAGACAGCCCCTCCACACCCATTGCTTTCAGCATTTCTGGACGGATCTCATCAACCCCCGGGGCTTTGCCACTGTGGAGTTGTTTGACTACCTCAGTGACTTCCACCAGGGAAATTGACGATGATCCCCCATCAGCCTCCAGCTCTGCCTCCAACATAGAGGGCGGGTTAATCGGATTCAGGAGTTCCTCAAAGTGCTCCTTCCACCGACCGACCACCTCCTCAGTTGAGGTCAACAGCGTCCCATCCTTACTGTACACAGCTTGGATGGTTCCCCGCTTCCCCCTCCTGAGGTGCCGGACGGTCTTCCAGAAACACTTTGGTGCCGACCGAAAGTCCTTCTCCATGGTTTCTCCGAACTTCTCCCACACCCGCTGCTTTGCCTCTGTCACGGCAGAGGCTGCAGCCCTTCGGGCCTGTCGGTACCTTGCAACTGCCTCAGGAGTCCCCCGTGATAACATATCCCGGAAGCACTCCTTCTTCAGTCGGACGGCTTCCCTGACCACCGAGGTCCACCACGGCGTTCGAGGGTTACCGCCCCTTGAGGCACCTAAGACCTTGAGACCACAGCTGCCTGCCGCGGCTTCAGCAATGGAAGTTTTGAACATCGACCACTCGGGTTCAATGCCCCCAACCTCCACAGGGATGCTAGAAAAGCTCTGCTGGAGGTGCGAATTAAAGATCTCTTGAACAGGGGCCTCCGCCAGACGTTCCCAGTTCACCCGCACTACCCGTTTGGGCTTACCAGGTCTGTCCAGAGTCTTCCCCCACCCTTTGACCCAACTCACAACCAGATGGTGATCAGTTGACAGCTCTGCCCCTCTCTTCACCCGAGTGTCCAAAACATGCGGCCTCAGATCAGATGATACGATCACGAAATCGATCATCGACCTTCGGCCTAGGGTGCTCTGGTACCATGTACACTTATGAGCATCCTTATGTTCGAACATGGTGTTCGTTATAGACAAACCATGACCAGCACAGAAGTCTAACAACAAACGACCGCTCGGGTTCAGATCGGGGAGGCCGTTCCTCCCAATCACGCCTCTCCAGGTGTCTCCATCATTGCCCACGTGCGCGTTAAAGTCTCCCAGCTTTATACAGCAATCCAAAAACAGGTAGCATAAACAAAAAAAATTGTAAAAATTGGAAGTAGAGTGATTATACTCAACTTCGGGCTATCCAAATTGTTTGTACTGATGTAGGGTGATGAATCTGAGAAGGTTACCTACAGAAATGAAAGAAACCTTCATAATTTCCTGATCTGTGTTACCTCTGGATCGTTCAATAGGCCCTGCCAAGAACCGAGGAGGGCACTAATGGATTTTTTAGTGACAACTTGCCTATTCATCACAATTTGTGCAGGACACAAGGGCCTTTCACTTACTGCTAAAGGCCAAAACTCCCACAACACAGGCTAATCATTGCAATTTATCAAGGAGTCATGGTGACAAACTGAGTTTGAAATACCAAATAAAATGTACATTCATCAATATGTCATGTCATAAACATAGGACAAAATAAGAAAGACTCGCTCTATAATGTAATACAATTACAACACAGGAGAAAAATATTACATTTTGCTCACTCCAAAATGTAAAAGCAGACCCAAAATGTAACAAGTTATTTTAAAATTATATTATTATATTATGGGCAAAAAGTTATTACGTTTTGGGCTCAACATTTGGTTACATAATCAACCAGAAATAAAATGTTGGATGGTGGTTACATTTCAGGCTCTTACATGCAGCTGAACACATTCTTGTGATCCATGGACTGTGGGTATTGTAAATTCATTCACTATAAAGGTGCAGTGCGTATTAAGTGGTATTGCTGTCTTTGAATATTTCCATTAAATATTTAACTTGTGTTAAAATAAAGTGAGTCTACCACAGTGTGTCTCACAAATGTACTCTTAAGGCCTAGTTTAATTAAATCTAGCATGGTTTGACAGACACAGCCTGCATGAATAAACAGTAAAGATTACAGGAAAAAACACAGTATGAAAGGAAAGTCACTAGTGGAAGATCACAATAAACTCAGCAAAGAAGAGTTGACAGTACCAACATGTTTCGTCTTCCACTGCATGCCTTGTCAGGTTCACTTCTGCCAAACAATTTGGTGAGAGTTGAACAACTTCCAGAAAATACCTGGAGCAAAGCCAAATCTGTGAGCACCCAACATACTTATACCTCACACCGTGGCCGTTTATCATACTTTTGGATAAACGCTTTGGAACTTTCATTTACTTTGACTGTAGGGGTTAAATAAGGTCACCTAAGGGAAACGGATACATTGAGCCGTGCACTGCATGAAATGTAGCGCATCAATTGTTGTGATTGAGAGTCACAGATAGTTTCATGTTATATATAGTTAAAATGCCCATGAGTAAAGGGCAGCTTGGCGAAAAAAAAAGTGTAGAAAAAGGAACACTTTCAGATGAAATAAGGTGCAAAGATCAAATCAATACATTATCAACAGAGAAGGCGGAGGCTTATTTGAAATGTGAAATCGTACTGCGGTTGGTGCTATGGATAGAAATCACTGGCGCTTTAACAGTAGTAATGTCAGACTGTCTGTTATTAACTGTTTACTGTACAGCTTTGGTTGGCCCCCAAGGTGGGAGAGTCATATATAGGGAGTGGATGTGTACAGTTCACTGTAGATACAGTAGCAAGTTCCAGAATCTAATTTAATGTTGATTGACTGAAAGACCAGCATCTAGGTTTAAGAGGAGCAATGTAGAACTATTAAGTATGAAATAACAGACCAAGCACCAAGAGTTATATTTCACAAGCTTATTTACAGCACTGAATGTACAGTAGAATAATTACCGGTAGACATGAGATCTTGGTATCTGACATGTTTGTCAAAAGTATACTATTGACTAAATGATTGATTTCCGCAGACCCAGGGAGCCACATTTAATATCGACGCCCGCCGCCTCTTCCTCCGCTGCCCGCCGCCTCTTCCTCCGCTGTCACTTCGCTGCCCGCCGCCGCTTCCTACGCCGCCGCTGTCTCCTCTCCACCTGTGGCCGGTGTTTCCCAGACGTCTCGTCGTTCCAACACGGGAGAGAACCGACGCAGGATGCTGCAGGATGCCATCATCAGACGTTCAGAAGGATCCACCAGACGCCCGGCTCAACCTACGCAGCTTTGCCGCTCTGGACCGCGGGCTTCAACACTGCAGGCCAATGATCCAGCTCGGCCTTCACCTGGTTGCTCTGCAGCGCAGCAAGGCCGAACCGCGGAACCCCAGTGCCTCCTCGTTGGCTCATCCATGGTCCGACAAGTTCTCCTACCGAGGGCGGAGACCTTCTGCTATCCCGGTGCCCAGGTATCCCACATCAACTCAGTGCTTTCACACATTATCCACAGTAATCCCGCTGCATCTATGGTCGTGACACATATCGGCTCAAATGACCTTAAGTCAGAAAAGTCAGAAAGTCTTAAAACTGATTTTAAAATCCTAATCGACTCCGTCCTGACCGCTGGGAAACAATGTATCGTCTCTGGTCCCATGCCTTCGCCTCGATTTGGTGACGTCAAATTCAGCCGCGCACGCCAACTTCATGTTTGGCTCAAACAATATTGTCTCTCCATGGGCATTCCCTTTGTCGACAATTTTAATGTTTTCTGGAACAGACCGACTTTCTTTGCCAGCGATGGTTTGCATTTAAACAAAGAAGGGAAACATCTTCTGGCCAGCAACATGCTCTTAACAATAAAATCGGTTCCTAGCGTCACTCCTCTTGCAAACTCTGTCCAGCATGATTGACTATCTCCACACCTGGTCAGTCAAGAGGTAGCTAGCTCACGTGACACACCCTCCATGACCACTAGTCCCCATGCATCTAGCGCCCCCTCCAGGCCTGGAACATCCATTACTATAAAAACTCACCCAATCCCTGTATGTCAGTCTGTCAGATCATCATTAATCCCTCCTCACAGATCATACAGGTCACGCCACAGACCACTTGGGATTACAAGTAATTTGAAAACTGTACCTATTATGTGTAATAGATCAACTATGATGGACCACCCCGCTGTTGATAACCCGGACACAAGCATATCAGAACTAAACTCACCAAACATCCTCAAATCAAGAAAGGGTTTGGGTTTTATTCACTTAAACGTAAGAAGTTTGCTGCAGCACAATAAATTAGACCATGTTAACATCTTAGTTTCTCAGGCTGACCCAGATGTCTTGGTTCTGACTGTATCATGGTTGAAGAGCAGTACACATGACTCTATGGTGGCAATAAATGATTATAGTTTATTCAGAATAGACAGGACCACACGGGGTGGGGGAGTGGCTGTCTATGTTAAATCACATTATTCTGTATCATTACTACATGCTGTCTCTGTTCGAAGCTGCTTTGAATTTATTGCTTTGGAATTGTCTTTATCGTCCAATGATTGTGTTATTGTAATTGGTGTGTACAGGCCCCCTTCAGCGGTAACCAGCTCCTTGAGTGAGCTAGCACATTTTATCTCTCCATATGTAAATAGAGAGGTCATTATGATGGGTGATTTAAACATTGATTGGCTTTCTGGTGCCTCAGAACCTTTTAAAGAAATCTGTAGCAACCTAAATCTTACACAAATAATAACTGAGCCCACAAGACCTAATCTAAAAAACCCAGCAAAATCAACTTTGATCGATTTAATATTATCAAATCAAAGCAATAAAATAGTTTCTGCTGGTGTCTTTGAGCTTGGAATCAGTGATCACTGCCCGGTGGCCTGTATCAGAAGTATTCATCTTAAAAAATCTCAACCCAAAATCATTATTAAGCGTAATTTTAAAGGTTTTAACGAGCAAGCATTTTTAAATGAACTCTATCAAAGTGACATTCATCTTACAAGTGAAATATCTGATGTGGAATTGGCCTTAGAATTTTTCACCAATACTTTCTCCTCCATTTTGAACAAGCATGCACCCCTTAAAAAGCACAGAGTAAAAAATAGATCAAACCCCTGGTTCACAAATGAATTGTCCGATATATTTGCAGAGAGAAATAAAGCATGGGCCCTAGCTAGACGCTCTGGTGAAAACTCTAAGTGGACTGCTTTCAGACAAATCAGAAATAGGTGCATATCCATGGTTAGGAAAGCTAAATCAGATTACTACCTCGAACAAATTTCCAACTGCTACTCCAACCCTGTATTATTTTGGAAGGCTGTGAATTATAACAAAAATAATTCTAGCACTGTTCCCAGTCAGTTAAAAATAAATGATCAGACTTTAAATGATCAGAAAGAAATTGGTTTAGCTTTCAATAAACACTTTATAGCTGCTGGTAAACTCTTTCACAATGGAGTATCTACGCCTTCCACCACCAGAAATAAAAATAGCATACCACCTGTCTCTAAAACACCTCTTTTCAGCCTTGTTCAAGTTCCAACAAGTATTGTTGTAGATGCGCTTCTTGCCATCAACCCCAGGAAGTACATGGGAGAGGACAATTTGGACCCATTTTCAATAAATCTCTCTGCACTTATCATATCAAAACAAATAACCCATATTTTTAATCTTTCCATCTCCTCTGGTATTGTTCCTAAAGTCTGGAAAAAAGCTCACGTCATTCCATTACATAAAGGGGGTGACAAAAGTGATCTCAATAATTACAGGCCAATTTCCAAACTCCCATGCCTGGCAAAAATTCTAGAATCAGTCATTAATACTCAGTTGAAAACCTTTTTATCCAGTGCTTCCATTTTGAGTCCATTTCAATCTGGTTTTAGGGCAGGCCACAGTACCATATCTGCTGTCACTTTGGTCTTAGACAACATTGTCACAGCTATCGATAAAAAAATGCACTGTGCAGCACTTTTTGTTGATCTGTCAAAAGCTTTTGATACTTTAGATCACCATTTGCTTTTAGAGAGGCTGCATGAAATTGGTTTTGATTATTCTACATGTAGCTGGTTTAGGGACTATCTCTCTGATAGACAGCAGTCAGTAAAACTGGGAAGCCACCAAACTGAGTTTTTAACAGTTACAAATGGTGTTCCGCAGGGCTCAATTTTAGGTCCAGTCCTATTCACAATTTACATCAATAACATTGTTTCATCACTACAAAACTGCCATGCCCATTTGTATGCAGACGACACTGTACTGTATTGCATTTCTGATTCAGTACAACAATCTGTTCAGAACCTACAGAGCTCTTTTAACACCCTGCAGAACTGTCTATTGGATCTCAGGCTTGTCCTTGATACAGAAAAAACAAAATATATGTGCTTTTCCAGAGCAAGAATTACACATTTTAATGATCTTATTATTCACACAAATAATGGATCTCATATTGAAAGAGTCACTGAATATAAATATCTTGGCATCTGGATAGATGAAAAACTCTCTTTTACATTTCACATAAAAAATCTTGTCTGTCGTCTGCGACAAAAGATTGGATATTTTTATAGGAATAAAGCCACCTTCCCGTTGTTCAGTAGGAAAAGAATTATTGAGGCAGTTTTTATGTCTGTCCTTGATTACGGTGATGTGGTTTATCGGCATGCATCTCATTCATGTCTTAAACTTCTAGACTCTGTATATCACTCTGCTTTGAGATTCATTACAGGAGATGCCTATGATACACACCATTGTATTTTATATGAAAAGGTTGGGTGGTCCTCCCTTAAGGAGAGACGTGATGCACATTGGCATATTTTTATATATAAAGCTCTGACTGGAAAGCTACCACTCTATTTGACTGAAATGCTGCTTATTTCAGATGGGCTTTATCAAACCCGCTCAACTGACATGCTCATGTTATATGTTCCCTATGCCCGGTCTGAGCTTGGTAAAACCGCTTTTAGCCATAGTGCCCCTGACTCGTGGAACAGCCTTCAACATACGATTAAAATAAATACACTCATAACTGTTAACCAATTCAAAATTATTATTTTGAATCAGCCCCTCTACACTTGTAACTGTTTTAATTAGGCTGTCTCTTTCATTCAATTTATTTGAATGTTTTAAATTGTTGTTGTGTGTGTGTGTGTGTGTGTGTGTGTGTGTAAACTTGTTATGTATTCTCATTGTATATTGTGTATCTGTATTCTCGACGTCATTGTAAAAGAGGGTCACACCTCAATTGATCTTTCGAGGTTAAATAAAGGAAATAAATAAATAAATAAATAAAGAGTCTTTGAGCATTCACAGTTTTTAAATGAGCATATAGACCTGAAGTGAACTCACAACACTCATTACCTCTTCAAGGAGCAGACAGTTCAGCAAGTGTATAGCAGCCTCTGTTATGTTCCGATGAGGCAAACAGATTTAACCATTTGGTAAGGAAGGCCAGATCCATGGTGGGGTTGGAAGTGGGGATGCCTGGAGGCAGTGGCAGAGTGTAAGATGAAGGACAAGATCAAAGCCTTATCCAGGAGAACCCTCGCTCCATACCAAGCTGTGGCTGACAAAATCATCCCATCTGGGTGCCAAACGGAATGCTTCAGGCAGTGTTCCCACTTCCATCAGACTGTATCCTATACATCATCACACTGACCAGCCAGTTCACAATTCACTTATTATACCACATCATTATTTATTATAAAGTATACTGCACTTGCCATTATTAAAAAAAAATCATTTAATTAACTGTAATATTTTATTATTTTGAGCTGTATTGCCTTACCGTATACTGAATCATAATCTTTAATCTTATTTCATACATTATATCCCAAACTAGATTATGCTGCACTATATTATACCATATCACACTGTATCGTATTTTGTTTCTGTTTTCTTCTATTTGTTTGTTTGTTTGTTTGTTTGTTTGTTTGTTTCTTTCTTTCTTTCTTTCTTTCTTTCTTTCTTTCTTTCTTTCGTTTAAGTTTATTTTCATCTGTTATGATTTCTGTCCTGTTTTCATGTGCCTTTCTCATTCATGGTGAGACCACACTAAAGTGTAAGATAAACGGTGGCAGGCGGTGGAAGTGACTATTGGCTATGTTTCGGGTTACAAAGAGCTGTGGGAGCGCTTTCATGTCTGCCATGTTAACCCCCAGAATGATTTCCATTGATGTCACGTCGTCTGTCCATCAATTGTACAGACTGACTGGCTGATTATTCTGTCTTCTTCCTA
This sequence comes from Hyperoplus immaculatus, assembly GCA_949357725.1. NCBI lineage: Eukaryota > Metazoa > Chordata > Actinopteri > Uranoscopiformes > Ammodytidae > Hyperoplus > Hyperoplus immaculatus. The sequence goes on along the minus strand of OX442360.1, from coordinate 12,300,275 downwards.
TTTCTGCTGTATAAATGGATCTTGCAGGGGAGATAACAAACGTGGTAACAGAAAGCTGTTCGGTTAATCTTTTTCTTGCTTTTCTGTTTTAAGATAGAAACTTAATGAGTTTGTGCCGTTTCATGTTTCATTATAAGACAGGGGTGTTAGTGGAAACGTATCCAGCAAGACATTTGAGCACTTGCCTATACTGCTATTATGATATCATTAATTATACTAAGTGTAACATTTTACAAACCACACTCAGGTACACACTATGTTTATCTAGATCTCTTTGTCTCTTTATTTGTTATGTTGGTCTTTGTTATATCGTTATATCTCCAATGGCTGCATAGCATATACATTCAATTATGTTGAATATATATTACCATTACAGATATTAGATTCAATGGCTTCAGAGATAAATTCAAGAAAATGTAAAACATGCCACACCCACATTAGCAAGGAAATAGCAATCACTTAAAGAGGAGCACTGTGCTTTATTGAAAAGAGGCGTCAGCTGAATATGGAAGGGGTTATCTACAAACACTACAATCGGCAAAAACAAGAAAAACAAAACAGAGCATAAAAATGAACACTAAGGGGAACGAGTGCTAAGGAGTGACAGAAAAACACACACACTTTCCATGTGCGGAAACTGTTCATACCACTTACAATTAAGTGTACACTTAACAATTGTACGACACAGTTGTAAACAATTAACAACAATTTTCAGAACTATAAATAACGTTCACAGACTTTCACATATGCACCAATCATTCATTTTTAGTTTAATTTGTTGTTTGTTATTGATTGTTGGCAGTGGCGTCTTTGCATTAAGGGCCGGTGGGGCACGGCCCCACCAGAGGGCGCTGCCGTGCAGGACAGGATTATAAACTAAAATTTTTCTGTGTCAAAAATGTCATTGAGCATAAGTTAATAATAAATCAATTGTTAATAATTGATTAAATGTCCGCAGTTTTAATTTGATGAACGCAATTTTCTTACTTTTTGTAGTGTAGGCCTAGTAGCCTAGTTAGTTGTGTGTGAAATAGTTTGTTGCTCCGTCTCGTCTGTTCTGCTCGGTGGGGCCTAGCCGAGATGGCCCTGCTGCTGTGTAGCCGCGGACTGGGGAGCTGGTGCGCGAGCATGCGCGTGCGCAGCGCCGACTTTAGTTTCGGTAGTGGGGCCAGAAGTTCAGCGCCCCAGACTGCTTCTCATTGGCTGATTTGTTGAAAGGGCGGGGTGTATGACGGGAGCTGTTCAGATCTTGCTAGCTCGGCTAACGTAGTAATACAGTAATAACAAATTGACGTTTCATTCATTCATTAAATGATGATGAATCGCCCTGGCGATGCTTTCGAATGAAAGTGAACTCATCCACGGACTGTTGGATTTTAACAGCAAAGTCACCGACAGGTTTGGGCACATGAAGGACCGCAGAACGTCATTTCTGTTCAAGAAGTGATCCTCATTGGTGAGTCTAATTTGTAATTATTTTTATTCTAAGTGGAATTTATAAAGTAGTTTAGCCTACATATTATTGTTTGAATTAGAATTTCTGTATGCTTAACTGGCGATACGTATGTGTGTGTGTGGGGGGCACAACCTCACGTGGGCTCCCCGAGGGAGCAGCTAGGTCACCTGTCTGTTGTGGTGAAATGGCTCTTTAGCTGTGGTAACCTATATTGTGAGTGGTGGCTTTGTATATTGATTGCTGTGTATAGGGTGTGCGCCGTTGTGTTTTTATTGTTGCCACGTTGTTGTTTCGATCTTGAGTTCTAAAAAGTGCGTCAAATAAATAAAATGTTAAGCTGAATGTTGTGCCGTGTATTTTTTATCATAAAGAGCAGTGTAGGCCTACTACATATTTAATACTTAGGCTAACATTTTGAATGAATGCAGCCCCCGTGCCTCAGTGTCCCCCCAGCTGCTCCAAGACGGAGACAACTGCCCTTACGCAGTCCCATGCAGCGCTCCTAAGTGGCCGGTGTGCGCACTATTGAATCAGCTCTCCTACTCAGTTGCACACCATAAGCTGCACATTTATTAAGTGATTAATATCTTTATTTCGGTCTGAATAAACACTGCATTTGTATTATCTTCTAATAATTGTCCAACAAAGTCATCGGCTACCCGGCACAGCCTACGCTCACCTCCATATTGATAAATGCCGAGGTTTGCGTGGAAATGTGCGTACACCCACTTTCTGGGGCCTCATTTATAACGGTGTGCATAGAAACCTTCCCAAAACATTGCGTTCGCACAAAGCCAAGAATGTGCTGCGCAAAAAAAAGTTGAGATATATAAAACTGTGCTGCACAGTTGCACGCAATCTTCCCTTTATAATTACCCACCTGCGGTGAATTGTGCGCGGACGATCTCCGCCAGGTGTCCTCCCACTACACCTCTCAGTTTCATCCCACAATCTACCATATATGGCGAATGCTAAATAGCTCCTGAATATGATAACGCACTTAATAAGCACAGCATTTTGACTGTCATGAGGAAAAAAGGGAGGCAACCGGCCACAAAAAGCGACTGGGAAGGAAGAAAGCCCGTGCCATACGTCGCTGTAACTGCCTCACAAACACAAACGCGCGCGCTGATCACATATCATGATTGGCACAGTCGTCATAGTCTTTGTTAAGCTGTTTTGCCCAACTTTGTACTGTATGAAACATCACGTATTAGCGAACCTGTAGGACTAGCCTATATGTAGGCCTATATAAAATGTGTTGTGAGAAGTGAAATAATGCATTAGCCTATAGTATATTCCAAAGCATTGTTTCCCTTCCATGAGATTAACACAATTCCAACAACGTCAGATTATAGTTTAAACTTCGAGGGTTAGTTGTTATGGGAAAGAGATGCATAAAATAATTTGCTAAATTCATAACATGATTTTATCCAACGAAATATATAGTTTTAATTAATATGGTTGGCCTTAACTTTGCACAAAACTACTTTTTACACACAGCCTAAAATATAGACTATTTGCTCTCCCGCTGGCCACTCAGGGACACACCTCCCGACGTATATTATATTATTATAGAGTAGAACTATAAGATTCAATTTAAAAATATAACCAAAATATGTATAGACCTACTTGATAAGTAAATCAACCTACGTCATTACTGCATGCCATAGACAACAGTAGCCTATATTCGCAACAATAGGTACGCACATATAATTGATATATAATTGAAATATATTGGGTGCCAAGGATATATGTGTTTTTCCGATGACAGAGCTTTATTTCGTGGTGTTGCCATTGAGTGTCGCTGATTCCCCGAGTCAGTAAAACCTTGCGGAAGCTCTACGCATGGTCAAAAGTTGGCGTGGGAATACGCACACTTCTCAGCAAATAATTATTTTATAAATACCACCGGTTTGCCAACGCACATTTCACCGCACATTCTGCCTGTCTACGCAAGGTTTTTGTGCGCAGCAAGCTTTATAAATGAGGCCCCTGGTCTACGCACGGTTGATAAATGAGGGCCAATGTATGGTGAGCGATGATGCTGAGAGGGTGGAGGATAAGGCAGCATGGAAATATGGACCTGCTCCATGTTAACATAATGGAGTAAAGCTAAAAATGTGTGCAGGGAGGCAGAAGCAAGAAGAGTGAGTGCAAACAACAAACAGCTTTAAAAGCAGGTGCAGTCAGACAACAATGATAGTGAGGAGGAGTGTGTGTCTAACAGTGATGTGCCCATTGTTAAACTGCGTGGTCACCAGCAACTAAAGTTTACACAGTTAAAGGAGACGTAAGTGATATTCTTTGTTATTATATGTGTTAAATCTCTAAATATTCATCAGCAATCACTTAAAGATCTGCTATTATACTACTTTTCTGGTCTTAATTTCTCATTAATGACTCCTATAGAGCAACATGACATGAATAATAGCACAAAAAACTATGTCGATTTTCGGGAAACTCTGCCTCTCATCCGGGCGCTTTCAGCATTCTTTGTCAACACTCGGCTTTGTCATTCTCCGCCCCCTCGCCCCCCTCCTGCCAACCCAACTCCGTTGTGATTGGTTACCTTCTGGAAGACTTTCAGCGGCGCGCGGGCAGATTTGAGCAGGTAGGTGGGGGCATGGCACGTTGCAGCATTACCATACATGGAAAATCCGGATTGATCTACGTAGATAAATCCCGGAAATTTGAACAAGTGAATCGCGACCGGCGTTCCTAGTCTTTAGCGCTCTGCACAGCCACCCCAGACGGTCAGCAGGGAATACGTCTAAAAGCATGTAAGTAATTATTTGAATTGGTTGAACATGACTAAAAATCATTATAACAATGTTCATAGGTCATAAAAGTTGAAAAAGCATAATAGGTGCTCTTTAAAGAGTATGTGCAGTTCATAATACAAGTCTCCCAGTCATTCAGCTTTGCTGTAATTGCCAGTTAAAATTTTGAGTATCCCACTTGTTTTATCTAATCAGGAGACAGAGCGCTATAAAGAGGCGGGTCTTGATGCAAGTGAACGATTACTCGCTACTCTCCATCGCGGCACTATCTGATTAAGACGGCTGCGTGTTCATGTGGTGGTGATGTAGGGATGAGGGAAGGGACTGCTAACTGCAGTCACTGACAGGAAGTTAGCTAAAAGGACCATATCACTTACTGAACCTTTAAAATGGTCAAATCTTTTTCTCCAGCAAACACGAAAAGGACTGTAAGTAGAGAAATATTTCCCTTTGTTAAACTGGTACTCTGGTACTATAGTCCAGATCCAGGCCTCATATTAAAGTGGAAAAAATGTGCTTGTCCCTTTTCTAGTCAGGTTTGTGACTGCAAAAAGACTAGTGTTTGGAATAATGCCGCCAGCAATTAAATGGTTTCTACCTGAACCCCTCCTCACTGCCTTCTCACTTACACCCTTTATGGCCTAACTTGGCCTAACAGGCAGCATTCTGCTAAATAGTAACAGTAGCTGATTAAAGTTGTTCTAAGAAGCAAGTTTACTTTTGATGCTGAGAAAATGTTCCTTTCAAAGTCTAGGTAAACTCACAAGAGCTTTACGTCTACGAACCGGCTTTAGTCACACATGAACTCTACTTTTACGTCACTAAGGGGAAGCTACTGGGTATTTGAGAAACAATTTTTAAAAATTGGAGTGACAACAAAGAGAATTTTACTTTGACTCAGATGTGTTCTTTATGCAGACGCTTACAGCGGTAAAACATTACGATCAACTGAAGGTTACAAAATTGATTGACAAAACAGAAATATTCAGTTTAAATCAAACTCTATACAAAAGTTGTCTTATTGCTGTTCTACTCACAACCTCTTTGGATGTTGAAAAGGTTGAATTTACATTGGATGAAAAAAGGGTCCAAGAAACTTTAAATTTCTTCAAATTGTGACTTAAATCCTCTGCCAGAGAGTGTACTCTGGAGCACCACTAACAGTTGAACCCCACAGCTCTTATTTGCCTGTTTCCTACATTAGGAGCGAGACTTCCTCAGGGCTGTTGGACTAAATTGTCCCGAGAGTTCTGCTTTTATTTCTTCAGCTCCAACAGTTGTCCTCGGTGTCCTGGATGATTTGTTCATTCCGTATGGCCAAGGGTCCCCTTCCACACAAGGATCTGCGTCTCACTGTAAAAATTGGAAGCATATCAATGTTCCCTGGGCTCAATAGTCCTAGGACTCAATATTCCCAGACTCAATGGGGTAATATGTCAGGGTAGTATGTCTCTGTGTGTGTGTGTGTGTGTGTGTGTGTGTGTGTGTGTATGTGTGTCGGCCTCACTCCTATTCTAACCTCTCCCTGTGCCCTTACCCTTACCACCCAGCTGTGATGCCTGAACCTAATCGGCAATTTCAGGAACATCCTATTTGGTGCAATATAAACCTGGGAACATTGAGCCTTTGGAACATTGAGCCCTGTGAACATTGAGATGAACCCATAAAAATCTAGGGCTCTTATGCTCTTTAGACTATCCCTACAATGATAATGGACATCCTCCATTAGGTAATTGGTACACTTACAAAGGTCAACCAGCTGGAATGTCAGATGGTGTGACCCATTCTATGGCATAAACAAGGGTTACGTGACAAACAGTCTGGTCCAGCACTTGTGTTTTTGCTGATGTATCACATTCAATTAACTTTGGATTTTGACCAAGGTATTTCCCTATTCCATATACTGTATGCCCTCTTCGGTACTTCCCATCAGTGGTTTACTTTACCTAAACACTCAGCACAGACACTAACAAAGAAAAGATTATTAGCCATTACATTTGTTTGTAAGAACACATTTCCAGGCCTTTAATTGATTTTTAGCCTCTATGCTTTTATTTTTTAGTCTCATGTTTTTTTTAGCCTCTATGCTTTTATGTCTCATCTCTCAGTTTTTTAGCCTCTATGATCTTTTTGCTTTATTTTACTGTTTTAGAGTCCAGTTTTTAATCTCCAGTGTTTCCTCATGGGGGCCACCCAGACTGGGAGTTGTCTTTGGTCTGGCCGTTGGGGGTGCTGTACCGTGGGCGGTTTCGGCCCAGGTAGCTAGAGGGCTCCGCACCGTGGTGTGGGGCCCCCTGTCCTGGGTTGGGGTGTTCCCTGTGGCGGTGCTCTCTGCGGCCCTGGGTTGGGATCGCTCTCAGTGTGGTTGGCCCACCAAAGGTGGCTTCCTCCACACCTCAGGTCTCGCTGCCCAGCCATGTCTCTTAGTGACAGCTAGTGTATGTGAGAGTGTGAGTGTGTGAGTTTGTGTGTCTGCTTGTGTATGTGTGAGTGTGTGTATGCATTTGTAATTGTCTCTGTGCATGTGTGTGGGGGTGGGAGGGTTTGGTTCTTTTAATTTTATTCTCTTGATTTTATTTGCTGTTTTCTTCTTCTGTTGTTGTTTTTAATCTCTGTAAGGCAGAAAAAGGTATAAAAAGCGTGTTACAAATACAAATTTATTTTATTTGATTTCAAACATTTATTCTTAATATACTTGATTTAGTTCTTAAATTTTTATCATAGTACAATACAAAATATAATTTGGCTCGTTAATTATTCTTGTTGTCATATTATAATCAGAGAAATATTGGCATGTTAAACAGACAGGCTATTGTTGTTGTATAGCTGTTGGACGCTAAAGTAAAGGGAGCATTGGTGAGGTCTTGAGTTCAGAACATGACAGAGATAAATGCTCTCGCTTGTATTTTCTCAAGCCTGGAAGAAAAACTAGTTCAGGAAAAAGTAATCTATTCTCTCCTCTCCGACACAGGGTATAAGAACTATTAGAACCTGGCCGGATAAGAAAGTGAGTTGTTTAGAGTCACGCCTCCCTCCACATCAGTGAGTATGGAGAGGATAATGCACTGTTGGAGGGGCTCTGCAGTGAATCGTTTCAGGTCTCTGACAAGATCAACTCTCAGAGGGAGAGGAGTCTGCAGCAAACTGCTCTGCACACTATGCCTGAAGCCTTCTAGAGAATATATTTGAGCGAATGATCTATTAGCTGTTATTAATTATTGTCTGGCCTCAAGTTCAGTGCCACGGTCCTACCGCAGGGCTGTTATTACTCTCTTACCTAAAAGGCTAACGTGCAGGATATTCGATCTGGTGCCCCGTGTCTCTTCTTTGCAAAGATTACAAAATCCTGTCCAAGGTCTAATCCAATAGGTTAAGGGAAGCTATATAGAGCAGGAGTTCCATCAGGATAAGACATACTGTTTGCCCAGCAAGTCTATGGTAGACAGTATCTATAATTCAAGATGTTGTGGAGTGCTCTAGCATATTTTGTAGAAAGAATGTTCTTATTTCTCCAGCTCAGGAGAATGCTTTTGAAAACAAGACTAGGTGAATACCTACTGTATGGCTGGACCGCAATTGGTTTAGTGTATAGTGGCTGTGTGCTACATTCTTATGTAGTGTCAAAAACAGAAGAATATATATATATATATATATATATATATATATATATATATATATATATATATATATATATATATATGTTAAGTGTGTTAAGTGTAGGGGTATATGTTAAGTGTAGGGGTATCATCAGGTTGTTAATCCATGAGCACTTTTAACTATAAAAGATATGAAACCTCTGCACTGGTTGTTACAGGAACAACTTACATATGGGCCGAGGTTGAACATGTGTAACAGTATCTGAACCCGTCCACATAGATCTGTTCCCTATAATATACCTGAACACTGTGTTTGGAGAGTTGAGCGAACCCTTGTTGACACTATACTGTATTTAACCATGAAAAAAACTGAGCCTGCCCAGAGCAGACAAAGGCACTCTGTACATGACCTGTCTGAAAAGCATTAACAGGACAGATTGAGTAGACACAGACCACCCATGTGTGGATGAAAAGACTGAGAGGAGACAATGGTTTGGCCCACAATGGAGGATTTTATATAAATCTTCCTCAAAAGAAACAGACAGCTGACCTCCAGTGGAGGACTCTTCACAGCGCGATCAGTTTATCATTAACTATAGTATAATGTTATGTATCCAACCACCACAGGGGCAGGGTGGACCCTATGTTTCTGCATTCATATTCAAATGTGAATATGAATCCATTTGATAACACATTTATCAATTGAGATATTTGGTATAATTTGTTATTTTGTGAAATTATCGTGTATTTTCTGCAGATGAAATAAAAGGTTTTCCAACCTTTAGACTTGGCAATTTAAGGAAACCGCATAGGCTAATAATACATGCATTTAAAGAAAGAACAGTATGGAATGTTAGTGAGTCTTTTGACCCCAGCCATTCTATCTGACTGCTTTTCCTCCTCTGTCCAACTGAAGCTAATGAGAGCGACAGCCCCCTAATGAAAACCTGTGGGAAAGCCATCTCTAAGCCCCTGTGTTGGCTCCAAAGACAATTTGTTGTGCAAATTCCCAGAGGTTGGATTTGGATACCTCCTGTGTTGGTTTACCTTCCTCCAGTGACTGGGCAGTAACATGCTGTTTGTACGCTTGACAGAGTCCCTGTCTGTCAGTCTGGTTCTCTTCCTCCCAGTTTATCCGTCTCTTTCATTTTTATTAACAGCGCTCCCCATTTCTCTTTCTCTCTCTCTACATTCCTCCTCATGCCTCTTTTAATTTCACTGACTCCCTCCTCACACACTTGAGTTTGAGTTTTGAGGCAGTTTTCTGCCATGACGTGTTGTTTTCCTTACGGGGGAGGATTATGAGTTGATGGTGGAGAGTCATGGCTCATTCACTCAGATAAGCCTTGTTTGCACTTGAGTGGTGCAGTTCGGTGCTACTTTATATGCGTTACCACTGTCAAAAGTAGGGAAGGTTCCCAATATAAACCAGGAGAGCGGCACTTATTTGGGGTACCATGCCATACACGTTAGCGAGAAACACAAAAAGTTAGGACGGGAGCTACTCATGGTAGATAAGGAGATCTTTTAAACTGTACATTGACTTAACAGTGACAGACAAGTGGTTATATTACAATTTTCTAATCATGATATTGTTATTTATATGATTCAGTGGTGGCTGGAAACCCTTAACAATTTTGGTGATAACATCGCTACTCTTGATCTAATTCACCTGATTTCATCTCTTACTTGTCAAATGACATTTTTTCGGTTTCAGTGGCTTTCCTATTACACATAAATGTACTCTTACAGTATTTTCTCCCTTCAGCTGACAGCTATTTCTGCAGACATTTTACTGCTATTTTTGCTTACAACCAAAGGGCACTTTGTGTATTTTCTGTGCGTACACTGTCACACTAATATTTCCACTGCTTAAACCTTTACTGCAATTTCAATTCATTTTATTGTTTACAATTCAAGGAAATAAAAGTTGGTGCTGTAGTTCTCTTTAACTTAATTTGTATGTGTTGGTACTGAGATGGATTAGTATGGCTCAGAGGCAAGCCTCAAATGCTGCAATGCATCTTCATAAGCCTCAGTGTCGCCAGGCTACAAATGGCATTGCATCACAGGCTGCTTTAAAAACTGTCACACCATTCAGTCTGACCAGCAGGCCTAACACTGGTCTGTACTGTGCAGCAGATTAACAGTGCAGGAATGTTTAAAGGTGTTCTGAAGAGCTGGGTGTAGGACTAACCATGCGAGTGACAGAATAAGAATGGAGGGATTATGGTCCCTCCTATCTAACTAAGAAGCAGGTTCTTCGCAGCACCCCGAATGCTTTGATCCACTTTGCCTTATTTGTGGGATTTTCCAAAGTCAGGTGGAATTATGCTAAAGGCCCGATATGAGAAGGGTTGAGTAACGTGCAGAGCAGTGGAATCTCCCCTACTATTTAAAGAATACACAACTTCATATGGAGCCTCCACAGGGATACATTCTAACCCCATGTTTCTACGCAGTGGCGTGCACAGACATTTTGGGGGGCAGGTGCTCAGTGCAAAAAAAAGGGCACAATATATTCTATCGATGAATGACCAAATCATTATAAGGGTACTTGTACAAAATCCCCCCCTGGCCTAATTACTTTTAATACCCGGGAGAATGTGTTTGGGACCCTGGACCTTGTAGGGGGGTCCAGGTTTAAAAGGTTAAAAAAAAATTTAACCTTTTAAAGTAAAATTCATAAATCTGGTGCACTTTGAGAAGAAAGCTAAGGCTACATCACCTGTGTCAATGTGGGCTATTTAGTACTATTTTCTGGAATAATTTCGAGACACAGAATTACCAAAAGCTTCAGATTTTTTTAAATAATCCCTTATCCCAAATTCTCTCTTTGAAGTCTTCGTTAGGCTCCTGATCTCCGTACTAATAATATCCTATTAAGGTAAATACAAGATTACTGCAAGTCTGGTAACATAGAAATAATTTATGGTTGGGACAAAATAATATAATTAGCTTATAACTTCATGACTGATTTAGTACCACCAACCCACTTCGCGTAGTTAAAATAAAATGTGTGGACAGCGTTTAAGATATTTCAATAACATTTGAGGAACAGTTCAACATTAAAATCTGAGCTTTAAAAGGCCCTGAACAGTTAACATGACTCTGGTCTTGACTCTGACCTTTCATCTTCATCTTCCTCCTTGCTGCTGGTGGATGCTTTCATCCAGGAGAGCAGAGAGCTGCTCCCCTGGGCTGCCTGCTGTAGCTCCCTTTCTTTTTCCTTTTATAACCTCTCCTTTCTAGGCATTATACTGCAATTTGTAAATAAAAACAGACCAACCAACCATATGAATAAGACTGCTTGGTTACATTACAACAAGGCACAAGGCTACTTTTTCTGCAGGCAATTGGGAATTGCCTGTTTGTCATTTAGCAAATAAATTACTGCAAGTGAAGTGTTACTTATATAGCCTAAAGTAAACCTAAACAACACTAAATATTCAGCATACCGATAGATTCACATGCTGTACCAATGACAAACTCCGCCAACATTAGTTGTGTTCATCACGTCATATATATTTTTTTTGGGGCTAGCAGGACAGTCGGCTAATTTATGCTCAGCTGTGTGGCGCTGCATGATAGAGGCTACTTTATAACAGAGACAAATAAATGCAAGTTATAGCTTGGCAACTGAGGCTTACAATACACTCTTGACTCCATTTATGTATGTGTTACCTCGCTGGTGGGGCAGGGCAGGCCGGGGAGTAGGTGTGTGTGTGCAGCAGCTGCGGCAACGCGCCTCCGTTTGAGTCCACTCAGCGCGTTCACGTTGACAAAGGAAGTGTGTGCGGAGGAGGAGGACATTTTTAATCGTTGAACATTTATAGATGATAATGTCGGCATGGGCCACATACTGTAATAAAAAAAAACAAAAAAACAAAACAAACTTTCAGATTTTTTTATTTTTATTTTTTTTTTCAAAAGGGCACTTGATTGGGCCAGGGGAAAAGGGCAGGTGCTTCAGCACCACCTCAGGTCTACCTGTGCACGCCACTGTTTCTACGAGATCATTATAACAATCATGCGGATGATACTCAATTTGAACACATCACTTTTTTTCTGATGTCTCCAATCCTGTTGACAAAAATGTATTCAAAACCTCGACCAAATGAATGACTGAATGTCCCAGAACCTTATCCAAACCCAACAAGGACAAATTATTGTATTTCAAACTCCACAATAAAGGCAAAAGAATAGCATTTATCTAAGCTCCCTGTCAATTGAGTGTGCACAAAAAGCCTCTCATGACCAACAATTGTCCAATCATAGCCTTAGCAACCGTAACTAGGCACGGTACCCTGTCAAGGGTTTGCATTTCTGCATGTTTAAGCAGTGTGCATGGAGCTGTGCGATACTGTGTACTGCAGCGTGGAGGGTGGTGGAGTTTTTTGTTTTTTAAAAGCCTCTCAAAAAAAGTGTTGTGACTTTGAATCGGCAGCAGACTACAAGCCAAAAACACAACACAGAAGCAGTCAATGTGACAAAAAGGTGCAGCTTTATTATGATAAAACATGTAAATATCTAAATCAGACCAACACATTCAAGGGGGGGAAACCAAAATACAGGAATCAGACAACAAAGGTTCAAACAGGCAGGTCAAATATAACCCATGGGACTTTATAACACTGGAAAGCTATAGGCAAAGCATAATAGAGGACAATCAGGCAGAGGAACAATAGATATGAGCATATGGGTGGCTGACGAGGGAATGATGAGGTGCAGTTGAGCATCTGGACGGGGACACTTGTGCAGCTTCCATCCCGTTCACACCCATTTGCTGTTGCTAGGAAACATATACTCAGCTGTCAATCACCTTAAGGATACACATTCAAACTATATACAGCAAAAACAGTTCAGGAACTAAAAAAATAATAAATAAATTGCATTTCAAACTTACCCAATCTAGTCTCTAGGTGGTCAGCAACAAGAAATTGGCTTTGCTCCATTATTTGTTGTCTATGGTTTTGTTGTCCAGGCCTGCCCAGATTGGAACATAACATTTCAAGCCCCTGTTGTAAATCAAAACAAAAATCATCCCCAGAAGCTGATATTTACTGTACACTCTGTGATGGGGTTTGAATTCCTGCTTCACAGAGGGGAATTTACTAATGTCCCATGTTATTCCCCTATTAATATATCAAGTAAGGCATTTGGCTAATTTTGTAAAGCAGTAACCTTCTGTGCCTATACGTGCATTTGAATTTTCAATCCCTGAGCCGTTAATTGTCATGAGTGCACATTGGAAGGTCAGACACTGTTCTGCTAAGTGGTGAGTGTGTAGGTGTATTTGTGCACTTCTCATTGTATGTTTATCTTCGCATTCCTGTGCGAAAGCCTGAGTGGTGGGAATAAGACAGGAGGCATACTGTCAACAGCAGGGTAAGTACAGCAGCGTTATATATATATATATTTATTCATTTTTTCAGCATTTATTTTACAATGAAATTTAATAACATGAGAGATCCTGCAGTATTTGTTACAAAAAAGAAACATATTTACATACAATGACCAAACACATTTACATTATAATATCCATGTTGCAGGGGCATATTCTATATAACTGTGCATCAACTGGTCCCGTATGGACCAGAATTATTAATTCATACTGCCGGGAGGAGTGACGCAGGTGGAGGGTTGATAATAAACTTGGTATATTACCTTTGAGAACATAATAACAAAGTGCTTTACAATAAAAAACAGATACATTTAAAACACAGAGATAAAACACATCTAAAAGCCATGAAAACATAAACACGGTATAAAATACAATATGTGATATACAGTATGATAACCATATCAAACTATGCACTTCTGCCCGGCGAGTCACAGTTTTCCAGTTTCTGTATGCATGGGTCAGAGTCACCACATTCTCCCGTTAAGTTTGTTTTTATGAATCCAAAAGTTTGCTTAGAAGGTGGTGTACACATTATTTTGTCCGTATGCAAAGTTAAGAACGAGGCCCTCTTGTCTGTACAGAAAACAGTTTTCTAACTGCATGTGCACTTTGAATGGTTTGACAGATAAATGGGATATAGAGTGTTCTTTCATGTATTTCATTCAGTATGGCTGTCTGATGAGTCTGTCTGGATTAGGCAATCTGATGTTTGGCTGAATTCAGTCAAATGGAGCACATAGAAAGTCGCTGAAGCCTCCACAGACTCAACAACAACACAGATACTGTACAGGAACACATATCGACTAATACAAAACACAACTAGTAACCTACAGCTATAATATCTAAGTACAATATATTAAAAATTACCAGGAATTAATAGTATAATAAAAACCAACACACACACATTTGAATTTACTTCTATGTTATGCATCGAGAAGGTGGTAGCAGTGTCAAGTATTTTTAAAGTACAAAAACAGTGCTGGGACAGGTATGTAGTGGTCAAAAGTAAACTATTTTGCTATCTATCTATCTATCTATCTATCTATCTATCTATCTATCTATCTATCTATCTATCTATCTATCTATCTATCTATCTATCTATCTATCTATCTATCTATCTATCTATCTATCCTCCATTCATCCATCCATCCATCGACTATACTCTTTCATGGGACTTTGTATACACTCTGTACTGTGCATCTACGCAACCTTTGGTGTTAACCCTGTGGAAAAAGGCTTTTCTTTTCACTTTTACTGTTACTCATTTGTCTTAAGTGCACAGCCTGGGTTCCTTTGCCACTTTATAGCTCTTAACAATAGATAAAAAGGTCAAGAGCTACTGATTAATTCACTTGTTTATAATAACACAGAGAAACATAGAATCTGTGATTTGGACAAAAGCACATTCAGAAATACAAATTATGTCATCGTCCATTACATGGACTCATTGGGGAAGCTAAAAGTGCACCTAAGAAGAAAACATTACCTTCACAGTTTACATACTGTACACACACCTATTCTTAATAAGTCACTGGTAGTCCATTAATATACTACACAGGAAACCTTGTTTGGTTTTAACTAATACCATTACAATATTATATGACCATATAATCTCTCACCCATGGTCCTGAAATTATTTAGATTCTTCTGGATTAAAATGATTTGAAAAGAAAACATAGCAACAGTGTAGCTATGGTTATGGAAAGGTTGTGGTTACGGCAAAGAAACTGGATGAGGCAACAGTCTGACATTTATTTCAATTGTCCAGGTGTTCTGAGATTACAAAGTAGCAGGGTTCCCATCACTTCTGTCAGGTTTTCTTTTCATTTACTTTTTGTATATACAAATGAGCGTAGCACTGTGCCTTTGAGGAAAGACTGTTCAGTAACACTTTACAATAAGGGTACATTAATTAAGTTTTAGTTAATGCTTAATCAAGGCTTAATAAACATTTACTAATCATTAACTAACTGTTATGCTTAGTTGATGCTTAACTAAGCATTAGTTAATGAAGCATTAACAAACCAATAATAACTAAGCATTAACACTTACTTCATGCATAATAGGCATTAACTACGCACTAATTATCCATTAATCGCATTCTCTAAGCATTAACTAACAGTTAATTAATATACCCTTATTGTTGTTAAATGTTACCCACTGTTCAGATGCATGTGCAGTCATCCTGATTATTGGGCCTTTCCCCTCTCAATGACAGCTGCTTCTGGTCAAATGTGTATAGGGGAATGATACTGCTATATAGATGCAATGAAGGCATCGTGTTCTACCCAACATTTAGAAGAGGGCGAAACATTGCACAAGCTCCATTCTCTTGGCCTTTAAACATTCTGTAGCCAAATCATGGACCAGCTGGTGTGGAGGCATTAGTGCTCTGTGTACATTGAGGTGCTCTTTTTCCTGCCCCCACAAGCCCAAAGCAACATTCCAAGTAAGCATGTGTTCATCAATTAATTTCCAACTTTTCTTATTTGCTTCACATAACATAGTGTTAATCAAATGCAGACACTTCTCCTGTGTCTACACACTAACCTCCAGGCTGTTGTGATTTTCCCTGCATTCATAATCTCTGTCTGCAGCATTTACACATCTCATTAACATTCATATTTCAGAGTCAAAGCAATGTGACGAGGACCTCCTTATCTTGACTCAAAAACTAAAGTTTTTTTCTGAAAAGCTGCTTGTGACAAAGCCAAGTGAGGCAAGAGACGCAACAGGTAATGATGTAAGAGATTTTGCCTACACAGCTGTCAATGCAACTTTGATTCAAGAAAGAGTAACACCTACTCTTCCCACCTTTTTTTTCTAACATCAAAGCCAGGTGTTACCATAGATATAAAGGGAGGGTTACATCAGAACATTTGTAGTGATCAAAGTGTTTTTTTTTCTTTTTCTTTCAGTTGTTTCATGCTTAAGAACACCAGAAAAGTAATAAAGCCACTTACACAGTTACAGCACCAAACAAGCCTGAACGATTGGTCCAATTAAACATCTACATAGATATATACTTTATAAAACATTGAGCAGTTACAATTTTTAAAAGACGCTAGATGTTTTGTTTGCGTCCGTCTTTTGATTTCCCAAACTCCTGTTATACCAAATAAAGACACAGCACACAAAAACATGGTAAAAATGGGCATCTAAAATGAAATCACAGTGGCCTCTGGACCCCCAAGTGGCAGTGAAGGTTAACCCCGGTACTAGACGAGCCTGTGCCGACAGTCTCCAAACTATTACGAGAATGTCCTTGATGAAGCTGGACCAGTACACACAGGATGGCAACGGTTTGGTTTATTGTATGAGAATGTGTATTCCATTGCAGCCCCATCAGTATGCCGTCTCTTTGATGATGTTGGTGGAGAGGGTGTGGTTGCTGGAGATGCTGATGGAGTGGCGGTTCAGGACATGGGGATGTCCCCTTCGGTCGTGGCGGCAGGGCATGAAGAAGTATCGCATTGTGGAGATGAAGATCTCGCGGTAATTGGCTGACACCAGGTTGTAGAGGATGGGATTAATGGCCGAACTGACGTAGAACAGGACGTTGGTCACCATGAAGAAATAGTGGTAGAAGTCAAACAAGTCACTGTGTGAAAACAGAGGGCAGACAGACAGATTTTTTAAACATTTGTTAAATATAAATATGTGGCATGTTAAACATTCATGAGACAGGACATAATGGTAAACATCCCTTGAATACATTGTTATGGTGCATCCACACCAAACGCGTTTGGGGCATTAGGGTCGATCACTTTACATACAAAGTCAATGTACCGATGTGAATAGACACAAATTCACCTCGGGCGGTGCGTTTGATGTGTTTGGCGCGGCGGGTAAGAGGCGATCAAGTGAATATATGTGTCTGACGCTCATTCGCGTGAGTTGAAAATATTCAACTCAAGCAAATTTTTGTGTGACGCTTTGACTTGGGGGCCAAACGGCTTTGATAATGACACTGACATCAGGGTGTTTAACCTCAGAACAGCGGCTCAGACAGACTCGTCAAAACATTCATTCAGGCTTTTTACAAGGCAGCATTACTATGGTGTTATTTCGACGTAAAGATTACCCATTTCTTACCGTGAAATCACAGTGAAATCTCTGTCTTTTCCTGAAGAAGATGGTGATATTCACCAAGCCCTTATCGATCTGAATTTTAACAGTAGTTTGCCTGTCGTCTAGCCGACACACCCGACAAAGCATCAATTTAGGCCTTTTACAAGGTGGCATTATGATGGTGTTATTTCTGCAAACTTTTCACACATTTATTGCAGACAGATCACAGTGAAAGCTCTGTCTTCTCCTGGAGAAGACGGGGATATTCACTGAGCTGCACCTTCGGGTGATGGTGTGTTTACTGACATGACGGCAGTATTCTAGGGGGCCACAACATGTAGAGAGCAGTGATAGTTGAAGTAGTTTCATCCATGGTTGACAATGGAGAGGATCGGTGGAAAGAAAAGTTGTTAAGCCCCCCCCTTCACGTGAAGCAAATATTTTTATCACGTTTGGTGTTGAATACTGTATGTCCCGCGATGATTATCACATGTTTCAGGTGCAAGTGCCATGCCATCAGTTATGAGATGAGAGGATGGTAAAAACTTGTCTCTTGAATACAGTGTGTGAATTGTCCTATTAACGACAAAGCCAAATGGCTTGCTAACTGAAAGCATGCATTGCTCTGCTGCAATTAAATAGATACATACTAAAACGCTAAAATTCCTTTGAAGTCCATGTGGTACAAACCTTATCTTCAGCTGACATGAAATCAGATTTTTTTCTTCATGATGAGGATCTACTGCAGCTGGATGTACGCCCTTTGTTAAATGGAGCATATTGATTGTATTTGTAATCCAATATATAATATAATAGGGTAATTCTTCAAGTTAAAGAGGTTATTAGGCCTTTATCCAATTTAAAAAAATGCATTATATGCTCTTTACTACCCAGGTTATGTTTAACCTATGTCTTTAAACTGAACAATCTGACTCTGTCCCCATGGAGAGGAGATGGAACAGGGAGATGAATCTACACAGCAGGAGGGGAGGGGGCATTAAGATGATAGATGACATAAAATGGGAAAGGAGATAGGATGGGTACAGAGACAGAAAGGAAAGAGGGAAGGATGAAAGAGACTACAAGATATCAGTGTTGAAGAAATGAAGCGAGGATATACTCCTTGCTTCATTTCTTCTACACTAATATCTTGTAGTCTCTTTCATGGATATACTGAAGTAGGGAAAACCTACTTTAAACGGGATACACACTCCCTCAGAGAACCAGCAGAAAACTAGGTTTGCATTTGTTATATTTTCCCATGGACATATTTGTAGAAGACATTGCATAGACGGTTGAAGCTCAGAGATTTCATTTCAGAGCCAGCGTTTCTAGCATTTCTAGCATTGTTGCTGCCTTTTACCACAAAAAAGTATTTCCGCAATAACATCCTATATATCTGAAATTGAGAGAAGGCTGTGCTTTGTAAAGATGCTGTTTTTATGAGGCCTTGTTGGCGCTGTACCCTGTGATTTCTTGGGTAGCAAAAACCCACTGAGAGGCATCAACACACCAATAGTGTTAGCAAAATGCACTTATTATAAGCTCACATTTAAGTTGGAAAGCAGCTCGTTGCTTTGTGATGTGATATCATAACACATTACAATGGTTATTGCAAGTAATGTTACTGTTTGTAACCAATTAGGTAATATTACAATTTAGTTGCCTCCCAGATAAATGATAAATTGAAGCACAAAAGATAGAAACATTTTCAAGGTGTCATTTAAAGAAAACAAAGATTGCTTGCTTCACCCTTGCAAATCTATAAATGGATAAATGTTTAGCGGTGCACAAATAAACACAATCATAAAAAAACTAAAGACAAACAGAGAAGCTTTGATCTATAGCGGCAGGCAGATAAGCTCAGTGCTCCTCCTCAGGCACTGATAGAGAGAAACAGAGGAAAGCCTCAAAATAAGAAACATGACATGGTCCTCCTATCTGAGAGACATGCTCCTTTACACTGAAGAATAACAGCCACTCTGTCACTTCTGTTCATTCATTAACAATAATCCTTAAAGGTGAAGTAAGCGGTTTATTTGTTATGTTAATATAAGTGTAAAATCGCTCTTTATTCATACAGTGATCACTTACATAATGTGCGCGTTCCATAAAGCCGATCTCTCAGTCAGCTGCTTTGCATGTAATCGGCAAATAAACTTATTGGAGTATCCCGAAAATGTTATCCAATCAGAAGAGAAAATGCTATAAGCCGACACTCGTCTTACTCATATATAGTATATACACTCCATGGTCTCACTGCCGGTGCACGCCAGAGCAACAGATGGGTGAATGTGTATGCGCCTACAATGGCGGAGCAGGTAAAAATCTGTTTTGATGGTTTTTATCATGTTTTATCACACTTATGGATCTGAGATGATGCTAGATAACTTGCTACTTGAAGACCGCAGTGCATTAATGTGGTGATGTAGGGACGAGCGAGGGGACTGCTAACTGCAGTAACTGACAGGAAGTTAGCTAAAAGAACCATTCCGCTTACAGCACCTTTAAATGTAACAAGTTTAGTTGTCAATTTTGCTATGCATTGATGTGGGTGCTATCACATCAAAAAACACAACATTTTGAATTAATTTATTCTTAACTTCCTTTTTTTCAAAGTCAACAGCCTCTAGCAATGTAATCAAAATAAATGTAATTTCAGTTCCACTTCGAAAAATGCTACAATAGAAGAATGTGACTAATGTAAAGAAGCAGATTGAATATGTATTGAGCCTTTTGGAGTTAGAAATGAAATATGTTGAGATTTTTAGCATGAAGTGAAACTGACTCTGCATAGTGTGGTAGGGCTTATCATTAGAGGATATAGACGAGGAGAAAGAGGAGGAGAATGTTGAATCTCATCAGGAATATATCTGCTATTCCTGCTCCTCTCTCTGTGAAATGCCCTTAACTGATGACACTATAAATGATGAATGCATTCAGAGCATGTGTGTATGTGTGCGTATGGGTGTGTACTCTCTATATTTATGCAGCATCAGTGTTTCTCCAGAGTTTACATGAGCAAACAAACTGCTGGGGGTTCCCATGCATGAGAGGCTGAGGGTTAGAATCATTACTTACTTGGACCAGTCAGAGACGTAGCAAAACATAAGGCGGCGAGCGTGATAGGGCAGAAAGCAGACAACAAAGGCTATGACCACCACACCTAGACACAAGGGAGAGACAAATATATTGTAAGTAGATAGTAACCAATTTACATATATAAAGACATTTTCTTTTGATGTGAGTCCTGTGTGTTTACTAATCGGACAAGTAGGCTACCACCAAATACCATACATGTAGATTTATATTGAGGACACAAGATACAAGAGAATAATTACATCTTAATGCGTTTTTTTATTGAAAATAAAAAAAAGTAATGTGCTCCCAGAATAATGCTCAAACACACAGTGACGTGTATAAACTGTGGCCCAGTAAATCAAAATAAAAGTCTGATAATTAGTTGTTAGCAGTGTACAGATGGATGCACAGACAACTATCATTACTTTGATACTGAAAAAAACTTAAAAACATGTTCATTCTCGGGCAAGTTTTCCAGCTATAAGGAGCATGTTTTTGATCATCTCTAAGAAGTGAAAGATAATGATATCCTCAGGAGGTTCAAGTCCAATAGAATCTAAAAAATATCTCTAGTGTTTCTGTGTTTTCAGATTTGAGTGGGTTGTGGCAGGGCCGGCCCAAGCCTTCATGGGGCCCTAAGCAGAATTTGATGAGGGGGCCCTCTCCAATGTTAGCGCTGCCCAATTATTGACTATTGGTAAATGTCATTCACACCAAGTGTTTTCCGCTACTGCCTCGAATGTCCAGCTCTGTGAAAATAATAGCCAGCTGAGATCCTGACCCTCCTAGGGGGGTCTGGGGGTATGCACCCCCGGGAGATTTTTTTGTGTTTTAAATGTGTCAAATGTTTTAAACAAACTCAATACACACTGCATGGATGTGAACGTGACGTGATCATTTAACCTCGGATTATCAAAACAATCACAAAGTGCTCTTTGGAAAAGCACTCAACCAGCCCAACACAGCTTTAACAAGTCTCCAAGGTTTAAAAGTGATTAATGCTGGCTGCCCAAGAGGATTCAACTGCAACCAAAATATATGTATCGAATCCCTCAATTATCTATTTGGATTTTATCTTTAGGATTATCTTTTAGTGAACTGTAATCTGTGCAAAGATTAATGAGTATCGGCCTTTACAAAAGGAAACATTCTGACCCACTATTTTGGGTTGCAGAGTCAGTAACGAACCACACCAAAACTATTCATCTCCACTGCTGAAGGCTCAGCTTTAATGAAGACTTTAAATAAATCATCCGCTTCCTGGCCACAGCCTTGAAAACACCCAGCCAGAAAGCAATCATCAGTCATTAAAATCACAGCATACATTTTAGAAGTTTAACATGAAGGATGAAGCTTAGCAAAAGTTCTATCAGGAACACTGACTATTTAACTCCTCTCAAAAAAACTGTCAGGCTCTCTGGCATAACATCATTATATTTACCATGAACTCTGAATGCCAATCATCTCATTGCTATCACATTTTTAAAACTCTCTTCTCTCTGTGCCGTCAGTTGTCATTTCAGTCCAGGGGTCCTTCTACCCATCACAAGTCCAGCTCCATAACCATCCATCCAGTTATTCAGCATCGTTTTCCACCTCTTCATCACCACCACCAGTGTCTAGAGTCCCTCGATGTGCAATTCCCTTGGCCTCTTTACCACTCTAAGATGCTATCACAAGCATGAGCACATGTCAAATAAATCGATTTGTTCATTCTTTAAATCTCTGATCCATTTAAGACACCCATGATCGAAATGCTGTGTGAAGCTGCACTTTGACACACTGAATAACAAATGCAAATATGCTGATGTTCTAAATGCGAAAGATTGAGAAACTGGCTACAGACAGATGAAAAATTAAAGGGGGAAAACAATTAATACTTGAGTGGAGAACCATAACAAAGCCAGATGCTTCAAGCCATGTGCACTGAATTGTGCAATTTAGCAATTAACATCCAACCATGCTCTTTGGCATGCATATAAAAAGCATTGATTCTGATTTAGTATCTAGATGGCAAGAGGGAAATATCGAAAGAGGATTCATAGTTGAGTATGTAAATGTGAATCGTACGCTATGGCTTTTTTTTTTTTTTTTAACCTTTTATTTATACAGGTATATCCCACTGAGTCCAAAGACTCTTTTTCAAGGGAGACCTGTTCCCATTCCCACACATTCATACACCGATAGCAGGCTAACTATCGACATTCACACGAGGCAAGGTGGGTGAAGTGTCTTGCCCAAGGACACAACAACTATGACACAGGTGGCAGGGCGGAGATCGAACCTCCAACCCTTTGATCATCGGCTGACCCGCTCTACCAACTGAGCCACAGTCGCCCCACAGTCACCAGATCTCAACCCAATTGAGATAACTCTCCAACATCATCAAAACACCACATTTGGTAACATGAGGGATGTATGGTGTTCATTCCTCCAGTAGAGTTACAGGGACTTGGAGAATCAATGCCAAGGTGCACTTACTAAGCTGTTCGGTGGTAGCCAAACAGCTTGCTCAGAGAATGATGTTGAGTTTCCTTTAATTCTTCATCTGTCTTTATTACCTCTCTGTATTTATGGCGGGTGCTGCAATTTGTGGCAACTTGTTTTCTAGCAGCTTTTTCTCAAAAAATAATCATGCTTTTTTTTGGAAGTACACAGCAGAAAACCAGAGGCCAAACCTATGCCTCTGTGGTTCTGTCACCCTCAGGCTATTCTGTGAAACTACTGTAAAAGCAATAATTTAGTTCACTTGGATGAGGGTTCAGGTCAAATCTTAAACATTGTAGGAAACTCATTAGTTGAGACATTCATGATAAGCCAGCTGCACAAGAGAGATCTTACAGATATTTGAATGCCCCACAGTTCTTTTCTCTCGTGGCTCTGTGGTGAGATTCTCTGAAGGTGGTGAGCGCTTTGGGAGCAGCCAAGAAACAAACCCACTTAGTCCATTACCGACAGGCAGACGGGGATCTCATTTGTCGGGAGTATATTCCAGCAAGGCAGTTCCATTGTAAGCTCTTTGCACATCGCATTTGTCAGTGTCAGTCTGTCCCAATTGGTAGAAGTCATCACACACACACACACACACACACACACACACACACACACACACACACACACACACACACACACACACACAGTCTCAAACTTAGTCATTTATCAGAAACTGTCATTCTGAAACCAAGGGCAACAAGACTTCCGCTGTCAAAGCTCTTTGAATTTATGGCTTAGTACATTTTTACCAATGGACGTCTCCAGAATATGACAATATGGCTCCTTTGTCTACATTAGGATTAAACCTGCACTCTCACGAAACTTCCAATCATCCCATTTGAGGCGCTACTTCATACAGCCACACAGAACAATTATGCGATTGTGCATTCTGTCTGAACACAGAGAGAACACTTTCCTATTACTACAGACATTAAAATGCCAACGTGTGCTCTTCAGCATAGCATACATAAGGATTACAAATTGTTAGGGTTTGGACATATAAATGATGTAAAAATAAATAGAAGCTATGGCCAAAAGCTTCAGTTTCTTGTTTTAACTAAAGTGAGTAAATTATGTTCACTTGTGTTACCTTGAAAAAAAAAAAAATTGGTGTGCAGATCAATAGGACCTTCCTGCATTGAAAAACAGACCAAATGACTCGGTACTCGCTTTGTGGTAAAAAGACAATTATTTCAGTGTGTGAGGCAGCTCCTCTGCAAACCACTGTGACTCATTCATTGTGAACAGCTGTAATTAATGTTGGCCTGACTTGTGGTTTTATAGTGAAGGAGAGTGATTAATAAAAGCTGATGCTGAATTGCCAAATGATGGAGCAGATTGAGAACCATTATGACGAACTGGGTGGGACTTGAAGTGGGACCACTTCAAACTGGAGTCATTATGGGTAGATCTAATTAAGTTAAAGAAGGACAGGGAGAATTAATCTGTGCCCCATTCTAGTCAATGTCTCAGCCAACTTTCCTAATTGATGAGGCGGAATGTGAGGGACATAACTGCGAAGATTAGTCAGTCTCTACATTACATCTGTGTGATACAAATAGCAATAACACTCAGGCTATGTTAATAAATACTTTCAAAGTCTTTATTTTATAATTGACATTGCGTGACATAATCCAACCAATCGGAATGTCACTAGAGAGTGCAACACTGCTCATCGTGGATTGGGTCGGATAGGATACGACTGTATCTGTTGTATCCACTGCTGTAACTGCAAGTACAAGAGTCCAAACTAGACCCAGCAGGCTACTACATTCACTGTAATCCAATTAAGCTTTAAATTTAATTTGTGAAATGATGACATCAGTCAGAACAATGAAATGAGAATCATTACGGAGAGACACTGTGTTTTATTACAAATCCCTAATGGAATGCCAGAAATGTCGATCCAAGATCTGAGAGAGTTTATCAGACGTGTCCCTCTATTAAACAAGAGTTTGGAGCTAAAATATAGAGGGATAATTGCTGTGACTTTTACAGATGGAGAGACAAGGAGTTATTAAAATGACAGAATCATATTTGCATACGCTTCAAAATTATCATCAGGATCAGGTAGAGGTGTCAGGAAACAACAGTTAATATATACCAAGTGTGCCAGCTGATTACTTGGGTGAATCAACTTATTAGCCTGATGATGTAAAAGCTTCCACTGCTAATGAATTCATACATATAAAAAAATCCTGTTCAATTGGACTTGTGAACAACACACTGGTCCTTGTCTTTAAATGTCTGTAAGTAAATGTGTAAGTAACTACTAGGAACGATAAAATATTTGTGAAACAGTCAAATCCTTGTATGTAACAGCAAGCAAGACCATCAGTGAAAATATTGCATTTGCTATTTTTATATGGTTTTCTTAATGCCTTTGGCTGGGTATGCTCCCCAGGAACAACAGCTGGTGTGGTAAATAAACTACTGCTTTTGGTAAAAAAACTAAAAAAACAGAAAGAGAACCTAAAAGAATAATACATCACAAGCTGACTGTGATAGGCACTACCGCTTCAGCATTGACAAGATAAAAGTGATGGATACTGTTGTTTTTGAGCGTTGTGTCTCTTTCAGAGTGAGTGAAGTGCAAATCCCTGATAGTTTTAGTTTGTATTTAAAGGTCTTCAAAGTTGGTGAGTTTGTGAGTGCATGTGTGAATAAATGCTGACAGTGTGTTGTCTGCTTCTCCTGCTGTGTGGTGGTGCAGACACACAAGGCTGAGGACAAGCTGAAAGGCTCCTAACTGGTAGATCTTCAAGGCTCAGGTGTTGTCAGATCAAACTAGGTCCATCAAAGAGCTATTGTTACTGACTAAAACTAGCATGTACTGGCTAGCTGGCGTGTGTTAGTGGTTAGCTCTCCAGTTGCAATAATAGTTCACTTACTAACCCTTTTAATAGGTCAACATGCTTCTAACCTCACTTATTTCACTTATTTTACTCTGATGCTCAGAAGAACTCTGACATTTCTAGTGTGAGCTTGGCTTCAGTTCGAAACAGGAAGGCAAATCCCACAAATTACTGTTGGCACCATGTATTACAAATCTAACAGAGACTTTGAAGGAAGCCCTTAAAATCACCAGCTCTCCTTCTGTGTCTACCAATGCGTATGTAAAAAGGAGGGATGTTTACTCACGGAGGACAATAACTCCATGGCGAAGCGACTGGGCACGGTTGGGCTCCACCGTTACATTCAGAATGGTGGGATTTCCCCCAATGATGCAGACACGGCTGTCTTTCTCTGCCTCGTGGAACATTCGCAGCAGCTGATTGGCTATGATCCCGTTCAGTGCAGATATGGCCACCATGGGTATCACAAAGGACAGTAATGCATTGACCTGTTCAGAAGGACATAAACATAGGTTAGACTTCTGAACTGACACATTGGTGAACAGCAGCCCATCACTGAATCATAAGATAACTCCAAATTGTCACATTTATTTTATAGTGCGTAACTTCTGTTGCCCCCGTTAGGCATTCTGAGTAATTACTACAACACTGTCGGCCACTCTTCATGAGGTAAGCCTTTGATGATCCTGCATGGATTTGACAGCTTCTGCAGTACGCCCAGGTATTTTCTTAGCAGTACAATCAACAACTGAAACATTTCTTGGGGGCTTCTTGGGATTTGTCTGAGCTCCTGAGCCAGTGTCAGGGGGTGACACCAGTTTGTAAATGCTCACATAGCCTATTGAGAAATACAGAAAGAGTTTTGTGGAGCTGAAAGGCTTAATCAACTTTGTGTCAACTCACTATAGGTTTAAGTCAAGGACAAAAAGTCATCAAACAAGCGAAATTGCTCCTTAGTTGCTCTTAAGAAAAGTATCAATGTTTCATGTTATATGAACATTGGGAGTTGGGCTGGTTATATACCATTGAAAATGAAGAAGGCTAAACAAGATGATATTGTATAGTAGCTAAAAAAATTAAAACAATGGATAGCCATGTGGAAAACATGGTGGAAATATGGGATTTCTGTTTCTTTAACTAGCCAATTGAGGGGAAGTTCACACAGATGTGATGTTTTTATCTGTTATTGTTTCTGTCACTTCATTAAAGTGGAATGAACATTTTCTTGATTCATTATTTTGCCCATGAAATGTAAAATATTCCATTACAATTTCTGGAGAATGACACATTTAAATAGCTTGTTTTGTCCAAATGTAGTCCAAACCACCTACATTAAGAATATTATTATAGAGGATACAATAAAGCAGTACATCTTCACCATGAATAATACTTGAAAGCTACCAATGTGTTAAATCATGGAACATGTAAAGCATAATTCTAGTGAGTGCGAGGGATGGCTGAAACGGTATTACATTTTTTTTTAGGACAATAGGACATGAGAGGTGAAGAGCAGCGGGATAAATTGTAAACACCTATGAGAAAAACAAACAGTGGGACACTTTTTGTGCTTTTCAAAATCTTTTTTGCAACCAATATATTGCCATCCTCCTTTCATTATATTCATTCACTGGAGCAGACATATGAACCAATAATGTTCCACTCTTGTTTTTTTCCCTGATAAGAAAAATACTGATTTAAATTCTGAAGCTCCAAAACACTCAAAATGAAATGAAAGTTTTCCATTTTGAGTGCTAATTTTGAGAAAATTTGGAGTGGAATGTTCTGCATAAGTCATTTTCTGTGCTGCCTCACTGTATAAAAGAAAAGAGAGAAAAGAAAGTGAGCAATGAGGATGATTGAGGAGCAGCCAGAACAGCTGACTTCTTACTAGATCTACTCTAGATCTGCATGGATGTGCAATTTGGTCATTTGTATAGATGTTTTCTGAATCATTGCAACTCACAGCTTTTACAAGGGTTTTCCCTGCAGGATTCCCCCTCCACCTATTACATACCCACTCAGATACAGTGGTGGTGTTTTTCCAGACGATGAAAAATGTTAATGGTGTTAATGAACAGGTTGGCTGACTTCTGAGGGTTCCGTGCCTTCTAGACATTGATGACTGATTAAAGTTGAAAAGCAGGGATGAGGAAAAGCAGCGAGGCAAACCCTGGCTTCAGAGTGAGACCAAACTCCTGCTCGCTTGGGAGAGCAGCCAAAACACTGGCAGAGCTAACGTGGATAATTGGAACTGAAGAGCAAAGGAATTGAGATATTAGGCAAGAATGACTTGTAGGGGAAAGGGGAACATGGAGAAAAATAACAGTGGGTGTGACTCCAGCTGGAATCTTTTTACATTTTGATGGACATCAGAACAATCTATCAGTCAGGTTACACAATCTTAAAATGAATAAAGTATGATTTAGGTCTGCAAACACAACAGGACTTTGACGTCCCCTTCGCTGAGTGCTGTCACGACTTCAACTGCGGTTAATATATAACTCTTATCGAGTGTTGAGAACCAATTACTTGAATTTACCTTCCTGTCACGAGATTTATGAATAACTGTTGTCCCACTTGTTCTTTCTGTGGAATGTGTGTCCTGGGTGGGGAATATACCCTCTTCCCACCTGATAAGAACATCAATATTATCTAAATGTTATTTAACTGAATGCAGTTCTTTTTTAATTAGTACATTTCTGTTTTTGCGAGCCTCCCATTGTTTTCTGGGGAAATGAGGGTCATGATGTGCAGTGACTGTCACAATCGCACACAAAGCACCGATTCAAGCGTATTTTGTACGTTTAGTTTATTTGTGCATATTTGCAAGCTGCATCTGTCTTTTGGCAGAGTTGTTGGGAATGCTGTTGTATTATTTTGTGACACCATGCACTAGTGCACTGTTGTGCCAGTTATGATCTCAGCCATGGTTGACTTCGGGAAATAAAATAGCAGGAGGAAATCTTGGCTCGATAGAAACGATGAACCCAGATATGATCAAGCTTGTTGTGGAAGTTTAAATGGAAACTTCCATGCCTTCTGACTACCTCAGGAGGTGCACACAGCTGGGTGTTTCACTAATGCTAACCTGGCGCTAACTTGGTTAACTTGGCTACAGCACAACCGGTAGCTAAGTTGAACACAAGCAAAATACACATTCATTAATTCAATTTTAGGAGGCCCAACCTCCTTGCTCACTCTCCACACGCCTGCTCCTTCTGATCAAGAAGTATATTGCAATATAGGCTACGTTGTTACCATAAACATTAGCAGCTGCCATTATCCACTTCACATCTTCCAATGTAACGTTTAATGTTGTGAAAAATGTGTGTTTTGGAATGAGAATATGAGTCTAAGGCAGGAAATGTGTTTGGAGTTCAGCAGAATTGGTTAAGCAGTTGGTAAATTAGTTTCAGATTGTGCACATTGTGTTTGATGTTCCTAAAAATGTGTTTAAACAATTGTGAAAAACTGTAATACTTTTGCTGCTGCTGATATGCGTAACTTTTTAAAATAATAATAAATAATAATTCATTTTATTTGAGGGCGTCTTTCATAGCACCCAAGGTCACCTTACAGGGCAGTTAAAAAACAATCATAAAAAAACACAAGAACAAGATACATTGAACAATTTACATAAGTGGGGTGAAATGGGTAGATGGAATATGTCAGTTTAAAAAGACGTGTTTTGAGACGGGACTTAAAAGTGGAAAGGGTGTCAGAATTATGGATGTCAGGTGGGAGGGTGTTCCAGAGGTGGGGGGCAGATAGGCTGAATGCCCTGGACCCCATGGTAACCAGGCGGGTGGGTGGTACAGTGAATTGAATGGAAGAGGAGGACCGGAGAGTGCGTGTGGGTGTGTTGGTGTGTAGGAGTTCACAGATGTATGAAGGAGCGAGGTTGTGGAGGGCCTTGAAGGTGAGGAGCAGAATCTTGAAGTGTATACGGGTTTTGACCGGGAGCCAGTGAAGCTGCTGAAGAACAGGAGTGATGTGATTAATAGGGGGTTTTCTGGTAATGATGCGGGCGGCAGTGTTCTGGACCAGTTGAAGCTTATGGATGGACTTGAGGGGGAGACCGAAGAGGAGGGAGTTACAGTAGTCGATGCGGGAAGTGACCAGGGTGTGAACAAGGATGGCTGTGCTATGGGGTGTAAGGGATGGGCGGAGGCGGTTGATATTGCGTAGATGGTAGTAGGCAGACCTGGTGATGTTATTGATGTGTGCTTGGAATGATAGTGTGCTGTCGAGGATGACACCCAGACTCTTAACCTGAGGGGAGGGGGAGACTGAGGTGTTATCGATAGTGATGGAAAAGCTGTCAGGTGTTGTCATGGTTGATTTGGTGCCGATGAGGAGAACTTCTGTTTTATTGCTGTTGAGTTTGAGAAAGTTGCAGGTGAACCAGGATTTGATTTCTTGTAGGCAATCGGAGAGGGAGGTGGGAGGAAGGGTAGAAGTGGGCTTGGTGGATATGTAGAGCTGGGTATCATCCGCATAGCAGTGAAAATGAATGTTAAATTTACGGAAAATATGGCCAAGGGGAAGTAGATAAATGATGAACAGGAGGGGGCCCAGGACAGAACCCTGGGGAACACCGGTAGTGACTGGAAGTGACTGGGATTTGAAAGTTTTGACTTGGATTAACTGAAAATAGACTATTGCTTCTCATACCAAAGCGTAATGATTCTCTTGACAAAAAAATTTTGCCCCGTTTTTTTATGAATTGCCGAGGTGATTAGAGCAGAGTTATGAGATAATATCCCTGTTAATTATTCTCCATACCATAAGCTCATTCGTTAACATTTCTAACTCTAGTGGGAAGAGCGGAGAAGTTTCTTTTTTCTTTTTTTTTGAGAAGTGGATAAGTGGGAGGATCAAGCATTTGTTTCTTCTGTTTCCATGGTGAATCTATGGGGTCATTATTGTATCAAAACGTTTGCAAATGCGTATTTCTGTATTTGCGATTTGTATTTGCGATTTGTATTTGCGATTTGTGTATCTGCAAATGGTTTTGTGCGTGTGCGCACAGATTTGTGTGTCTGCAAATGGTTTTGTGCGTGTGTGCACAGATTTGTGTGTCTGCAAATGGTTTTGTGCATGCACACAAAGATTTGTGTGTGTACACGGTTCTGTGTGTAGACACATCTGTAAATTATATTAATTTTGGTTCTAAAAGCTCAAATAGACTAAGTCTTTTTACAAATCTCTTTTTACAAAGCCATGGAAGAACTGTAGCAAAAGTCACGTGGTGTAGCAAAAGTCACGTGTGAAAAGACAGACACGTTGATTGGTCAATGTGTTACAGTGGCAGGACTCTTATTTTGAAAATCCCTAAACCGGATGTAAACAGAGCTTTGGCTATGAACCCATGTGGGCTATGCATGGAGGTGTCGTGGAGACAGAAGGCGAAGAGTCCTAACGGACACTGCAGTTGACAAAGCACTTCAACTTCAAGTAGTTTAAAAGTAAGTATTGATTAACAATTTTCCTTTTTTTTCTTTTCAAGAATCATTCGTTCCTATGTAAATCTCAGTGATATCGGATACGTTTGCAAAAAGGAATCCCCTCGTGAATGCGTGCCGTGGAAGGACCATTAGCTTGATGTGAAACACCGTCACAATAATTATTTTAATAACGCGAGTGAGAGTTTCAACACCGGCAATCGCTTCATCTTCGTCAGTTTTGTCCATCCAGTTGTAAGCCTTGGGTAGCTTCTCTTTTAAATATGTGAACAACAAGACCGCACAACGAGCTCCGACACCAACACACACACACACACACACACACACAATTAATATCGATAAACTTGAACCCAAAATAATGTGTCCCAAATTGTTTCCTATATATTTGTCTACAGACATATTTGGTGACTTTTAGTAAAGCGCCATAAGTTAAAAATGTACATTTTTCCAACACTTTGTTTGAAAAAAAAAATCTACCTAACATCTAACAATGAACACGTCCAGTGAGCAGCCTCAATGCTCATTATCATAGGGATATTATTCATTAAAGCAGATAATGTGAAAATATGATGATTAAGAAGCTTCATTCTGTACTGAGGAGCACGTTTTGTAGTCCAGTTCCATTGCTTATCGCCAATGCAGTGACAGTACGTCCCAACTCATATCTACAGACAATGCTTGTTCTTTTTTTAACAGCTGATGGGTTCCTTGATATAAATTAAAAGGTAGAAGTCTATGTGTGATTTGTGTAAATACATATTGATCTTTTAACATTGAGCTTGAAATCTGGGTTGAGTTAAAACAAAGGGAGGGTTGCACTGCCGAAAAAACTGCTGTTGGAAAGATGACCATTTTTATCAGAGTGACACATGTTTTCGTGCTTTTCATAATTTTTGCTACATTATGGCCATAAGTGGCAAGGCATATAGTGAGTGTGAAACTCTCTGTACTACTCATCCTGGGAAAACAACTTTGAGAAACTTTCTTGAACTTGAACTTAATTTGCTGGACACCAAGGCCGACGCTTTGTCATGAGTTTCAAAGTCAAATAGGCCACCGGCAGCCTGAGATTGCTTTTTTTGTTACTCAGACTTCTTGATTAGCATAGCCCAAAACCTATTGTTTTAGGTACCCTTGTTTAACGGTAAATAAGAGAAATGCTGTATGTCGATCTCCAGAATTGCATGTCTGCTGTGGACACTCACACTATATTATTATTCTCCTGAAGCTGAAGAAAATATTTTTCCACCAAATCTGTGAATGTGACATAATATTGAAAATGAGGTCTTCAACAGATGAAAAATAAATGGTTTCTGATCAGACGCCCCTATCGGCAGGACCACATCATGTATAAGACACTCAAAAGATGACTTGGTTGTGTCACAACTTCAGCCAGTATTTAGTTTGTTTTCATATGTCTGTTTTCCTGGGGCCGTATTCACAAAACATTTTAAGGCTAAGAATAGGTCCCAACGTGCTGATTTAGGATTAACTCTTAAAAATAAGGGGCGTTTCTCTCCTAATTTTAGGACTCCTAACTTTTTACGATAAGTGTAATTCACAAAGCATTTTAGCGCTAAAACTAGCTCCTAAATCTATGAAAAGCTAAGAGTCCTCGAGAGGACTCCTAAGTCACTAAGAGTAAATCACAGACAACCATTTGATGGTGTTTTGGAGAGATTTAATGCTAGTGAGCTTTATAAAAGGTACCTTTAATAGCTGTAAGGGTTTAATGATCTTAAAGCTATATTTAGAAAGTATAGACACATTTATATATATTATATTTATGTAAAAAACATTTATTAAGTTCCTTTTCCTGCAGTTGCTTTGGGTTTATGATGCACTGAAAGTTACTGTTGGTGTCACGTTTGGATTTAATTTCCTACTAGAATATGTGGCGCTTCGCAGCATCTCCTCCGTTCCACAGGTCCGCTACTGTATAGTTAGCGATACGTCTCGCCTTTTTCCTTCCGCATGCACTTTACGATTTCGCCGGCTGTTGTTTCTAAATTGTGAATTTCCTGGTTTGTCGCTGTCTGACTATTGCTGCATGGTCGCCATTGAGAGAAATACAGTGAGAGTGCAGCTGTTCAATGAGGATATTTTTTCCAATTCAAATCATTGTAAAATTTCAAATGAATAGACCTATGTGGCGCTATTGTAGGCTGTTTTTTGTGAACGAAGGTGTGGGAAACCCTGCAATATCTTGGTTTCATGTTAAATCAGTGTCACTTGTCATTAATTGTATATATAAACTCTTTACTTTAATACAGCAACACAATATGGATATCTCCCACAGTGTTTCTATCATAAATTCACTCTTAGGGACTCATTCCCTCTCAGCCAATCACTGTGGGCATAGAAGGTATGAACATGACGTCATCCATAGCAACAGGGTCAACCACGCCCTCTAGTCTTAGTTTAGGAGTCCCTCCCATTACTTAGTAAAAGTTGGTCTTATCAGCTTTGTGAATAGGTTTTAAGAAATTACTCCTTACTAAGAACTTTTAGTGCTCCTTAGGAGTACCCTTAGCGCTAAGATAAAATGTTTTGTGAATACGGCCCCAGGTTTACTTTCTACTCATGTCACTTCAGACCCGGCCACTCCCTCCTGCTCTGCACTCTCGGTTAATTA
The DNA here is from genome assembly GCA_949357725.1 of Hyperoplus immaculatus. Lineage (NCBI taxonomy): Eukaryota > Metazoa > Chordata > Actinopteri > Uranoscopiformes > Ammodytidae > Hyperoplus > Hyperoplus immaculatus. Next base: position 12,266,436 of record OX442360.1, on the reverse strand, counting down.
CATTCACCTGGCCTGCCCCACACTCACATGCTCCTCATCAGTTAATCAGCCCCAGTATATATTTCAGTTCAGTTCCATCAGTCAGTGCCAGATTGTGCTTAGTGCCTTCACCCAGCTTTCCAGTGGTCTGAGTTTATTCCATATCATTCTGATTCTGCCTGCCTGTTCTTGTTTTTGACCTTGGACTTTCCTTTTTGCCTGCCCCAACTGGACTTGTTTGCCACGCTGTGTTACTACCTGGTTTGTCATCCACTTTTCATTAAATCTGTTTTTGAATCTGAACTGTTTCCTGTGTCGTGCAATTGGGTTCTTGTCTGTCTTTCCCGGAAACCTGACAGGTTGGACTTAAAATAATTACTTTTCTATAACTTCTTTCTTTGGGAATCTTTGCGTATTCATCTTGAATTTGTAACTATGTGGGTGATGTGCTGGACGCCTTGCCATTACAGTAACTCCCAAAATTGTCAAGAATGACTTCCCTTCTGTTCTTTTACTTTCTTTTTTGTCATCTCCATGTCCTAACTCTTCAGAACAGATGTGAATAAAGTTTATGCATGAGACTTCACTGAATATGAAACCACCAACATCACTCAACCCTGAATGATTAACACAACCATTCATCAGCTGCCAGGTGTGAACATGAAAAGAAACACTGAGGCTTGCTGCTATTCAGTGAGACAGAAGATCCATTTTGGTTTGTGTCACCCACAGTGCAAACATGTTTTAAATAACAGTTTTAAATATGTAACGAAGCTCCATGTCCAACCTCATTTTCTATGTGTACAGACTACAGTGTCTGTCGATATGTCTTACCAATCATAAATGTAAATAATATAATATAATAGAAGTTTTCTCTGGGAGAAACTGCATGGTGTAACACTGTATCAAACTACGATAGCATCCTGTTTTGAACTCTCTTTGGTTTTCCATGCCCTCAAGAGTCGGTATTCATTTATTTGTCTTTGGATTTGGTTTGAAATGATAATGTGACCAGACCCCCAGCCATAATAACAGTATAATATGTTATGTACACAGCAGCAGTTGTAAAATGCTTTGATTGAATGTGTGGGTGTAAACTTATATACAGTATACTTATATATACTATCTATGGTGTAAACGCAGGGAGTCTGCAAATGGAAACGTGACTTGACTACTGAAGGGGGTTGAAAAGCAGCTGCAGAGGAGTAATGCTTTTTATCTAACATGTTGAGTAGCATTCATCTCTGGGTAAAAGGGTTGACCTGGAATATCCATTAAAGCCACTATGAGTAACTTGGTCCCTTGGTGGCCCCTTTGGACGAAAGCGGTAGTATTTTTACGACGCCAGCTGTCGTGAAGCTGTTTTCTAGCTCGTGCCGGAGGTGCAAGATTCAAATGATCAGGAAGCAATAGGCTATAGTGCATGTCCGTGTGTTGAAAGTGTGTGGGCACTGGACTCTTTTTGGCTCCGTGAGAGTGGTTAGTGACACAGCATCAACTAATGCCAGTCAGTGCTACACACACCTGATTGCAATGAGTTGATGCAGTGTCACCTAACTACTCTCTCTCCCGGAGCTGAAAGATTCCGTGTCCTCACAGAAAGCGAATGAACGAGAGACGGCAGTTAGTATGGATCACGATGAGGTAATGTGTTTATGTTGTTGTAAATAATGACTATTTCAGATGAATAATGGTCATCTGAGCCCTGTTTCAGGAGCTGAGCAACTCTGGGTTTTCGGTTTCAGAACAGTGGATCAGCGTTGGGTCAATCAACTCTGAGCGTGTTCACTCTGGGTTGATCGCGTGCGTATAAAGCCATCGTCAATGGATTGCTGATAACATGATTCACCATGGAAACAGAAGAAACACATGCTTGATCCTCCCACTTCTCCACTTCACAAAAAAACAAAAAAAAACAAATGCTTGATCCTCCCACTTCTCCACTTCTCAAAAAAAAAGAAAAAAAAAACTTCTCCGCTCCTCCCACTAGAGTAAGAAATATTAACGAATGAGTTTATGGTATGGAGAAGAATGAACAGGGATATTATCTCATAACTCTGATCTAATCACCCCGGCCATTCAGAAAAACAACGGGGAAATTTTTATATCAATAGAATCATTACGCTTCCGTATAAGAAGCAAGTCTATTTTAAGAATTAAGTTCCGCATATCAGCAGCAGCAAAAAAGCTGGGGCCGCACAATATTGCTGACAGTGTTTTATATTTGCTGTATTATGTAGGCAAGCTATAATAGCCTACTGTGCAGTAAACAGACTGTCGCTTCTTTTAAATGAGGAGTGAAAGACATTCATGTCAGACACTAGATTACAGTTTCCATTGTAGAGCCTGATTGATGTATTACCAGATTCCTTGTCCTCTATTGATCACAGTTTAAATTATTATATTATTTCTATATTCATATACGGCTATTTAACAAGGCTCGTCTGTGACTTTGGGATGACACAAGTGAACAGTGACGATCGCGTGCGGCCACAGCCGCAGAATTACATTTCAACCTGACATAAATCTGTTCAGTGGCACAGAAGTTAAAAACTCCGTATTAATAAAAAGAAGAATGATATAGGCCTACATACAATACAAATAGGTTTATTAATCTGAATGTACACGATGTGTAAGGTGGCTGCCATATGAACGAACGAGGGCTGAGAACAAGGCTACTGATCAGATAAATGATCGATCAAACGTAAAATCATCGGTACATGATTAAAACATCCCTATGGAGATTTCTATGGATTGAATTGCTTTAAACTGTACAGGGACGCGTTGTAACTGCGACTCTTTCTTCAGTCGGAGCTGCAGCGTAATAAACTCAGGGAAGCTCTAACCCCCTCCCGAGCAGGTTAGACCCACGGCGTATGTTGCCGCAGTAACTGACTCTCGGTTGCGCTGAACCGGCTACCTAAAACGGGAAACCGAGAGTTTCCACTAACTCAGAGCGAACAAACTCTGGGTTGCCTCAAAACCAGCTACCTGAAACAGGGCTCTGATGATGGTGAGGCAAAGTAAACTTTGTGTTAGTACCGCTCATTCATTTAGGAGTAAACACTGCAGTCTAGTATGCTCCCGTGAAATTGTGTATACGTCTAACACTCTCCCTTTTTGCTTTTCTTCGTTGCATTTTATTTATTTTTCTTTGATGGTTCAGCCCCGTTATCAGTCATTATGACGACAAATAACCAGGCTCCCCTTCCCTCACCTGGAGGGATAGGCTTCTGAAATCGCATTGCTGCGCCACACTGAAATCTGCGACCAATACGAATATGTGACCATAGAGCTTGAACGTGCGAACCGAAAATCGGACTGGGTGTGCGACCAGACCAAACGCAGTAATAAAAACTATATAAAAATGTCTTTCTTTGCACTGATGGTCTCGTTTGCTGTTAAAGGTAATTTATGATTATCAGAGGAAACATGAGGCTGTTTAAAAGATATTTAAATGTTACTCGTAGCTGCTTTAAAGCAGCTAAACGTACAAAAAACAAAGTGATAAGGTCAGCAACATATTGCTACAAATGGAAACACAGAAAGCAATACAATTATCCTACATACTACGCATGTTGTTTTGTTTTAACGGTTCAGTAAGCAAAATGGTTCTTTTAGCTAATTTCCTGTCACTGACTGCAGTTAGCTGTCCCCTCCCTCGTCCCCACGTCACCACATTAATGCACTGGGGTCTTCAAGCAGCGAGTTATCTAGCATCATCTCAAAAAAGTAAGTTTGATAAAACATGATAAAAACCATCAAAACAGACATAGGAAAGGACTTTTACGTGCTCCGCCATTGTAGGCGCATAAACATTCACCCATCTGTCGCTCTGCGCGTGCACTGGCAGTGAGACGGGTGACGGTTTCTAGCGTTCTCTCTTCTGATTGGATATAAGTTTCGGGATCTCCGAAAAGTTTTTCTGCCGATTACATGCAGAGCGGGTGACTGAGAGATCGGCGTTATGAAACGCGCACACTATGTAAGTGATCACTGTATGAATAAAGAGCGATTTAACACTTATATTAAAGCGGCTACGAGTAACATTTAAATATCTTTTAAACAGCCTCATGTTTCCTCTGATAATCATAAATTACCTTTAACAGCAAACCAGACCATCAGTGCAAAGAAAGACGTTTTTAAATAGTTTTTATTACTGCATTTGATCTGGTCGTACACCTAGTCCGATTTTCGGTTCACACGTGCATGCTCTATGGTCACATATCCGTATTGGTCACAGATTTCAGCGTGGCGCAGGAACGTGAATTGAGAAGCCTATCCCTCCAGGTGAGGGAAGGGGAGCGGGAGCCTTGTTTGATACAGTTGTTTGTCGTCATAATGACTGATAATGGGGCTGAACCATAAAAGAAAAAAAAGAAAATGCAATGAAGAAAAGCTAAAAGGGAGAGTGATAGTCGGGCGGGAGGGCGTTGCCAAGCAACGTATACACAATTTCACGCAGCGAAACTAGACTGCAGTGTTTACTCCTAAATGAATGAGCGGTAGCCTACTAAAACAAAGTTTACTTTGCCTCACCAGCATCATCAGATGACCATTATTCATCGGAAATAGTCATTATTTACAACATAAACACATTACCTCATCGTGATCCATACTAACTAACTGCCATCTCTCGTTCATTCGCTTTGTGTGAGGACACGGGGACTCGTTCAGCTCCGTGAGAGGTGACAATGCATCAACTCATTGCAATCAGGTGTGTTTAGCACTTACTGGCATTAGTTGATGCTGTGTCACCCATAGACTCACGGAGCCGAAAAGAGTCCGGTGCCCTCACACTTTCAACACACGGACACGCCACGCACCATATTGCTTCCTGATTATTTGAATCTTGCACTCCCTGCACGAGCTAGAAAACAGCTTCACGACAGCTGGCGTCGTAATAATACTACCGCTTTTGTTCAAAGGTGTCGCCAACGTGCCGACTTACTCGTAGTAGCTTTAACATAAATAAAAATAATAATTTCCTTCAATTAAACAACAACAAAACTGAAGTAATTGTCTTTGGTGCCAAAGATGAACAATTAAAAGTCAGCGCACAGCTTACATCTGTTATGCTAGAAACCACACACCAAGCCAGAAATCTTGGTGTTGTCATAGACTCAGACTTGAATTTCAAGAAACACATTAAATCAATTAATAAGTCAGCATACTACCACCTTAAAAACATATCAAGAATTAAAGGACTTATGTCTCAGCAAATTTAGAAAAACTTCTCCATGCATTTATCTTTAGTAGACTTGACTACTGTAACAGTGTCCTTGCTGGCCTTCCAAAAAAATCTATCAGACAGCTTCAGCTAATTCAGAACGCTGCTGCTCGAGTCCTCACTATGACCAAAAAAGTGGATCACATTACCCCAGTTCTGAGGTCTTTACACTGGCTTCCTGTCACTCAAAGAATTGATTTCAAAATACTGATGTTGGTTTATAAAGCACTAAATGGTTTAGCGCCAAAATACATTACTGATCTGCTGATACGTTATGAACCGTCCAGAGCCCTTAGGTCATCTGGGACAGGTTTACTTACAGTCCCAAGAGTTAGGACTAAACGAGGAGAAGCAGCTTTTAGTTTTTATGCACCAAATATCTGGAACAAACTCCCAGAAAACTTGAGGTCTGTCTGCTGCAACCCTCAGTTCTTTTAAATCGAGTCTGAAGACTTTTCTGTTTCCATTTTAACCTGTACTTTTTATTTTATTTAAATGTTTTACTTCTTTTCATTCGCTTTTAAATGTCTTCTATGTGTTTTATGTATTTTAATCTTGCCCCTGTAAAGCACTTTTAGTGGCCTTGTGTTTGAATTGTGCTATATAAATAAACCTGCCTTGCCTTGCCTTGCCTTGCCTTGCTTACTTCACCTTTAATTTTGTCACCACTTTTAGAACCTGGGTGATCATGAACTCAACACCAGTATGCCCTGCAGACATGCAGGCCGAGAAGTACATGCAGACTGCTGGCATATGCTATAATGATTAAAGAATGAGCAGTTCCGTTCGAATAATGAATGGTGCACACAGTGGGGCAGAGGATGTCGGCCGACATTACGCATCTGATGAGATGCCATTAAATGATTCTCGACCAAACTATTACTGCAGATGAGCGCAAACAACCAATGTTTCATCCACTTCCTGCCTCAGCCTTCATGGCCTGCTGATTTTTCAATCACAGTTTAAACTACGGGAGCACTTTCAGTCTCTTGAGTTTGGAAGAGGAAGAGAAGGAAAACAGACAAGCCTGTCAATATCCTTTATTCAATGAGGTAAAATTCATTGAGATTAAAATCTCTTTTCAAAATGCCCTTTCCAAGAAAGCAGCACTATGATGATATAAAATAAAATAAGCACATCCAACAATGTCACATACTATTCTCATATACTACATTCAGCATCCAATACATATAATACAAGATCAGGGACAAGAATACTAAACAAATGTAAAGTGAGTACAGTTAAAAGTAAAATAAAATAAAATAAAAGATACACTAGGACAGATAAAATATATAAACCTGTTTTCACGAAGATAACACTTAACTAACAATTGCATTGACTCTACATATATAGTATCCCTCCTGTTATGTTCATTTGTCGGGAACAGCAATGGTGTTCCGGGTCAATTTGACCCGGTGCATGTTTAAATCTCCAAAAGATGTCCTAAACCAAAAAGAATCCTAACAAGCAGTGTGCACATGTCATTACCAACTCCATTACTAACTATTCTATCAATATTTAGTGCAATGTGGTGTTCCTTTCCTCTGACAGGTAATGGTTCAATGAGGATAATTCACTCGTTTTTCATTAAAAAAATACATGTTCAAACTTGTTTTGTAATGTTTCACCACTTTATTACTTTTGGAACCCTGGAGACAATGTGAAAAGTCTCCAGAGACATTGTGGCTTGAAATATAGCCCTGCCTGTCTCTGCATCCCACATACTGGCTGTCAATTCATCCTTCGGCCCCAGCCAGGATGAGGAGCCCCAAATACGCATCTAAATGTGTTTTGTCCAGCTCCTTCCACTTTTCCCCAAAAACACACCTCCCTTCCAAATTAGTCATTTCCAGAATGATTTTCTGTATTGAATCTGGCATGACCAGCTCAAAAGCTGACTTGATGTCAGTCACACGAGTCAGTGCCATCCTAGTGGGCCCTGGCACTGTCTTTAAGGTGAAACTCGAAAAATTAGAATATCGTGCAAAAGTTCATTTATTTCAGTAATTTGACTCAAAAGGTGAAACTAATATAGTATATAGACCCATTACATGAAAGGTGAGATATTCAAAGCCTTTATTTGTTATAATTTAGAATATTATGGTTTACACAGCTTATGAAAACCCCAAATTTAAAATCTCAGAAAATTTGAATATTACATGAAATCAATAAAAAAAAAAGGGATTTTTAATACAGAAATATCAGCACTCTATAAAGTATAATCATGCATGTGTACTCAGTACTTGGTTTGGATCCATTCTGCATCACTTCTTGCCTTAATTCCAATTCATTTTCAATGATATTCTAATTATATGAGTTTCACCTGTATGTTTTCAGACGCATATTTGGGGATGAATTTCACAATTTGTTGACATGAATGTCTTGCTTGGAGGAATAGGAATAGCAATTCCCTCATCTGGTTCAAATTCAGAATCATTAGAATCAGAATTTAGCTCAAGATACATCCTCCTCTATTTCACTAGCATGATCAATGATGACTTCCAGAGCCTCCTGGACTGTCATCCTTTTGCTTCTGCTGCTCATTTTGTAAAGGTCTGCATGACAGAATGTAATGTCGGTAGGACTCCCATGCAGAGAATATTTTATATGTTTTGCCCCTCCCCTGTTGAGTGTCCACTGAATGTGGGTGGAGTTATCCCAAGGGAACATAAATGGTTCCCGTCAAAAGTCATAACACTTGCAACTGTGTGTGTGTGTTTGTGGGTATGTGTGTGTGCGTGTGTGGGCGTGTGTATATGTGTGCGTGTGTGAGATTTGGGTGAAATATGTCTCACAGTTGTAAAGAAAGAAATGGGCCGTTTCTCAATTCGCGTTCTTTTCTGTACTTGTGTACTTGTGTTCTCGTAAAACGTCATAAACCATAGCCCAAGTACTGTTCCAATTCAAAGTTCGCATCAAGTCAAGTACCCGGAAGTGTTCCTGATGTGTTCTTCAACTGGCCATTCTATCGAGGATGCATCGGTGGTGACTTGTGCGGACTTGGGGCCGTTAGATATCCCAGAATGCATTTCGCAGCGTAGTAGCAGAGCAAGGAGGCAGAGTCGGCAGAGGCGGACAAGGCGGAGAAACCCACAACTGTAAGCATAATTATTACTATTTTATAAATACTACTTTTGTTTCAGAATACCGGTATGTTGTTTTGAAGTTTTTATTAGATGATAATTTAATTCTCCAACCTGTCAAATCCTACTTAGCTCCGTAAACGTCCGACTGCTAGCTTGCCCAGCTGTCCCACGGGATTTCTAGCTTCCCCCGCGGGACAGCTAGCTTGCCCCGGGGGGATTTCTAGCTTCCCCCACGGGACAGCTAGCTTTCCCCGGGGGACAGCTAGCTTGCCCCGGGGGATTTCTAGCTTGCCCCGGGGGACAGCTAGCTTCCCCCCTGGGACAGGGACAGCTAGTCCCGTTTGGGGGTGCAAAGTTGTGGTTCATAACCGTATGGTGAATTGCCCTGATGTGGGACACTGCTTAACCTCGGATACCTAAGGTCCATCGCATTTATCTCCTATTTCTGACACATGTTAATAGATAATATTGTTGTCAAATCCAAGCAGGGGTTCCCTGTGATTGAAATCACATGAATTCACAAATTAATGCTAAAGGCTCTACATTTGAATGGTATCATGTATTGGTCAAATGTATTGGCTTGATATGTTAATATATTACATAAGTTGTAATTGCAAATACTGTCCTCACCCTATGTTTTTTATGTTTACTTTATTATACTAGCTATGTTTTTTGAGCAAATTGTTTTGATAGCAACAGTGTTTTTTATATTTTACATTCACATGTATACTGGCAAATTCAGTTACAAATGGACTTCAGGAGGCAAGAGTTTCAAGAAGAAAATCGCTACTTTATTTAGCATAAAAAACAGAAGATGTCTGCTGAAAGTTGACTCATTCAGCATCAAGTCTTTTATAGACTTCAAACATGGTTAAACTCAACATGCCAAGCAAGTTAAAATCAGCTAATTTAAATATTAAAAACTGTACACAGAGGAGAATAAAACATGTCATTACAAATATGTACATTTATTTACAAAGCTAGGAATATTTACAAACCATGTTCTTATTATTATCTCCAGAGACCTAAGGAAGATGGCCCACCAGCATGTTCTGATGATCCCAAACGACCTCTCCACAATGTTGCTCTCTCTGGCCTTTTGTACCGGGCTTCAATATGACCTGGTAATCAAAATTCACATGGATGGGTGGCGGTAGAGCCTAATGATGGCCACGGGACGCTGCAGGCAGGAGTACCCTCCATCACCCAGCAAGAAGTAGGTGGGTACGGGGCCTAATTGTAGAACGGGGAACGCCGGAGCACGAGAGCATCATGCACCGACCCCGGGTTCCCGATGTAAATGTCTATACATTTGCTCTTAGCATCACAGATACCCTGCAGGATGATGGAAGTGAAGAGCTTCCTGTTAAAGTAGCTTTTCTTCTGTTCTGCAGGTGGCAGAACTCTGACATGGCACCCATCAATGCCCCGGCAGCAGATCTGAAGGCCGAGCAAAGCCTGCCCCCACCTCCTCCATCTCCTCTGGCTTGGGGAAATGGATGACCCGATGGAGGATGGCCTCCACCACGCCATGGACCGTCACCCTGCACAACGCACCACAGGCCAGCTTGAATTTGGGACGCTGCTGGCCTTGCTGCCGGAAGAAAGCCCATGAATGGAGCCATGAGGTCGAGGTGCTGATGGGGGTAGCCTGTCGAAGCTATCCTGGAGAGCCCAAAGGCTGGCTTCAGGTCCCCCTCCAGAAAAGAAGACAGCCAGGATAGGCACAGGGGTGTTGAGCTTTGTGTACAGCTGTGAGCTGCTTCTAAAAATAATAATAAATATATTTTTAACATCGTTGATTCAGTTATTTACTATTTATATTATTTATGTTTATTGTGTGTGTGGATATATAGCCCTGGAAAAAAATTAAGAGACCACTCCAAATGTTCAGTGTCTCTTGTTTTATTTTTAAGAGGCATATGTTTGGCTTAAAATGAACATTTTGATTTTATACTATAAAGTACTGACAACATTTCTTCCAAATTCACAATTAAAGTATTGTCATTCAGACCATTTTCAATAAGTAATTTAGAGATAAGACATTTTAAGAAAAATCCGGACTGGTCTCTTAATTTTTTCCGGCCCTATATATATTTACTATTGATAGATAGATATACCATTATATGCCATGCTTATTTGTTTATTTTAAGTACAATCAATTGCAATTATGTATTTAATATGTATTGTCTGCTAAGAAGTGTTAAAGTCTATCAGAATTAAAAAATCCATTAAACATTTTACTTGTTTGATCAGTAAAGGGCCTATGAATTATTACATGCCTAGGTTTTTTTTAATACATTTTAGCCTGTTATATATGTTGTGTGTAGCTTTAAGGGGCTTCAACTTTCCACCCTGTGGTAAAATGATAATTCACTCATTACAGTCAAGTGTATTTATCAATATTAAACGATAAATTGAAAGGTTAAAAACAAGCCATAACAATAAAACACAAACGACGTGAGATAGACAACTGAGGAGGGCTCGTCTCCACCGCATCCCAGCTCTGTAGCACAGTTAACGAGCCGAGGTGATGACGCCATCGAGTCCGCTGCCGTTCCAATTGCAGGTGCGTGCTCCCGTTCTCGGAAGTCTGGACTTGGAAGTTCGGACTTGGCAAGTTCGAACTTCGAAGTCCACAAGTCCGAACTTTGCGTACTTGGAATTGAGAAACGGCCATGGTCTTACATTTCTGACACCCTATTACCTCCAGTTTTACTGCCGGGTCAAATTGACCCGAACATTATCTATGTGATATAAACATGCAGGGGGTGGTTGCAAATGTGTGAGATGAAATATTTTCATATTATATGTTGATTACCCTAATTAAGGCAAGCAGAAGAAGTTTCATACTGAAAAAATAATTTTAACTATTTTTCCTAGATCTTCAAACTTTGAAATGGGTCAATTTGACCCGGAACATAGCAGGAGGGGTATATCTAACCGTACAAACAAACATATATATATATATATATATATACACATACATACATACATACATACATACATACATATATATATATATATATATATATATATATATATATATATATATATATATATATATATATATATATACAGTGAAGAAAATAAGTATTTGAACACCCTGCTATTTTGCAAGTTCTCCCACTTAGAAATCATGGAGGGGTCTGAAATTTCCATGGTAGGTGCATGTCCACTGTGTGAGAGATAACCTAAAAAGAGAAAATCCAGAAATCACAGTCTATAATTTTTTTAACAATTTATTCGTGTGATACAGCTGAAAATAAGTATTTGAACACCTGTCTATCAGCTAGAATTCTGACCCTCAAAGACCTGTTAGTCCGCCTTTAAAAGTCCTCCTCCACTCCACTGTATTATCCTGAATCAGATGCACCTGTGTGAGGTCGTTAGCTGCATAAAGACACCTGTCCACCCCATACAATCAGTAAGACCCAAACATTCAGCATGGCTAAGAGCAATCAAGAAGCATATCAAGGTTCTGGAGTGGCCTAGCCAGTCTCCAGACCTAAATCCAATTGAAAATCTTTGGAGGGAGCTGAAAGTCCGTGTTACTCAGCGACAGCCCAGAAACCTGACTGATCTAGAGAAGGTCTGTGTGGAGGAGTGGGCCAAAATCCCTCCTGCAGTCTGTGCAAACCTGGTGAAGAACTACAGGAAACGTTTGACCTCTGTAATTGCAAACAAAGGCTACTTTACCAAATATTAACGTTGGTGTTCAAATACTTATTTTCAGCTGTATCACACAAATAAATTGTTAAAAAATCATAGACTGTGATTTCTGGATTTTTCTTTTTAGGTTATCTCTCACACAGTGGACATGCACCTACCATGACAATTTCAGACCCCTCCATGATTTCTAAGTGGGAGAACTTGCAAAATAGCAATATATATAAAATATATATATATATATATATATATATATATATATATATATATATATATATATATATATATATATATATATATATATATATATATATATATATATAGTAAAAACAGGGACCATAATAGACATGATTGCACCACACACACATACAAGGACAAAAGCAGTATGAGGTCAAAGCCGCAGCTGCCCTTTGTATGGTGTGTTTTGATCACAGTGCTTTACACCTCCTTTAGATGTTGCCCCAGCGCAGCTCAGCTTTCACCTTTTATCAGTTTGACAACCCTCCCAGGAGACGGTGCATGTTTGGTTGGTGTTAACAGACTCACTTTCATGCCTTGAGCTGTCCATTGGGATAAAGCAGCATTAATATTTGGTTTGTCTTGAAAAGTCTGTAAATACTAGTCGAGTCGTGAGGCTGCAACTTACTTAACGATGACACATGCCTTGTCTATTAAATGTAAAAAACTGTGATTTCAGTAAAATTAAATAAAAGTTAAATTAAATGCTGACTGCTTTGCAATACACCGTGTTCCAAATGATTATGTAAATTGGATTGAAGTGTCATAAACATTCAATGTTTTGTTTTTCAATTAAACTCATGTATGATATTGTCTATGCGTTCCGAATCGCATACTCTTTCTTTTTTCTATTCTACATTCTTTATCCGACGATAAAATAATCTAGTTAGGATGCAGTAGGCATACTATTGGGACATACTTTACTCTCTTATTTCATCATAACATTGCGCCTTGCTTTTATATCCGTCGCATCCCCGTTTGTTTTCATATGGAGGCTTCGTCGATGTGACGTCACTTCCCGTGCGCACTGGATTGTGGGTCAGAATCGCCCAAATAGGATGCACTTTTCAACACTAACAATCTTGGCCGCATGAAGTAGGACATCCGGGTACTTCTAACCATCCTAAATCTGGCCACAAGAATCGGGACATCCTAAATCTTTTTTCTACATACTATATAGTAGAAAGTATGCGATTCACCTGTGATAATTAGTTTGCCATGTGAGCCCAATCAAAGGAAATCTACTTAAGAAGGACGTTCCACATTATTAAGCAGGCCACATGTTTCAAGCACTATGGGAAAGAAAAATTATCTCGCTGCTGCCGAAAAGCATCAAATAGTGCAATACCTTGGACAAGGTATGAAAACATTAGATATTTCACGAAGATTTAAGTGTGATCATCATACTGTGAAGATATTTGTGGCTGATTCAGAGCACAGACGGGTTCGTTTGGATAAAGGTAATATTAGGAAGGTTTCTGCCAGACAAATTCATTGGATTAGGAGAGCAGCTGCTAAAATGCCATTACAAAGCAGCAGACAGGTATTGGAAGCCACTGGTGTCCCGCAAACCTCAAGGTGTAGGATCCTCCAGGTTTGCAGCTGTGCATAAACCTATTATTCGGCCACCCCTAAACAATGCTCACAAGCAGAAACGGTTGCACTGGGCTCAGAAATACATGAAGACTAATTTTCAAACAGTCTTGTTTACTGATGAGTGCCGTGCAATCCTGGATGGTCCAGATGGATGGAGTAGTGGATGGTTGGTGAATGGCCACCATGTCCCAACAAGGCTGTGACGTCAGCAAGGAGGTGGCGGAGTCATGTTTTGGGACGGAATCATTCGGAGAGAGCTGGTAGGCCCCTTTAGGGTCCCTGACGGTGTGAAAATGACCTCGGCAAAGTATGTTGAGTTTCTGACTGACCACTTTCTTCCGTGGTAAAAAAAAAAGAAGAACCCTGCCTTCCGTAGTAAAATCATCTTTATGAATGACAATGCAGCAAAGAATACCTCTGTGTCATTGGCTGCTATGGGCATAAAAGGAGAGAACCTCATGGTATGGCCCCAATCTCCCCCTGACCTCAACCCTATTGAGAACCTTTGGAGCATCCTCAAGCAAAAGATCTATATCTATATCTATATCTATATCTATATATATATATATATCTATATCTATATCTATATATATATATATATATATATATATATATATCTATATATATATATATATATATATATATATATATATATATATATATCTATATATATATATATATATATATATCTATATATATATATATATATATATATATATATATATATATATATATATATATATATATATATATATATATATATATATATATATATATATATATATATATTTATATATATATTTATATATATATATATATTATCATTTGTACTACATTACAGGAAACCAAAACAGTAGACTGGTTCCATTGGGTTCCATTGGGTATGTTGATATAAATGGTGAATGGACTAACAGCCATTTTATTCACCCATTCACAAACATATTCACACACTGATGACAGAGGCTGCTGCCCATCAGAAATGCCTGAGCCTAGATCTAACTACATTGTTTGCCTCTCATTAACCCATTCACACACACTGGTACACCAATCGCAGCAGCCATCAGGAGCAATTTGGGATTCAGTGCCTTGCCCAAGGACACTTGCAGGAGGCGGGGGATTGAACCATCAACCCTGCGATCACTGGACAACCACCTTAACTGCTTGGCCACATCATTTCAGTGTTTGTTTAAAACGAAACACATTTTGCTGTCCACTTTAGCTTCTTGATTTTGTTCACTCTTACCGCTCTACCACTTGACTTTCCAGCAGTAACAAGGAGCTGTTTTTTTTGAACAAGTTCTGAAAACCTAACGCACAGTACGCTACCTGCTCAGCAGCAAACAGACATAGTTTGTCTCCGTGGTCGAGCAATAACCAGGTACATTTCCCTTGTGAATGAGATTGAGTTTGGAGATTGAATTTATTGGGTTGACATAGACAAATGTTCTCTTATTTTGCATGCTGACTGTGTGTTAACATGTGGGCAGACAAGCTCGCTCTATAAGTTTATCACGCATTGATGCTGTGTTTACAGCGTGTAGAACCACCACTAAATTGCCAAACAAGAATGTTGTATGTTACACGAAACCTCTGAAATATCAATATTGGCATTGAAATAAAAAGATCATAATTTTATATCCTTGATAACTTTTTACTTTATTTGTCATATTCATTCAGCTGCAAGTCCCAGTCAGTCATTTGGGATGTAAAGTACTGTGACAAATTGACATCAATTGTCAAATGTTTAAAAACCATGTTGTTGCTAATTACCCCAGCAGAACTGTAACACGATTCTATTGGGAAACAAAAGCATTTACCAACACGTTGGCAATATGAGTGCAGATGACTGTATCATTGTTCAACTGAAGAAGTGTGTCAGTTTCCTAATTATATTTCATAAATGCGTAAAAGTCAATTCCTCCTTGTGTTTCTCACTCTTTAGAAATACAAAATTACTAAATAGTTTCCAGTGCAGTGCTAATCATATTGAACACACACACACTCCCACAATCTGTGCCTGCCATTGTAAAAACAAATGTAACTTTTTTGTAAATTTAATTTTTTTCTACTTCGGAAGTTAAATTCAATTAAAGAATGTTTACAATGACTGATGTTGTTTACCAGAATCTGGTTCCTTGTGTCACTTAGTCTGTAAGCACCCATTTTGTCATTCTGCTGCATGGTTTCTGGACTCAATGCCATTGCACAGCACAGTTATACAATTTCAGTAATGCCATGTCATTTGGCCAGGATGAAGACATGCTGTGTATTCATCAGTCGTGTTTTATATCCTTGCTTACACCGAACATTTTTATACAAGATCTCCATGGTCTTATGTCTGCTCTTTCTTTTTGGAATGGCTATGAAACTGCAGACCTCATTTCCGTCAAATAGGAACAAAAAGAGAACAAAAAGCCAATTTAACCCCAAATGACTGAGAAACATCATTCAATTACCGCTGACATGTTTGCTTAAACCTTTCTCTCACTCAAAAGTGACACAGAATGTCTTCTCAGTGTCCTTCCTTAGAAAAACCTCTTTGGGTCAACACTCATTAAGTCAGTGCTTCTGGGGGGGGGGGCGCCGTGAGTTGTCGGGGGGGGGGGGGGGGGTTGCGGGCTGCCTTGATTTCCAACTGACAAAAAAAATTAATATTATTATTTTTTTTTTAGTGCTAGCTAGCGATGTGTGCTTGTGTATGGTTATATCCGCGCGAAAGGCCGCGATTTGCAGTAAATAATTGTCCACGTGTTTCTCCAAGTGTCTCTGTAGGCTATTTAAAAATAAATCAAGCAAGTTAGTAGACTAATAATAACATTAATGAATTATTGGTTATCGCATCACAGAAGGCCTATTGGCCTATAATAATAAAAAAACACCACCTTAACTATGTTTACAGTTTAAAAATGTTTTGAATAAAATGCAAACCTCAGTGAATAATTTGCTCTTGTTTCTCTGTCCTGAGATTCACACAGACTGAGCAGTCTTGTTTAAATGTTACAAATTGAGCTAATGAACTGAACTTTGAATTTTTTTGCTGCAGAAGTTATCTAAGCTAATTTTTGGTATCTAATTTGATAATACGGTGATTGTATGCAGAATGCTCGTGCCAGAAACTCATACAGTGGTTTTGTACAGATAAATAAATAAATATTAGCAGGTTCTCAACAGTATTTCAATTTAGGGGGGGCGCGAGAAAATTTCTGTCCCCTAGGGGGGGCATGACAGATAGTAATTGAGAACCACTGCATTAAGTTAAGTTGTGTGTACCTAAGACATTCATATTCTGCTGTGTTTATGTTTGTCTTTCGTCATTGACAGTGTTAGGCATGACGTGTTATAGGTGAGCGTGAGTGGGGAATCTGAGAAAATGGGTGCGTATCAGCCCAGGGGATGGAATTGCTCTGCCAGCTACCCATAATTAAATGTGATTCGCTTATTTCCAAAGCCAATCGACTACATAGCGAGCCAAAATGGTGGCACCACTGTGCGGGGCCGAACTCATCGCCCTCTCCTCCTTTCTGAACTGCCAGATGATTATTTAGGGAGGGGATTTTCTCTTTGTAATATGTATGACTGTTATTTCATTGTGCTGAACTGTAAAATCTCAATAAAGAGATGTTTAATTATTATTTTTAAATAGCCACACTTGTCTGCAACTGGATGCAGTGTAGTTGCAAAATACCTGCCATTCTGATGTATTTTTGTTCTCAGTTACATTGAATATGCCGTTTCTGTTCACATTGTTTTCTCCTGTTTATTTTATAGGGAGCTAAGCTATTGTAAGCTATTTCTTTATTTTGTCAGGTTATATTTGCTTGATTTTTTCATCCTTCATCTAACCTGCAGTTAATTGTCAGCTCCATCTTTTGTAAATACATAAAATAACTTCTGTTTTTTATTATTATTGCAATTTTGTAGAAATAAAGTGTTCAATCATATTCTGATGTTATATACCTGTGATTAAGGTGAAGTCTCATGAGATCTTCCAACACGTTCTCACAACGTGAAGTTCATAGCAGTGCAACAGCAGAAATGAAGCACATTGTCGTCCCACATGATACAACATAACAACAATGATTAGACCCTGCTTGTCTCCCCTTAAAATGAAATGCATCGAAAGAGTTCATCCAAGGACTTTATTCTGTACACTATTTACAGATCAGTGCAGCCACATTTGGACGCTGAGTAAAGTTCAGCCATTTCTGCTGGGAGCAAAACTTTATATTAGTGCTGTCAGTTTAACGCGTTATTAACGGCGTTAACGCGAACCCATTTTAACTGCGTTCATTTTTATATCGCAAGATTAACATTCTTTTTGGCTTAACACACTTTGTAGTTTTTTCACATGCTGTTGCAACAACTAGAAATGTTAGAAACACTACAACACCACACACTATACATGTAGTTCGCAGTTTAGTTACTGTTTATTCAAACTGAAAATGTTCTACTGTAAAACTACACATTAAAATAATTTAACTGGCAGAACGCCTAAACGTCAAGACAAATTTGACTTTGACTTTTATTTTGAAGCAGAATCCATAGCAATTCCTATTTCTCTTCAACATGTATTTGCACTGAATTGTAAAGTATGATATTTAAAAAGAAATACACTGAATTACAAGGGTGTAAAGAATGTGTGTGATAAGAGCATTAAAATGAGAAAAAATAATGGGGCAAAAAGAAATGGACATTTAGAATTGATAAAAATGTGCGAATAATTGCGATTAATCTTGAGTCAACTATGACATTAATGCGATTAATCGCACACTTGACAGCACTACCATAATGAAGTGATTATTTCTGTCCACATTTATTGATATTTTGTTCATAAATTCTTTGTTTAATATACCGGGATGCAATTACAAAGTTTCATAGTGTATTTAAATATGAATGGAAGTTATGAAACACACATTCAAATATAGTTGGAAATCAACACAGGGACGGTCACCATAATCAAAACGTGCTTTTGAAAAAAACATTTAACACTGTCCCTGAATGAACAGAACCGCCATCGGATGAATAATAGATGTTTCATGTTTTGTTTTTTTAATAAGACATTTAACAGCCCTGAAAGGCAGCCAGAAAGGAGCTGTGGAAAGTCCTCAACAATAGCAGACCGGACCGATTTTCGAAGATCAAGGAACGAATGAAGGAGAGGGTGAAGTCATTTAAACATGATCAAGATTTAAATTCTTTTGGGATATCCTCATTTCCCTAGTAAATAAAAATCATCAAAATACAGTAGTTTGTTCTGTTTATGGCTAAAGTGACTTCCCTTTCCCAAGTATCACGTCACGTGACAATACAAAATGATGGAACGCATGTCCTTGTAACAGCCTTTCCTGGATGGAATGGAAAGAAGTTCTAATACCATTTGCTTAAAATAATTGATCAGAATTATTACCCATGAATAACTGTCGTTTAGTGACTGTTTGAATGCTGTTTAAAACCAGTATTTATCTTTATCTCCGGCACACTACTCTCATAATTGCCATGATCTGGTTCAAAGTGAAGATCTTTCTCTCCTTCAGCTGGAAATAATCAAACTATTTGCATCATGGTGACATTGTTTGGACAGAAGCCTCTGCCCTGGCTACATGCTATGTGTCATGCACTCTTTTATATTACGCTCACAGATACGATCTCTGATTTAAACACATCCGACTCTTGCCTCATCTCTAACATTCACGCTAGAGAATGTGAGCAGAGTGCCTAAACATGCTTTCACAATGACCTGCAATGTGCCGATATTTCATCACTTACCAACACCCTAACTGTGAAATACTGAAAATGTAATGAACAATTATTCTATGCAAATCTGCTCTCTCCATCCAAACCCTAACATATTTTCCAACAGATAACCAGTGTATGCGGAGTTAAAAAAATTATTATCTGATTTGTGATTTTAGTGGTTGATTTGGAGAAGTTCATAACGACAAAAGTGCCATCGTTTCATTTGAAATTCTACATTTATCAATCACTGGGCAAGGGAAAGGCGTTTTGAACAGCAGAGCATGGGAAGCCATTTGTGAGGCCTTTTTCTTTTTTTAACTGCTAACTGTGGCCAGAGAGGAATTATTGCATTATTTTTTTAATAACGAGCACTATCTGCAAGGACACACTAGTGTGAGTCAGCCACTATATGGCTACTCTAAAGTCTATTTTCTTTGTAGTGGTTACTTCCCCATTTTATTCTCAGGAATGTACATCTTTTCAATAATACAAGACTTTTGACTGAGTGTGAAAAAGCTCTCACCTGTAACAACCTAGCAAAAGTCAGCAGCCTTGCTAGCTTTATTGCTGATGTAACCATTCGTTCAAAAGGTTTATTCAAAAAACTGAATTTTGACTAACAGTGGAAATATTACATTTCCACACTCAACTAAATCTTCTGATGCAATGATAATAAACCCATAATAAAATTACTTTTCAATTTACATTGCAACGTGTCAGAGGAAACAGGAATATTTCCAGTCTTATGTAGTAGGCTAGTAACATAGGCTTTCTTTGCTTAAAACCTAAATATTTGGGAAGTAAATAGCGAGTTTCCTGTATTTAAACCTTTTCCCCCTCACACAGAAACAATTAAACTATCCATCATTGTTTCATTTGGGTTTCAGATCGAGTGGTTTGTAGCCAACACAACAAACTGCTACGTGTGAATAGTTGCTGACAGCAGTGTAAATAGCTTTAAATGGTTAGATTCACCTAAGTGGTTTGCATCGTAACCCAAATGTATCCTTTGGTTTCCCACAAGTTTCTTACAAAGAGTGGTACTGTGCCATTATAACACATTATCCAGGTTTCTGGTGACTCGCAGGAATCATTGGCTGAGATGTTGATGATTCAAGACACACCTGGATATGTTTGTGGTCATTTGTACAGGGATATGAACTACGAGTGTTATCATGAATATACACAAGTCAAATCCTTCTAAGTTACTATATGACTGTTTGCATTATGTTAGTATCAGGTCACCTCTGTATATATATGTCAAAGTTATCACAACATGCCTTTATACTGAAACAGAGTCATCAAATTGATACATGCAGGGGCTTGAAGGCAGCGTTCCACTTGCAAAGCTCAATTTGCCTTGAGCTCAGCTACTGCTGTGAGGATGACAACCTTACATAGACTCTACTCCTCTGGTGGACAGGTTTCTTTTGAAGAAGAAAAGCTAACCTGAGAAAGTGATCAGAAGTTTAAGAAAAATAAAGAGTACTGACAGTCACTAAATGTGTTCAGATATAAATCAACACAGAGTATGAGATGATGTTTTACGCTTTCAAGATGTTGGACTGATGATTGGTCAGGGGTTTAAATACTGCACAGGGCCACCTCAGAGCTACTCACCCTAATATTGTGTCACAAGCTGTCATGTGTTAACATATTACAGGGAAGAAATCAGCAATATGTTAATTTATAGAGAAAACTGTTGTGTTATTACTGTGAGCAACATCTCCTGACTTTTCTGGCCCATGTGTTGCAGTGTGGACTGTTTACCAACAGGTCGAATATAGGAGAAATTGTGCTGCATTGCCTCGTGAGAAATAAAATGGATTGATTTTTGGCACAAATCAGGAGCAGGGTGTGTCTCTTCCAGTCCAATTTTAGCTCAAGTTTCCAAAATGTCAGGCAATGACAAGTGGTGAAAAGAGTTGAAGGATGGTGGTAGAATCCCCTGAAAGATGTTTTCCTCAGCACATGCCGTGAGGGTGGCAGATAAGGATATGCTCTATGTGGCAGCAAGAAGCAAAGGGTTTATTTTTGTTTTGGAAAGTGGCACTTTAAAAATGTATTTCTGAGTTGCTCAGCTAAACAAGTTAAAACATAAACTATTGAAATAAGTGTTCGACAATGCACGTCTCAATTGAAACTGACCCGTCTGGGTTGATCGATTCATTAGTCAAAATATAATTAAAATAATTGAACCATGAAGCCCTTACGAAAATTAGGAACTTTTAAATTGCAGGATTATTTTGGGTCGCCCATTTTGAGACTACCTCTGAATGCAAATGTGCAATTCAACAGCCTTGTTTTTGAGCTGCAGGCTAACTCCCCTCATCTCATCCACAGGGAACATGTGTCTACTAGAGAGCCAAAAGTGTTAGGGCAAAATGCATGTTGGCAAAATCTGTGTTGTGCCAAGCTGAATTTAGTTAAAAATCACTCTGATCCAAGAAAAATAATCTTACAATTGTTTTTAGTCTGTAGGAAACTGCATATACCTCATGAGTAAAGTTTTCTATGCAGGACAGCAGAGCCAGTATATGCACAATGTTGGAAAAGGTTCTGTCATGTCTTTGTACTTTTCGGCCAACATAGAAGAAGAAACACTGATGCATTACCATATCAAACTTTATTAGTTTTAGGTTGTCTTTATAAACTATTCATTAAAGACCAACAGAGTTGCCAGTTACTTTCAACAACTGGCAAGCTAGCTAGATGATTATATTTAAATATTACCAAGAAATTGTCAGGATTACACTGCTGAAGTATATATCTTAATAAAAGTGCAAAACTGGTCAGCCTTATCTGAAGAGACTTGGTGTTTGCCCTACTTCCTTGTAAAATAATTTGGCGGTGATAAAAGTGAACACCCACCTGCAATGACACACATACAACATTGCTGAACACAAAAAAACAGAGTTGTACTCATGTTGGCCCAAAACATTGAGACACACACAAAGAAACATTAGTTGACGGCTATTTCCACCTGCTGAATTTTTAGTGGATCATTTTTGAAGTTTCTTTCAGCTGTGCTGGAGTCAGCCCAAAGCACTGAAGTGAGTACATTTTAATTTAAGGGTTGTTATTCTCACTGCCTAACAGTAGTTAAGAGGCATCATGCAGCTTAATGCAAACCAGTGGTATATAAGTCGGCAATGTAGTCAAGTGTAGGCAAGTGCAGCCGAAACAGCGCTCTTGATCTCTCAGGGTATTAGATGCAAAACTATGCAGACAGTGAACTTTTGTTGAAATAAGGTCACTCTGCTGAAAAAGTAAAGTAAGTTAAGTAAGGCCTGATAAAGTTTATATACTGTACAAAGTATAGCCCCACACAGCCGCTGCAGACTTTTAAGGCTCCCACTCTTGTTGAAATAAATATTTGGCATCTAATGGTGTATTCACACATGTCGTGTTTAGTTTGGTTGAAACAAACTCAGATGCACTTCCTCCTTCGGTGCGCATCTTTCAGACATGTGTGAATACAGCAATCGCACTCGGGGGCGGACCAAACAAGCGCTCCGAGACCCAGCTGAAGAGGTAGTCTCGGTGCGTTTCCAAACACACTCTGCTGCAGTTCGTTTGTGGTGTGAATTTGTCCGGACTTGATCCGACCCAATTGCAGGAAGCACAGTGCCTTTTCTTTTTTAATAAATCGTCGTCAGCTTCACATTATGGGAAAGTGATGTTGTCGCCATTGTTAGGAAGATTAGTCGTGGTTTGACCGGGAGCCCCGAGCGAATATATTACAATTGATAGACAGGACGCGTAAACATGCTGAGGTGTTCAGCAATCAGATGAAGGAGAGGCTGAGCACACAGTGACAACAGGTTCACGCTGCGCTTTGAAGTGCGTGTTTTTATTTTGCTTCCCATGTTACGGGACCGTCAATACTATCCCCGTGCAGGCCCGGTTCTAGAAAGTCAGACTTGGGTGGGCCTGTAGAAATTTTGGGGGGGCACACTGGGCAGGGAGACCAAAGATGCGAGCGCGCGAGCCGGAATTTTTTGCCCTTGTAAGATATCTGCGTCTGCTTTTTGGCACATTTACTGTGAATTGTGTAGAACACAATATGCAAATAAACTTTGAGTGTTGTTGTGTGGGAAATTTGATTCTTGGATGTTTTTTTTTCCAAAATGTTTATGAATAACATATAATATACATTATATACTACATAATGTATCTTTTTTTTTAATCGCAGTATTAACTGTAGGCAGCCTGAGCTGATTGAAGAGAAAGCTTTGGGACTGGGCAACCTGGATGGTGGTAGTCCAGAGCTATATACTATACACACTATATAGATGTATAGTCTTTCCACTATTGCCTCCGATGTCCAGCTGGGTGAAAATAGTAGCCAGCCGAGGTCACGACCCTGCTAGGGGGGTCCGGGGGTATGACCCCGGGGAGATTTTCTTTTGCCTTTTTAAAGTGAAATGCATGAATCTGGTGCACTTTGAGAGGAACATTAAGAGGCTAAATCTGAGGAATTTTGTGTGAACAAATAATTTGGAGACACTGGGTCGGATGAATTAGAAGCTATTGAAGAAAGACACATGGATTTTCCATAGAAATATAAATTTGAAATAAAATATTATGCAGGGTCCTCTGGGATGGGCTTGGTGCACTTTTTCTTTTACGGGACATATTTTTCTGTAATATAATGAATCAATTGAAATGCAGTGAGAGGAACGAAGCAGAAGAACTCTGTTGTCCAGTTATCTTTTTTTCCACAGACGAGGCTGAAATAGGCTATAGACTATAGTATACACAGTGCATGGGCAACTGAGGGCAGCCCCATTTTCAAATATTTTTAAATAA
Organism: Hyperoplus immaculatus; assembly: GCA_949357725.1. Taxonomy (NCBI): domain Eukaryota; kingdom Metazoa; phylum Chordata; class Actinopteri; order Uranoscopiformes; family Ammodytidae; genus Hyperoplus; species Hyperoplus immaculatus. The sequence goes on along the minus strand of OX442360.1, from coordinate 12,242,310 downwards.
ACTCAATACACACTGTGCATGCCATGGACTTGAACGTGACGTGATCAGTTAACCTCGGATTACCTCCCAGATGAACTGATTCAATTATTAAGCTATTAACTATCTACCAAAACATTGTATTACTTTTATTGTATGATAATTTACATCTACATAATATGATGTTGATATCAAACACACAAACTTAAAAAAAAAATTGAGTGGGGCCCCCCTGGCAGTCGGGACCCTAAGCAACCGCTCATTCGCTTATGCCTCGGGCCGGCTCTGCTGACCAGTGACCACTATAAGCGGGTGGGTAACTTGGAGGCAGGCTGACCTGCCCAGTGCCCACCCAATAATACAATTAGAAGCAATGCATGGCAATGGTATATTCTTTAGTATTAATTAATTGTCTGAATTTTATTTGACATTTTCTTGGACAGTGAATGAACAGGTCCGTCCGATAGTGGGCCTGGACTTCCACCTAAAAAAAAAAAAAAAAAAAAAAAAAACATTTTTTTTTTTTTTTATGATTGGGTGGGCACAGCCCACATCTGGGGGGGCACGGCCCACCCTGGCCCCTGGCTAGCGCCGGCCCTGTCCCCGTGTCAGTTTTGAGCTGAGCCGCGCCAAACTCACAACCAGCTGACACACGGCTAAATCAGCTGTGTGTCAGCTTGAGCCTATTCCTCGCGAGCCGTGCGTCCAGCAGCAAAAATACAGTAAATATTATGTTTCACATCGTAGGCTACAAGCCACACATTGACACAGGCCTACATATTATACCCGTATGAAACAACAATAATTTTATGTTTTTTTATTTTATTTATAGGCTAGATGTAGCCTAGGCCTATTTATTTATTTATAATTGTTAACTCCATATCGTATCAGTTATATAGTTCGCAGTTTTCACTTTGTGCTTCCTGCTTCTCTCCAGCCCAGAATGGCTGTCCAATGAATGAATGACCTCAGATCAAGTGGGGTGTTACTTCTTAGTGCTGGTTCACTTGCAAAAGGGGCAATATGAAAGTGGTCCACACCAAAAAAAAAATATCTAAACTCCATTTGGTCTGGACCAAAGCAAGTGCACTAGCGGACTTTCCCTGTGTGAATACACCCTATGAGTTATGTCCAATCATCATAACATTGTTTCCTGTGCCTCATCATTTCAGTCACATAAATACTTATCAGCATATGGTTAAACAAACAATTGTGTCTACCTAGAGGAAGGTAAATAAATAACAACACAAGATAACATTTTTTAACTGGTCAAGAATAAAACAGTTTTTTTAATGCCTTTATCATTGAATCTGTTTGCAGTTGAAACTCATCCTGATGCACAAATAGCCTTGCCCTGTTAAACCCAAGCAGAGACCCCTGCACAACAGGAGATCACTCAGTACAACCACAGCAAACAAGCTCCCAGGTACACAGGCCATGCTTGATGCACAGCATGTATTATGGAAATAACACAAGTTAACCCAAGGAACTTCAGTTTGCTCATGTCCTGCAGCTTCAAAGAAGTTCATAACAAATCCTGTCTTGCTGACCAAGCCTCACTCTCTCTTTCATACACTCCTTGTGTGGCTCGGTAGGTCTTTTTTAAACACATCATGCACAATTTTAGTTTTCAATGTGAGAAAACAGATCGCTGCTCTAGAATTAAGAAAAAAGCCCCTTAATCGAAAAATAAATTAAAGGTTCAGTAAGCAGGATTGTCCCCACATCACCACATTAATGCACTTAGCCACTTGATACGTGATTTTTGATTATTTGTAAAGCATTATTGGAGAGAGCCTGCAAAACCAAAAATGTAACTGCTTTCAAACGACTTTGTAATAATTATTGTGCAGATGATAATGCAAGAACTTTATACATATATTAAATCTTCAGGATTATAACTTTATCAAATATTTCAACTGAAAGAACTCCTAAATGGTTTAAGGTTTTCATATATTAAAGGTCACATATTATGCAAAACACAATTTTTAAATGTGTTGGAACATAACTATGGGTCCACGGTGTGCCTAGGGACTGCCAAAGTTAAAAAAAAAATCTCTCCTTTCCTCACCCTCCCCCTTTCTGAAAACCTCTCCAATATACTCCAGTCAGAATTCTCGCCACAGCCACTTCCCCATATTTTCTTTATATGTCCATGCTCCCCCCCCCTCACATTAGTAACCAGAAACTTCCACCGTGCAATAGTCTATGATAACCCCACCCCCATTTCTTATTGATCCACGGCCCCGAGATCCTCTGTAAAATTTTCCGAGCGACAGCCATGTTGTTTTCCCCGCTAAGCGACAAGATGCCCGTAGTACAGCAAAGCATGCTGAATGTTACATACACCAACACAGAATGCTTTTGCTCATACGCCACTAATTTTATCTTAACCACAGCAGTCTATTAATGCCTCGTTTTTAATAACACAACGGATAGGAAGCTACTTGTGCTTTTTTTAAACGGTGAAACTAAAATAATAGTTTTTATTGGTATTTTTGCCTGACTGGTGTATAGCTATTAGCTTTGGGACAAGCAACCAGCTTTTGCTCATAACAAGCTGTTTTTCCCCACAGCAGTCTGACTATGCCTCGTTTTTAGCAAGACAAAGCATTGGAAGGTAATAGAGTGGAAGTTTAACTTTGAAGGTAATTTTTTCACTGATTTTAGTGATATTTTTAGCGGTTAGCTTCCGAGCTAGCTTCGGGAAAAGCATTGATCTTTTGCCCATAACAAGCTGTTTATATTCCCCATAGCAGTATGCCTCGTTTTTAGCAAGACAAAGCATTGGAAGGTAATAGAGTCAAAGTCTAACTTTGAAGCTATTTTTTTCACAGATTTTAGTGATTTTTTAGCGGTTAGCTTCCGAGCTAGCTTCGGGAAAAGCATTGATCTTTTGCCCATAACAAGCTGTTTATATTCCCAACAGCAGTCTGACTGTGCCTCGTTTTTAGCAAGACAAAGCATTGGAAGGTAATAGAGTCGAAGTCTAACTTTGAAGCTCATTTTTTCACAGATTTTAGTGATATTTTTAGCGGTTAGCTTCCGAGCTAGCTTCGGGAAAGCATTGATCTTTTGCCCATAACAAGCTGTTTATATTCCCTACAGCAGTCTGACTAAGCCTCGGTTTTAGCAAGACAAAGCATTGGAAGGTAATAGAGTCGAAGTCTAACTTTGAAGCTCATTTTTTCAATGATTTTAGTGATATTTTTAACCGTTAGCCCCCGAGTAGCTTCGCAGTAGCCTCCATCTTTTGCTGCATTTTTATTGTGAACATGCCGTTTCCATTTGCTTGTGGCTGTCAGTGCATCTGTATGAACATAGTCTTTCATGTAGACAAAGGTCGGTCATGTCAAACTGTTCAAAGTGAGGGTGAGCTTCTGCGTTACTAGCACTAGACATGGTTCTTCTCATGGAAACCTAACCGTGGTAACATGCAGTACAGGCACGGCAAGCTATGGACCTATGGGCAGACGCCAATGGCTTCGCTTCAGAACAGGGGCGGGGGGAGCTCATAGATTGTATATTTACGAGGGGAGCTGCAGCTCGGTTTCAAAAATAGGCCATCGTGAGATTAGCTGAAAATCAGGGTATAGAGGCATACTACAATAAATGATCTGTACGGTTTTTTCAGCAAACAACTAAAGAAAAACGTATTAGGGACCTCTAAGACCATATAATATTGACAGAAAAGTGTATAATATGAGACCTTTAAGACAGTTTTCCTATAAGTTCAATTTTAAAGAGGACCTATCATACTTTTTGACTTTTATGACCTATAATCATTGTTATAATGATTTATAGTCATGTTTAACCATACTAGCTTATCAAATAATGATGTACATGAATTTAGACGTATTCCCTGCTGACCGTCTGGGGTGGCTGTGCAGAGCACTAAACACTAGGGCAGCCGGTCGAGAAATCACGTGTTCATATCGGTTCAGAATTTCCTGATATTCTTGTCGTCACGAAAAGCGGATGTTTCCATGTATGGTAATGTGCTGCTCAGGCAAGCTCCGGCCATGCCCCCACCTTCCTGCTCTCAAATCTTCCCGCACGCTGCTGAAAGTGTTCCGGAAGGAAGGTAACCAATCACAACGGAGTGGGGTTTGCAGGAGGGGGCGGAGAAGCACAAAGCCGAGTCTGGAGAGAGACTGCTGTGCTCGCTCAGATGAGAGGAAGAGTTTCCCGAAAATCTACATGGTTTTTTGTGATGTGATTTGTGTCAGGTTGCTCTATAGCAGTTTTTAACAAGAAATTAAGACCAGAACAGTAGTATAATAGGAGATCTTTAATTACAGCAATGCAGTTGAATAACAGCCTGCTGGCTAACTGCAGGGGGAATTGAACTCCTAACCCAGGCAGTGTAATTACCATGTCTACCCTCTCACTTCCCTCTCCACTCACTCTCTGACCTCATCTCTTCCTTTCACTTCTGTGAACACGCCTTCACTCCCATCATCTTCACACAGAACACATGTTCTGTACAGTTTTTACACAAACAAACAAGGACACTACACGTATGTAATGTTACCAGAGCAACTCGATTCTTTTCTCTTTTCCATTGCAAAATATTTCCCCACACTCAACTGTCCCAACATATTTACTGTTCTGCTCTTTACATCAAGTGGAAAATATAACACTAAGTCCTGTGAGATTTCTTTAGGGTACCACCTCTTGTGTGGGAAACATATCTCTTCATATAATTTAATATCATGAATATCTTTTGGACATGAGCCTGGCATATTACATTTTTAACATCGATTTAACAAATGAATTCCAATTTTGACTTATAAATCGGATGTATTGCCCAGCCCTACTTCAGTAAGTACTTGTTATGCAGGAGTGATAAATGGAGGAGACAGGAAAAAAACAGAAAAACTACGGGACAAGATGAACAGATTGGGATCATCATCAGTATGGTGTGGGAAGGCAGGAAGTGAATAAAAGCAGACACGGTTAGATGGCACATAGCAGGTGATAGTGATGACACTGACCGTAATGATTCCACTCCACCTGATGTCACGTTCCTTTTCGTCTCATGACAAATGTCCTTAAAGCTACACCAAGCACCTCACTGCCATTTGCAATTCTCCCACGAGCCAAATCACCACAAGTAGGCTTCTGAGTCAATGTCGAGTTTGTGGAGATTGGCCTAATCTTTTATACAGCATACGACCTGCAGCGCAACACCATTTAATCTTGGGGGGCAGCGGGGACATACTTGAGGAATAGCCACTTCTGCTAACAGGGGGCTGCTGTGCTTGGAGTATGAAAAAAGTGTGTGTGTCTCTCTCTCGCTCGCTCAAACACGCTCAAACACACACACACACACACACACACACACACACACACACACACACACACACACACACACACACACACACACACACACACACACACACACACTCACACTATGGATTATTTTAGAATGTCAGGAGTATGACAAGTGTGTGTGTGTGTGTCTCTCTCTCTCTCGCTCGCTCAAACACACACACACACACACACACACACACACACACACACACACACAGACATTATGGATTATTTTAGAACGTCAGGAAATTGTAAAAAGCATTGTCACTACCAATTTCCTTGAGTCCAAATCTCAAGTGTTATTCATTACATTTGAGTTGCAGGCAATTGAAGCAACTGAGAAAAAAAAATTAAATGCTGGAAGATATTTGAAAAACACAGAAGGTCATTAAACAATTTACTGCTCGGCTGAAAATACTCTTCAAACCATCTGGACGGAAAACAATTCTATCTGCTACTGCCCTGGAAAAGGGTTTCAACCCGTTTCTCACAGTTTTTCTGAACCAGGCAGTCAGAACTTACATGTCTTGACTTTTTTTGTTGCTACAACTAATATTGATTATACATTTGTGTTTCACTTTTCTTAACATGGTTATGAAGTGCTTCAATAAGGGACAAGAGTGATGCATTAAACAGTAAAATCAGATAAATCACAAAATAACAGATCAAATGTGTACCATACAATCAGTCAAGGGAGTTAAAAGCCTAAACACAAGACGTATTTTTAGCTTAACAGAAAATTCTAAAGAGTGAATAGCTAGAAAAAGTAAAGGTTGTGTTTCACATTGAACATGAGCGGCTGCGATCCTTGGCAAGATTAGAAAACATGTTAGTTTGTAATGAGAGAATCTGATGATCAGCTCTGTGACTCATATATGTATAGACCTACTGTATGTTCACACATGAGAGGCACAAGCTGATCATCATTATTTTGGCCACATTTCATTTCACTGATATTCTAAGTCGACTTCTCTCTTTTTAGACATGGAGAACTGATCATGTCCCTGCCTTCAGCATCACGTCTCACTTTTAATTTGGCAGAAACAAGCTTTGTGTTGTTGCTGTTGGTGAGAGTCTGCCTTGTTCATTTCCTGTCAGGAATGAATCTGCATGAAGTGAAACTAATGACAACCCTATGGCTAAATACATTTAAATGTACTGAGTCGGGGCGAAATTGCTAATTTTAATGTTTGGGCCATGGTTCAGTTTATTCCTGTATTTCCCAGTGAAATAATCAAATATCGACAGGCAGCCTGTCATGAAAGCCAAAAATCTGAGGGGGGTGGTGGGGGGAATCGGATTGCGTGTTTTTAACATGTAATTGTAGCATTCTCGTGAAGAGAATAAAGGAAAAAATCAGCATTTATTTAAGTTCAGATGCCTGGTAAAATTAGCAAAACAAGCTGCCATTTTCTTTTCACTTGTATGATATATTTTGATCAAAAATGCCAAATTTCGTCGAGATGTGAAGAGTTTGTAGGTATGAATATAAGTTGAAATCAAATTTATATGTGAGGCATAAGGGTTTTAGACACATTAAAGAAAGGCACCAGACACACACATAGCAATTGAATCCTTGTTTGGTTGATCTTTTGATATCATACTATTTTAAGACTATTTTAGAACCTGACTCATACTATTTTAACGTGTTCAAGATGAAATAGGATATACAGTATTTTACCCTAGTAACACAACTTAAAACATTTATTTAAGTTTATTTTTTATAATGTTTTAGTTAAAAATAAAGTTTGATTAGTTAGGGTCACACAAATAAACATTTATCAAATTCTGCCATTACTAAGAAAACAATAAACTTAAAATAAAGATAATTTAAACTACATACACAAATATATATATTTTTTAAAGTACAGTTTGTCGAGTGCTGTGAAACATAATGTGTAGGCTATGTACGTAGGCTACACTACGTGTGTACTTTTGCAGTCATATTCAAACTTTTAATTAATTCATCCCGGTGCGTAAAGAGCAACGGAGACACACACACACACACACACACACACACACACACACACACACACACACACACACACACACACACACACACACACACACACACACACACACTTGTCCGACACCCACCTGGAGCGCAGTCTTAAGGGTGACAGGAGAGACGATCGCGGTGCATATCTTCTCGCCTCTACGCATGACCTGGCCCATGACGAAGAGCATCGGCGTGGCGAGCGCGAAGGACGCGAGCCACATGGCGCTGATGAGCTTCTTGGTGCGGCTGCGGGACATGATGCTCTTGGCTTTGAACGGGTGGCAGATCGCCATGTAGCGCTCCACGCTCAGGCTCGCAATGTTGAGCGCCGTGGCGTAGGAGCAGCTGTCCCGCAGGAAATAGTAGCCTCGGCACACGGCGTCCCCAAACACCCACGGGTGGTGGAACCAGATGAAGTTGTAGAGCTCGATGGGCATGGAGAGCACGAGGATGAGCAGGTCGGAGACGGCGAGGCTGGCCAGGTGATAGTGCACCGTGCTCTGGAGGTTCTGCAGGGTCTTTTTGGTCAGCAGCGCGTACAGGGTGATGGAGTTCCCCAGAGAGCCCACGGCGAACAGAGCCACGTAGATGACAGTGACTATCACCTTGGAATAAATGTTCGTGTTGACTTCCAAGTCATCCTCCTCTGTTGTGGAATTGGCGGTGATGTTGTTATCAGGTGGAAACAGTGAGTTATTCCAAAATAGTTTATGCTCCAGCGCGCCAAAGCCGCCAGCCAAGTAGCGCCCTGAGAGCGTGAAGTTTAAATCCATTATGCCTCTATATGTATGACAGCATGGGAACTGAAAAGTGTGACTGTTTGAACTGTACGTGTTCCTCAAAACGTGAGGAGTAAAAACGGGTCTGTCTGTGGTAGTCAGTGAAGGGCAGGCTTTTATATTCGCGTGGAGGAGGCGTGTGCCCGCCACTGGATCCAATGCGGTGACGCACAACCATTCAGCGCATGGAGCACTATCCATCTATGTCCATTCATATTCACCTTGGAAACAGGAACTAATGCGAAGGACCCATACGTCGAAAATTACGGGGCATGCCATTTCCGAAACACACTTTACTGCAGATGTTTCTTGATAATTCTTTCCCTCTGCATCAGAGTGCTTCTGTCTTTACTGCGCTCTCACCCAGGGCAACCTAAGTGCAAAGGCATAATGTAACAGCAGGAGAGCCAGCCAACGGAGCACGAACGTCAGAATGTGTTGGAGGCATTGTAACATTTTACTGTAATGGTCACTTTGCCACTGATGGGATCAATGTAGCAAAGCAGATACTCCTCACTCTCTCACACAGTCTCTCTCACTCTCTCCCACACACAATGTCCTATTACACATATCATTTCAGTGCATGTCTCTGCCTTGGAGCTCATTATTAATTGTGTGTTGCCTCTATATGCAAACACAAGTGCCACACTAAAGCATGTGTGTGTTGGTTTATAATATCATCTCATGCTGACAAACTCTACACAACAACCAACTGCTGATATCCTTCCAACCTTGAGGAAATTCTTCTTACATCGGCATTGTCTGTGTGTTTCTGGCCCTGGGTGCTAGTGTCTCTGACAATGTACACTGGGTTGGGCTGACCGGCTGACACAGAGGAATAAAACATAGCATGTCTTAATATAAATGGACACAGTTTGATCTAATGCCAGCTGCAGTTATGGCTAAGTGGATGTAAAGTACATACTGTATACTCCCCGCAGACAGTACCTTTAATATTACATTTACTGTGTGACAGGAGGTCCCTTTTCCCTTTTCCTCCCACTTCTCACAGGCTTCGGTGTGGGTGGTGGACAGTTAGCATGGACATGAGAAGTCAAATAAACCTATTCACTCGTTCAACCAAACGACTGATTATTCTTGTTTTCACTGTCGACATTTGTTTCAGTGTATGAAGGTTTAATTTTAATTGGACATTCATTTGTCAAATTAGCTTCAGTAACACTCTAATATTTTAGTATGTTCTAATGTGCAGGAATTATTTGAATGTTCATCATCTGTAATGAACAGAACTTGGTTAGAAACTGATTACATTTTCTTTATTTTGATATTATTAGCTTTAGCAGAGGTGTTGAAGATGGTAAACATTATAACTGTTGGTAAGTTCCATGAGTTGTTTCATGTATGTGAACCTCGGCATCACTCAAACCTTAATGTTGTGGAGATGTCGAATGACCTGTGTGAAACATAATTATGTTACTGAAGAAATATTTCTCTTAGGACAAACTGTCCATCCTAGCCCCCCGCCCCGCCCCGCCCCCCTCTAATGGCCTGCGCTGATTGTAGCCTTCGGTAAAATGACCAGACATGTTTGGCAGCTTCTAGTCCATCACCCAGACTTTCTGATGGATAGTTAAGTGGTAAAGAGAAGTGCTTCCTGGTTAACAGTCCTGCCACAAAAAAACAGCAACCTCCGAATATACATGTCTCACGTGTTGCTCAGTTTATGAGCCTGAGAAATAAAGAGCATTCACGCTTGATTAAACGGTTGGTGAATTTAAATGGTCGATAGAGTGATGTTATTTTCAAGCTGACAATTTCAGGAGTGTAACAGTGTCAGTTCTCCCCTTACACAGTCCTCCTCTTCATCCCTTCCTGTTAAGTCTAAGATAATATTTTCAGCCCTTTCTGCAACAATCTCTAAACAATCTCCCTATTGGTTCAAAGACAAAACATAATAACAAATTTAATAAAAACAAGAACACATCCATGATAAGATAAAGAGAGACAAAGGAAATATGATTAGTACCTGCTGTTGCATTCTGGGTTGAGGCATGAAGGGGACTTCTTCCCGATTCCAGTATGCATCACTGATAAGCACACTCCTTACACCAGCCATGATTGCAAATGATAAATGGAGGGGGAAAGTTTCAAGGTTCAAGCAGATACAAAATTACCTTTTGATCTTTGTAATTGTCTTGACCTGAAACAAACATGACTGCAGCATCAGTTCCATAATGACAGTTATGGCGTCTGAATGTGCTATTGAAGTGCCTTTGTCATTCGCATACAGTTTTCTTTCACCCAGTGAGTATAGTCCTCTCTTGGGAGACATCTCGACTTGTCAGGGAAGGAACAGTGCAGGTGTTACTTTGAACATGAACGTGGCTCTGCTTCGTTCAAGTGTCCCGGTAAGATATGACAGTGAGACTGTGAACCAGCATGAACTGAAGCAGCTACAAAGGAATTCGGCCATTTGATTATTTTGTTATTTTAGCTTATCTCATGTAAGTCATACTCGGTTATACGAGGGCGTATTAGGGACACTGTTTTTGAACATGAAATAAACTTGGATATTCTCTGAGATTAAAGTCATAACTTTTCCTTCAAAAAAATTAATAAATGTTCAAATGTTTTAGTTTTAATTACATTTTATATTTCTAAATGATGCAGTTTTAAAGTAAGACATAACCTGCTTACCTGTTGCTATTGCACTTTAATGATTTGTGATTAGGGTTGCAAAATTCCGGGAATTTTCAAAGTTGGAAACTTTCCATGGGAATTTATGGGAATTAACAGGAATTTTGGGAATTAACGGGAATAAACGTGAATTTACTAAATTTGAAGCAACCCAAATGCACCTAATCCTTCTAACTATGTAATTCTAGTCCTAGCAAACGGTCTAGACAGTAAAAGGCAGGTTTTTTTTAAATAGCTTTTATAGTATTTATGAACATTTAATTTCAAATCAGATTTTTTTCAAAGTTTATTGAGACACCCAACTTGATATAATATATTTATCTTTACTAGACCAGGTTTACAGAGGCTTAAACAGTGATTTTAAATATATTTGGGGTAAATATATTTGAGCATAATCTTGACTAAAACAACCAGAATGCAGGGGTACTGAGGCCACGCCCCTTACACGCACTGTGCATTCCTCCATCACATACGGGGCAATTTACTTATTGTATTGATTGGGTGGGGTCAGAAAGATGTGTTATATTTAACAGAACATTCATATTTTTGTTGTTCATTGAAATTATTGATTGTTCAATCAAAACTTGAAAAAGTTCTACTTACAAACAAATCTGTTCAAATGTAATGTTTTTTTTTATTGTATTATTTTTGCATGGATGTCTGCCTATAACCAAACATAGTGTTCATATGTTTAGATTTATGTTTGGATATGAAAAAAAAAATCATCTAAATTACGGCCATTTAGTTAATTCCTATAATTCCCTATTTTGAATATTCCCAAAATTCCTGAGCGAAAGTTCCTGTGGAAAGTTTCCGGGAATTTACCGGAAACTTTCCACCCCTTTGAAACCCTATTTGTGATTATAGTTGGACAGTGTGTGTCTCACTCTTCTCTCTAAAAGAGTCAAATCTCATCACAAACGGTTAAGGGCTTTCCAAACAATGTTAGAAATTGGCCTCACTGTGAAAAGCTATATTTGGTGCTCAGGGAACCATAATCCTGTCAGCTGTGAAGTTTGTCAAAGATTCATCCTTCAATTGTCAACTCTTTTGGTACGCAAAGGGTAAGCTATTTTAATAATCTGAGATGGTATCTGCCTGCTGCTATTCATTATGTATGCAGCAGTTGCACAAATACAGTTGAGTGAAAGCTTTGAGCCTCCTGCCTCAGAGGCTGAGACTTCCATGTTTATACCAGGAATAATAGACATATTAATAATTCATCCATCCAAGTGCCACCATCCTGAGACCATGGCACTGGCATAGGGCATCAGGACCAGGGTCTTTCAGCATCTTTTTAAGATAGCAGCAGCAGCACAATGCACATAAAATGAAAGCCTTTATATTGGGTGTGTGAATCCATTCAATTATCTTATTTAATGTTGGATTGTGTGTCGACACTGACGGGCGACTGAAAACGTTAATCTCCTGCTTTCGCCTCGTGGACTCTGTTGCCATTGTGTTAGCGTCCTTAGCGGTGTAGCTCTTTGGCTGGCCACAATTGGATAAAAAGCCATGCCATTTGATTCAGACATTTATGTTCCCCTCATGAAGGCCGTTTCAGACGGTAGGCGACATTCCGCTCGCGTTGTCGCCTGGCACTGCGGCTTCACTTTGCGCTCCCCGTGTGAAGTGACGGGCGGACGAGCGCGATTGTGATTTTTCAACCGCCGCGACAAAAAGATAAACAGTTCTCAACTTTTCCAACGGCTCCTACGAGCGCGCGCAAGCGTTCGACGAGCACGGAAGCGACAGTTCCACGGGAGTGCGCCCGCTTGTCGTGCCGCCTGACAGAACGCCGCGCCTTCTCTCTGCCCGCTCGCCTCTCCATTGAGAATGCATTGCCAGGGGCGACAAACGCGTTCCGTCTGAAACGCCCTTGATTAAGAGTGAAAAAGTGTCAATACCCACAGAAAAAGGAACCAACAAAATCTTGATCCCATTTTGTTTTCATTTTACATGTTAAATCAAATCATTTAAAGCCACTACGAGTAACATGGCACGTTGGCGTCCCCTTTGGACAAAAGCGGTAGTATTTTTACGACGCCCGCTGTCGCAAAGCTGTTTACTAGCGCGTGCCAGGCGCGTGAGTGTGAACTGAGAAGGGAGCAATATAGTGCATGTCCGTGTGTTGAAAGTGTGAGGACTCTTTTCGGCTCTGTGAGAGTGGTTTTGACACTGCATGAACTAATGCCAGTCACTGCCACACGCACCTGATTGCAATGCTGATTGCTAACTACTCTCTCTCACGGAGCTGAAAGATTAGGCTACGTGTCCGACTCCTCACAGAAAGTGAATGAACGATAGACGGCAGTTAGTATGGATCACGATGAGGTAATGTGTTTGTGTTGTTGATGTAAATAATGACTATTTCAGATAATGGTTATCTGATGATGGTGAAGCAAAGCAAACGTGTTAGTACCAACCGCTCATTCATTTAGGAGTAAACACTGCAGTCTAGTTTCGCTCTCGTGAAATTGTATACACGTTGCTTGGTAACGCCCTCGTCCCCCGTAGCCTATATCACTCTCCCTTTTAGCTTTTCTTCATTGCATTTTCTTTTTTTTCTTTGATGGTTCAGCCCCGTTATCAGTCATTATGACGACAAATAACTGTATCAAACAAGGCTCCCGCTCCCCTTCCCTCACCTGGAGGGATAGGCTTCTCAATTCACGTTGCTGTGCCACACTGAAATCTGCGACCAATACGGATATGTGACCATAGAGCTTGCACGAGCGAACCGAAAATCGGACTGGGTGTGCGACCAGACCAAAAGCAGTAATAAAAACTATTTAAAAACGTCTTTCTTTGCACTGATGGTCTCGTTTGCTGTTAAAGGTAATTTATGATTATCAGAGGAAACATGAGGCTGTTTAAAAGATATTTAAATGTTACTCGTAGCCGCTTTAATTAAATTAAAAGCAGACCAGAACAGGTTCACACCATGAACTCCAAATCCAGGATAATTTTCAATTGCGATCTGTCTGTGGCATGTGGTGCTTTTATTTGAAGTGGTGGGAAAGCTGTTGATTTTCCTTCAAGAACAGCCACTTGACATTTCAGCATTTATAAAAGGTACCAATACCACAGGAAGAGCCCCCAACTGAGACAGTGCTTTTGGCCAGCGATGTTTGTTCCATATTTCATAAATGGAGCACATGGAATGCACAGGGGTTGTGGGCTATTGATTTCAGTTCCCCGGGGAATTGGACGAGACAGCGATGTTCAAGTCATTTATGGAAAGGTTAGAGTTGGAGCTGAGGCATATGGGAAGGTTAGGGTTAAGGGTCATTTGTTAATATACACTTCCATAGTATAGCTTGTGCTTTAGCGGTAGAAGTTAATTTTCATGAAAAACAAACAGGCTGCTAATTTGAAGGGAAAGATTCTGAGAGGCACAGGAAATTAGAAAAGGTGCAAGGGTAATGTCAGGTCAGGGACACATCCTCTGTGTGGTCTAGCTCCTGAATTACTTCACTTTTGATTTAGATTTTTTTCTCTTAAACCTAAAACTCAAATATTTGTACATAAAAACATAAGCACACAAAAAATCTTAGTTGACACACTTGAACATGCAACATTTTTATTTTTTTGGCATTTTTATGATTTATTGATAGTGTAGAGACAGAGTTGAAATGGGGCATAGAGGGGAGTGACATGCAGAGAATGACCGCGGGCTGGAATCGAACCTGGGTCCGCTGCTGGCCAAGGCCCATGTGGGGGACGCCCTACCAACTTTGGTAAGGGCGCCCCCAAACATGCAACATTTGAATGAAAATATTAAATGATCGAGTCACACAAAAAGAATCCCTCTCAATTATCACTTATGCCCCACTATAATATGTGGTGTTGTGTTTTTTATCTGTGCAGTCCTCCTCTCAGGCGGAATTTTACATAGCGTTTGTTGGTATTGTTCGCGCCGCCCGCGCAAGCAGGCACCTCCGACACTCCCAGGATGGAGAGCTGCTGTAGGAGAGCTGGACGAGTGAGGTCAATGTTTGACGGACCATGTTATTGCTGACAGACCACTCACTCTCAGGTTAGTATAGGGATCACTATCCAGCCTCAAAGCCATTACTTTTCAAGACTCTGTTTGGTAATCGATAACACAATTTTTGGGCATTTTTATACTTTATGAGACAGTTAAGGAGAGACAGATGAAATGAGGCAGAGAGGGGAATGAGCGAAAGAGCGACAACGGGCTGGATTCGAACCTGCTGCTTCGGAGGATTGAGCCTCTATGGGGATGGGACGCTGTAACAACTACACCACGAGTGCCCCACGGTTCTCACATTTAATATAATGGCCTTACTGTTTGGCAGGTTTTCTTTTCCCATTCAGATGATTTCAGAGAGTTGACACAGAGTTTACCAGTGAACATCTACTGAGCCTTAAACACGATATAGAGTAAGAGCTGTGAGTAAATGTTGTAGTACTGTCAGTTCTATGCCCTCGGTACCCCGATGTATCCTGATGTGTTAATGAGATTACCGTCTCGTGATCATATTTGGTGAACTTTGCCCTTGTGAATAGAGTAATTGACAATGTGTTTTCCCACACGTCAGGGCTCATATTTCAATGTACACTGTGCATGTAATTACAGGGACTTTTCCTGTTGCTTGTGTGTTGTGGCAGATGATCACATCAATCAAGATGCTCGGTCAATTAGCACCTGCTTTTTCCTTTTCAGCAACACTAATGTATCTCAGGGCCTGTACCGGACATAAGAGAGAAAATCTCTAGAGGTGCAGAGAGGAATGGAATATGTTGAAGTAATGAAGGCGAAGCAGTTAATCTAAATAGTGTTCATATATGGAAAACATGCACTCATTTATTCATGGAAAATTATTTTGTTATAAAAACCTGAGGAGCAGGAACAGTTGACATTGTAAACAAGAACTTATTTATACGCTGGAAAAATAACTCAGCTATAGATGGAAACCGTTAATTTCTACTGAACGATAGATCTAGACTAGAGTAAGAAGAACGGCTTTATCTAGGCTATATACCAGAAACAAGAAACAGCTCATTTAAATTTAAAAGCATTACAAATGGTCAATACAAACAATCACTCCTTGAAAGGATGCTTGAGGAGTTTCATTATACTTGCATTAGCTCAAATTGTCTTTGTCCTTCCATGTACAGAGTGGAACATGGCCATGGAAACGGTCTTTGTTTAAAGGGGACATATTATGAAAAACTGACTTTTCCGGTGTTTGGGCACAGTTTTTAGGTTATTGGGGTCCCTACCAGCACACACAAGCTTCAAAAAGACAAATATGTACGTTTCTTCTGGGGTGCTTATTACGAAAAAGGGGGGATTTGGAGGTCTGTTCCAAAATACACCGACTAGTGACGAAATTGGTCAGTTCGTTAACATATTATACTCCCTCGGGAAAGCTAGCCAGAAACTCGGCTGTTGATTGGCAAATCAAGACGCGCCCGTTGGTAACCACACACACCTGAGACTCCCCATACTAATACAACAACAGAGTAAAAGCAAGCTGCAGGGTTAGCTCATCCTCAAGCTACCGTCACACCCCAGCTTCTAAGCAGACCAGGGCTGAATGGATTTACTTCATTTTTTGTTAGGCTATGTCCAGCAAAGGTTTGCAATCTGTTTGTGTGATCAAAGCCCTTTTACTGGACTGTGGGGGAGACTGTGCCAGGAAGACTGAGAGACACACCCGAAATGTAAGTAGTCCTGTTTTAAAAATAATTCTGGCCGTTTGTTAGTTCAATGTCTGTAATGTGCTTTGTATTATCCTCCTATAATAACCAACACCGACTGAAATGAGAGAATGGCGCTGGGTTTAGTAGTTAGTGTTGGCTAGCTTTACCGTAGCTGTGAGTCTTTGGCAGTGACTGTTCTTTGGCTCTTTTGTGAGCTCACGTTAGACGTGCCGTGACAGCACCTGTGTGAAAAACAGACGGTGAAACTGTATGGTGTGTTGGAAACTGAAGAGTATTTTGTTTGAATAGCTTCAGCCTGCTACCTGCTAGCTAAAGTACACACCGCAATAAGTCTGCGGACAGTGTGTAGTTATAAGCAGTTTTGGTAGAAGCAGCAGTAGGCCTATTACATGACCCCAGTGTAATGTATTGACAGGATTACTGTAAGTTGCCTCTGCTGGTGTTTGTTTCCTGGCCATTATATTACAAACAACACAGTATCACTCAGAACTCATTGCTTCTTGAGCAAGGGCTATACTGAATTTATTAGTAGCCAATCTTATTTTATAATGGAAGAAAACATATATTTTCATCCGTTTGTAGCTTTGCCATAACTACAGATGTATGATGTAGGCCGGTAACACTTTACAATAAGGGTACATTAATTAATGGTTAGTTAATGCTTAATAAGGTTTAACTAACCATTGGTTAACTGTTAACTAATGTGTCTAGTAAGCATTTACTAATGGTATTCATGTTAACTAAGGTATTAATTACTACATTATGTAATGTTTATAAATATCCTATATTAACCTTAGTTAACCCATTAATTAAGCATGAACCAACAGTTGATTAATATAATAATAAGCATTAATTAACTGCTAACAAATGTCATTTTTGTAACATTACTGAAGCATAATTAACCATTTATTAATGCTCTTTGTGACCCTTATTGTAAAGTGGGAACCATTTATCCATTAAGTAACTCTTAAGGCGAGACACCCCAGGTGAATAGGGATTTTTTTTTAACTTATAGATATCATCATGAAACTTTGCCAGTTGATTACTGACACTAACACAATTATTTTTTGTATTACATGTTTTTCTTTAGTATTATATTAAATATGCAAATATGGCAATATTTAACCAATTATGCGTAAATTTGGGTCATTTTTCGAGAAAAAATTTGAGATGTTGGATAAAGCCAGAGTTAAAATCTCTATTTTATTTTAACCACATATTAGTTTCTGAAGTTTTTACTCAACAGATTTTGGATACAGCCTTTTTTCATTTAATAAATCCAAAAAGACTATGTACATGTCTAGGAAATGCATTTTCGGCATGTTTTTAGGAGGAAAATGTATCATAAATCAGACAATTAACAATATATTAACAAATCCTTGTGTAAAAACCTTTAAAATAGTGCTATGAATGATCATAGAAAGTTTGGTTGATGTCAGTGGTCTAGAAGTTGAGATATCTTTCGCAGAGTATTGGAAAAAGCTCATTTTGAGAAAACGGCCGTTAAAGATAAAAACGTGAATTCTGCTGATAATCACTGATTATAGCTAGAGTAATTTATTGAATTAGGCCCTACACCCCTCAATGCCATATAGGCCTACCACTGCTTAACATATATAAACCATAGCATAGTAACATTTACATCCACATGCTAATTTAAACGTGGTTAATTCATTATTAGCCACTGTCTGTCAACCTGCTCCTGTCGGCACAGACGCTCTCTCTCCCCACCATCTCCCCTCTGATCGTCTGACAGTCTGTGTCTCTCCGACGTGATCGGCGTGATTTACATGTCTTTAACACTTCTACCCTTCAAATGGCGATCATGTAATGTCCGTAGCCAATTGATTAAGTATTTTTTTTGTCTTGGTTTGGCATATTTTCGACGTTTTTCCCATTTTATTTTGTGATTTTCGAGCTACCCGGGGCTAGCATCACGTGATGCCTTTTAGCGAATCACATCGTCAGAAATGTGCATTAGCCAATGAGGTCGCTTTCCTAGCATTGAATCCCTCCTCACACTTTCACGATTGGTTACTGATACAAAGGAAATGACCATATTTGGATCAGATAACGTTGTTCTTGAGATTCAGAGCTTTCCAACAGTACCATGGTTATTATGATTCATACAGCGGCCGCGGTGCTTTATGTTACGTTAGAATGCTCACTTTTGACGAATTTAGGAGCAAAATACAGACGCAAGCAGTCAAAGTTTAGTAAAATAAACACCTAAAACGTATATTTTGGACCTTTTATCCATACTAGTATGAAAGAAGACATGTTATGGAAGCTAAATAGACACAAATCTCAAAATTGACCAGTGCTTAAAAAAAACGATGTTTTTGCCTGCCGTGTCTCGCCTTAATAAATGCACACCAGTGCTGAATAGGCATTACTGAAGCATAATTAACCATAATAGGCATTACTTAAGTGTAATTAACCATTTATTAATGGACTTTGTGACCCTTATTGTAAAGTGAGAACCATTTCTCATGAATTAACACCTAATAAAGGCATACTAGTGCTGTTTAAGCATCACTTGAGCATAATTAACCATTTCTTAATGTTATGTGACCCTTATTGTAAAGTGGGAACCATTCATCACTTGTTACACTTAATAAATGCAAAATAGTGCTGAATAAGGATTACCTAAGTACAATCCATCAATCAACAATGCTCTTTGTGACCCGTGTACATTCTCTATAATAACAATATTAAACATACTAAAATATTTCCAACTGGAAATCAATTCATGACAACAATCTGTTATCAACACAATTCAGTCACAATTTAAAAATGAGAGAATTTTATTTCATTTAGAATCTTTAGTTTTATTTGGAAACACGGCTCTCACATTTGACATGAATACCGTCAAAGAACTCCAAAATAGTTTCTTCAACAAATTATATCCAGTTTAATGATTTTCTCTGAGTAACAAACAGGAGGAAATATGCTATAATGATTTAGATAAAGGAAATTAGACAAGATTCTTGGATTCCAGCCCAACTGCTTCATTTGGAGAGGAGCACCCAGGCCTGGAGTGGCCAGCAAACCCAAGAACTGGATCTAAAGAGAGCGAGAGATTATAAATGAGGGTCACTCCTCAACTGATCTTTCGAGTATAAATAAAGGTTAAATTAAATACATATGTGTTCATTCAAATAACATTGATAGGGCCAGGTTAAATTAGTGTTTAGTCACAAGAGAATGATCATTATTTAGTTTTATCTTCAGTCCATGATTAAAAAATGGAACTGTTATGTTCTTTGTGTATTTTATTTTTGTTTTATGTTGCAACAATGATATACACTTCAAGGAAGAGAGTAGAAAATACATATTTCCCTGTTAAACCTAACTGTTGAGTCAGTGTGTTTCACCATTGCTGTTACTAATCCATTTCCTCCTGTTTGTTACTTTCAGAGAAAATCATTAAACTGGATATAATTTGTTGAAGAAACTATTTTGGAGTTCTTTGACGGTATTCATGTCAAATGTGAGAGCCATGTTTCCAAATAAAACTAAAGATTCTAAATAAAATAAAATTTCTTTCTTTTTTAAATTGTGACTGAATTGTGTTGATAACAGATTGTTGTCATGAATTGATTTCCAGTTGGAAATATTTTAGTATGTTTAATATTGTTATTATAGAGAATGTACACGGGTCACAAAGAGCAATGTTGATTGATGGATTGTACTTAGGTAATCCTTAATCAGCACTATTTTGCATTTGTTAAGTGTAACAAGTGATGAATGGTTCCCACTTTACAATAAGGGTCACAAATAACATTAATAAATGGTTAATTATGCTTAAGTAATGCTTAATCAGCACTAGTATGCCTTTATTAGGTGTTAATTAATGAGAAATGGTTATCACTTTACAGTAAGGGTCACAAAGTCCATTAGTAAATGGTTAATTACACTTAAGTAATGCCTATTATGGTTAATTATGCTTCAGTAATGCCTATTTAGCACTGGTGTGCATTTATTAAGTGTTACTTAATGGATAAATGGTTCCCACTTTACAATAAGGGTCACAAAGAGCATTAATAAATGGTTAATTATGCTTAAGTAATGTTACAAAAATGACATTTGTTAGCAGTTAATTAATGCTTATTATTATATTAATCAACTGTTGGTTCAAGCTTAATTAATGGGTTAACTAAGGTTAATATATGATATTTATAAACAGTACATACTGTAGTAATGAATACCATTAGTAAATGCTTACTAGACACATTAGTTAACAGTTAACTAATGGTTAGTTAAACCTTATTAAGCATTAACTAACCATTAATTAATGTACCCTTATTGTAAAGTGTTACCTGTAGGCCTATACACGACAGCTAGGCTACATGATGTAACATTGAATGTGCCATGTTTTACAGCTATCTGAGTGACCTGACTGAGCCTGTGTTTGAGGAGGTTTCCGTTGACCAACCAGGACCTTCACACTATCCGTTTATGGTTTTGCTTCTGTTTGATATGTACACTTTATATTTTTATTTCACTGGCTATGAATAAACTGCTTTATTTTTAAGGATGTTTTTGGTCTTTTTAAATCTTTTTAAAATGTAATGATACTGTTTAATCAGATAAAATCTTCAGAGATAAAGGAGTGACATGAAAAATGTACAAGTCTATGCTCAGAAATGTAGTCCAACATCCTGACTAAGAAAATGTGAGTTTCAAGTAATCCTTTACTACAGGTAGCAAACAGTGACAGTGACAGACACAATACACTTTTTAACAGTAAAACTTTATTATGAGTGATCAGAATACAAATGATACATTATCTACTATTGAAAGGGTGTCAGATCATTTGCAGCTCTGACAAACCCAAAGCATAATTATTTCAACCATACATTTTACAAAAGATAATGCCTTTCCAGTGAATCTTGACATGATTCAGGATAGATTCCTTCCCATTATGGTTACTGTACATCTTTACATGTCACCTCAGCATCGCTTCACAACCAAAGCTTTTTCACTCCACTGGGCTGTAGATCATTCCTCAGTTGAACCTGTAAAGACAAACGTAAAACAGGGTGTCTAACAAG
This sequence comes from Hyperoplus immaculatus, assembly GCA_949357725.1. Classification (NCBI taxonomy): domain Eukaryota; kingdom Metazoa; phylum Chordata; class Actinopteri; order Uranoscopiformes; family Ammodytidae; genus Hyperoplus; species Hyperoplus immaculatus. The sequence continues at coordinate 12,220,831 of OX442360.1, read as the reverse complement.
TTTAGAGAGTTTATGCATAAATACACTCAACAAAAATATAAATGCAACACTTTTGTTTTTGCTCCCATTTTTCATGAGATGGACTTAAAGATCTAAAATTCATTCCAGATACACAATTGTACCATTTCTCTCAAACATTGTTCACAAATTTGTCTAAATGTGTGATAGTGAGCACTTCTGCTTTGCTGAGATAATCCATCCCACCTCACAGGTGTGCCACATCAAGATGCTGATCTGACATCATGATTAGTGCACAGGTGTGCCTACTAAGACTGTCCACAATAAAAGGCCACTCTGAAATGTGCATTTTTTTGCTTTATTGGGGGTCTGGGGACTCAGAACCAGTCAGTATCTGGTGTGACCACCATTTGCCTCATGCAGTGCAACACATCTTCTTCGCATAGAGTTTATCATATTGTCAATTGTGGCCTGTGGAATGTTGGTCCACTCCTCTTCAATGGCTGTGCGAAGTTGCTGGAGACGGCTTATGGTGGAGAAATGAACATTCAATGCACGAGCAACAGATCTGGTTGACATTCCTGCTGTCAGCATGCCAATTGCACGCTCCCTCAAAGCTTGTGGCATCTGTGGCATTTTGCTGTGAGACAAAACTGCACATTTCAGGGTGGCCTTTTATTGTGGACAGTCTAAGGCACACCTGTGCACTAATCATGATGTCAGATCAGCATCTTGATGTGGCACACCTGTGAGGTGGGATGGATTATCTCAGCAAAGCAGAAGTGCTCACTATCACACATTTAGATAGATTTGTGAACAATGTTTGAGAGAAATGGTACAATTGTGTATCTGGAATGAATTTTAGATCTTTAAGTCCATCTCATGAAAAATGGGAGCAAAAACAAAAGTGTTGCGTTTATATTTTTGTTGAGTGTACTTAGCTCATATTCTGTTATTGACTGTGACATAATTAAACTGTATTTACCTGAGGATAATGTCAGGGAAATCAGATATCTTGATGCCAAATTCACAGTTTTCAGCACGGACTCCTGCCTGACCAGGTTCAGTTTTACAGCTTTTAGTTTAGAACTGGTTAGTTTGCTGATATGTGCCGTAGAAATGAAGCTAAACATGTTTACATTGGTCTCCATGCTGCATTTGCCAAAAGTAAACAAAACTGACAGCTGGGCATGTGCCATGCCCATGTAGATAGGTATAGCGTAAATGAGCAATGTAGATCTGACCAGTCAGAGCAGACTACGCTTTTTGCGAAGGGGGGTAGATGTCAAAACCAAACTTTTGAGATAGAGAGCAGAAAAGGCTGGAAAAGGCAATGAAGAAATGGGCAATGGTAGAAAACTAATGGATTTTTTGAACAATAAACCATGAAAACCTTTTCTAGTAGACCTTGGAAATACACATTTAAAACCGAGACATAGCATAATATGTCCCCTTTAAGCACAGAGAGCTTTCATATTGCTATTGATTGTGTAATCTCAGGGACTACACACTAATGCAGCGTTGGAAATTCACAGTTCAGAAGCAGGGTGAATGGTAGACCTTGTCTACGTCTCCAATGTATGAGTCACCAACAGTCGTGGAGCATTTACAACAAAGTGGACACTTCAGAAAGGGAGATGTCATGTTTTGATTCAAGCTGAAATTAAAAAAGCTAATAGAGAAAATGAGTTATGGTTGTAAATAATGAACAAATATCAGAACATGTGTGGTGGAAAGTGATTTATATTTTGATTGTGTGATGAGAAATGAATGTATGGTAATAACCAGAAAGGGGTTACTTGGGTTAATTGCTTTTAAAGTAATGACAACAAAATCATTCATTTGAAGTGTCAGGTTCATTTTAATGGTCAAAAGAGTGCGAGTATGTGCTGTGATTGGGCAAGAGCCAGGCTATTCTGAAAAAACTACCTAGATATGGTGAAGGAAATTGCATCACTTGGTAAAGGTTAAGATCATCATTACACAGCTAATGAAAGCCATGGAAGTTTTCAAATGTTTCCAGAAAAAATAATTAATTAAAGATATACTGCTCAAAAAATAAAGGGGACAGATAATCATAACAATGCAACTCCAAGTCAATCACACTTCTGGGAGATCAACCTGTCCAGTTGGGAAGCAACACAGATTCTTAAACAATTGAACCTGCTGTTGTGCAAATGGTACCGACAACAGGTGTAAATGAGAGGCAATAAGCAAGACAAGCCCTATAAAGGTATGGTTATGCAGGTGGTGGCCACAGACCATTTCCTGACCTCACCTTTCTTGGTGATCTTTGGTCACTTTTGCATTTTTCCAGTGCCCTAACCACTAGAGGCAGCATGAGGCAGTGTCTGCAACCCATAGAAGTTGCTCAGGTAGTGCAGCTCATCCTGGATGGCACATCAATGCGCGCTATGGCAATAAGGTTTGCTGTGCCTTCCAGCAAAGTGTCAAGAGCATGGTGGAGATACCAGGAGACAGGCCAGTACACCAGAAGACATCGAGGGGGCCGTCGGAGGACAACAACCCAGCAGCAGGACTGCTATCTGCTCCTTTGTGCAAGGAGGACCAGGAGGAGCACTGCCAGAGCCCTACAGAATGACCTCCAGCAGGCCACTTATGTGCATGTTTCTGCTCAAACTGTCAGAAACAGACTCCATGAGGGTGGTATTAGGCCCCGACATCCACAAGTGGGGCCTGTGCTCACAGCCCGACACCGTGCAACCCGATTAGCATTTGCCAGAGAACACCAGGCAGATTCGCCATTGGTGCCTTGTTCTCTTTCAAGATGAAAGCAGGTTCACACGGTGGGTCAGTGATGGTCTGGGGAGGCATATCCTTGCAGAGCCGCACAGACCTCCTAGTGCTAGCCAGAGGTACCCTGACTGCCATTAGTTACCGGGAGGAGATCCTCAGACCCATTGTCAGACCACTATATGCTGGTGCAGTGGGCCCTGGGTTCCTTCTGATGCATGACAATGCTCGGCCTCATGTGGCTGGAGTGTGTCAGCAGTTCCTGCATGATGAAGGCATTGATGCTATGGACTAGCCTGCCCGTTCCCCAGACCTGAATCCAATCGAGCACCTCTGGGACATCATGTCTCGTTTCATGCAGCAACGCCACGTCGCACCGTAGACTGTCCAGGAATTGAGTGATGCCCTTATCCAGGTCTGGGAGGAGATCCGTCAGGAGAACATCGTCGTCTCATCAGGAGCATGACCAGACGTTGTAGGGAGTGCATGCAGGCACGTTGAGGCCACAAACACTACCGAGCCTCATTTTGAATTGTTTGAAGAATTTCGACAGAAGGTGGATCAGCCTGTGATCTGATTTTTCCACTATTATTTTGAATATGATTCTGAATCCAGACCTCCATGGGTTATTGATTTTGATTTCCAGTGATCATTCTTATGTTATTTTGTTCTTAAAGCATTCCACTATGTAATGAATAAAGATTTTAACTGTACTATGTCCCTAAGATGCGTTTAAGTGTTCGCTTTTAAGTTGTCGCTTTACTTTTTTGAGCAGTGTATAAATAATTTAACAAAAATGTGTACATGAACTTTTTCTTTATTGTAATATGAATTGTCTAAAAAAATTAAGTGTTACAAATCTGTCTAAAGTGACATGGGACATTTTTAAACTCAGACATTAAGTATTTCATGTTACTGCAATTCATTAACAGTCAAGAGTTGACCAATGCCTCTGCTATTGGTTGCAGTGGGAACTGTCAATGTAGTGTAAATGAATCCAATATATTGCAACACACCTGCTGCTGCTGTCAATAGGATATAGCCTTAATGCTAATACCTGCAGGGCAGCAATGCATTTCAGTAAACACGATTGCCGATTATTCTGATATAGGCTCTAGTCGGCCTAAATATGGTCGGGCTCTAGTGATAATGAGATCCTGAGAAATCAAGTTCACATCATTGAAAGTCCTGAGTCAAATGACAACAGTCACATTGCTGATTTTGTGGGCAGCACATAGAATGCGTTATGAACTTGTGAATGCTTCGGAAAAACTTCAATAACGTTCACATGAGCGAAGATTGTGCACTACTGTAGGCTACTGATCCAAATTCCACAACTCATTACTTGGTGTTACAGTTTAGTACAATATTTATTAATTTTATATTTGGTTGCTCCACCTTAAGTCAGCCCAGGCAGGACAGGATAGTCAAGTTTCAGTTTCGTTTTTCATCTCCATGTTGGACAGCTGTTCGCTCAGCTGAAAGGCTCGACCCTCACGGAGCAGTTAGCGCGAGTCAGTCTATAGTCAACGAGGATCACTCTCACAAATCAAAAAGCTAAATTATAAAATAAAGCTATCTCTTCCTCCCTCTGTCCACTGCACACTTAGTCACTAGTAGCTTAAAGGAAGTACATGAGGATTAAAACCTTATTTTGCACTTTATTATTTTTGAATATTTGAAAATTGCAGGCATGTAAAATACCACCAGCCACTACATTCTCAATGATAGACGAGAATAATCACTTCTTCTTTTTTTACAATCTAAACCATTTTTTTTAACAATAGAGGACAATAAATATTTGAAAGCAATACAGAATGCATGATATTACTGCATTATATTCTATTCTATTTTTGTCATTGGGAACCGAAATGTTGTCAATTACTTTAGCCTACATAAACTTGATGCAAACAAATTCACCAGAATGCATGAAATGAAGTGATGAATGCTCAAAAATTTCTGGGGAGGCACCCCCAGACTCCTCATCTAAAAAGTGTCATAAACCAAGGTTTAATCATAACCTACACCCTTGAAATTCATTAATAATTTAGTTTAATTGTATCTATAGGCCTTTGTATAAGGATACTTCCTAATTCTTATCACACAATTTTAAATTAAAGTCTTGGTCGTGCTTATCAATTGCTCATAATAACCACTAACCAGTAGGCCTATTTCTGTGTTGGACATTACTGAACCTCTTCCCATTTACAGTGTGTTTAACAGGTCACTGTTTGTGGCCAAACATAGGAAAATGCCACACAATATTTATATGAATTTGATTTTATCTGTATTGTATGTAAATTACTAGAGTATTTGAATAACTTGATATTTGCACTCAAGTTAGACTGATGATTGACATCTGATGGGAGTATATTAACACAGGCAAATACCAAAGACTCACTTTTAACTAAGTACTTATTGCGGCCCTATTTGCATAGATTTTGAGCCCCATGCTGGTGTATTAGTGCAGGTGTTTGTTGTGAGGCAGGTAATGTAGTAATTATTCAGTAATAAAAATCTTTAACATTTTGTCTGACACCTTTTATGTTTAAATGTAAGGCTTCACTCGTGCTACAATACATTAAGTATTATGTTATTTAGTCAACATATCTAAATGTGGGGGCTTTCCCAAGTAAATATTTATTTATATGGCTTTAATTAAATCGGCATACTGTATATACATCCGCCACAGGTTGCCACCCCTTAAAATCTCCTGCCACCCTCTTGCCACCCCATGAATATTTTTCTAGATCCGCCCCTGCATGGGTCCCTTAGGAGACAAATAAGCCCTGGACTTGTAGGCAGTCTGGGACTTCCGCTCAGAGATTACCGATTGTATAGTGCCATGTTGTGTTGGTTTTGTCGGTAATGCAAATATGTGCAGTGTGTACAACATCAAGTGTAGGTTCAGCAATGACAGGTGTGAAGGACGGCATTCAGTTTACTGCTATCTGGGTGAAAGGGAATAATGTTGCAAAAGAGTGTTGGTAGATTTTGTTTGTTTTTTGGCCAAGTATTAAGTCAACAGAACAGTCTATGGGATGTGCATTCCATCAATCCAGAAGATTTAAGGAGATTTAGAGCTGCAGACTCCCCTGTGCTTCAGCTGTTTGCTTCTCAAAAAGTGAAAAGAAAAACCCTGTATTTTCTCAAATTTTCCCAACAGAGGTCCATAATGAATGCATTTGAATGAATTTACCAGTTCACAATTGCCCAGTTCTGTCCCATCATGAAAATAAATGTACAAACAAAAATGTACTTCTAATCCCAAAAACACATTTCATATTTGTTTCGTCTTAAATATACCTTGAAATGTATACAGCAAATACATCAAAGTACTTTACTTCTATTAAATACTAATATTTGAATAATGCATATAAATCTTCTAGATCCTTTAAAATAATTAAACAAGCAAAGAAAATCAGATATTTAACCTTAATAGGCATAGTATCTCAGACCTGCCTGCTAACAAGTAACAGAATATTGAACACGTGATTTGCTGCTTGTTACAGAAAGGGAAGAAAATAACTGTTACGGTGTGGCAGACAGGCAGGCAAGCAGACCCCAAACGCAAGACGTCGTAGCAAAATAATAATTTATTAAACTCAAAAAAGTCAACAAAAAAGGCCAACAGTCAAAAAAGGTCCAGGACCAGGAGCACAAGGAAACACAACTACGCAGGGAACACAAAGGACAAGGACTCACCGCCACTGACACGAAACAAACCATAATGCACAGACAAGGAACAAAGGAACACAAGGAGCATATATACTAGACACAACGAGACACAGGTGTAACACATTAGGGGAGGGAGCAATAATCAAACAGGAGGGAAACTTGACAGGACATTGGGAGGAACAAGACAGACATACCAAAATAAAACAGGAAACACCAAAACAAGACAGGACAAAGACAGACCATGACAATAACCTTAATATGTATTTTTAAATGCCACACCATTACCTTGTGGAGAAATATTTACAGATAACTTAAAGTTGGTTACAAGGCAGAGTCCAAAGCCTTGCCAGCAGCTCTGGTCAGAACGCAATGTGCACAATGTTGGGCTTAATGCTGATGTCAACATGACTTTCATGTTCATTGTTAAATCTCGGATAACCCTGAAAGGTTGCTCGCTTATAAAGCTTTGGTAAATAACATTAGCCGTTTACCTTAATTACATTAATGAAGAAAACACGAGTTAGCCAGGCATTCTCTTTCAGTACAGGAGTTGACAATATAAAAGAATGAGCATTTGGGGCCACATCCACTAAGAATGGATTCCGCGCGCTAATAGCTCCATGAATTGCGTCAAAATAGGGCCCGCAATCTGGCCTATTTTAGCACCGTATCCACAAAGGACTTTGCACTAAGTATATACAGGCTCACAAAGTTTGGCAACTGGGCGCAGTTTGCCCTCTTTTAGCGTGAGTAAGCGGGCAGGCCCGTCGTCAAGGGGGAATACCTGTACAGTTGTCCCGGGCCTAGGAGGGGTGGGTGGCACAGGGAGTCACTCAGAGAAAAACAACAACCTTTTTACAAACTAGTTTTTTTTAAATTTGAATTGCGGGGGCAGTCACCAGATTGGCCAGGCCTGAACACTCTCCGTGAGTGTTGCTAGATACTCTCCTGCACGCTGAAGACCCCAATACGCATGACTCACCTAATCTGTTTTTCCTGTTCCTCCTTTTGCCACACAAAATTCTGATTAAGACATTCATTGGATTTCTTCTTTTTCTTAATTCAGTAAATGTTGAAAATAGAATATTTTGCCCTAACATTGTAGAAGAAGGACATCTGGGATTTGAATCAATAGATTGTTGGAGGTGCACAAGGAGTGGAAATGAGTGCAGCTGGCGTGAGAGTGCTGTGCAGGATGCTTGGCTGAATGGCTGGTGTTGAATGGTAGGACGATAATGGGAAAACAGCAGGTGGGTAATGACCCGATCCTTGAGCACAAGTTGCATGACTTAAGACATGGCAGCATGAAAAGAGCAAACCATTAAAAACATGAGCCATACAAAGAAAGACCTGAGACATGACTTTGTAGGGTAGTGTATAAATGTTCACAGGCTCAGTTGTCTCAGAAAAAACTAGTCCACCTGCCCCTGGATTAAGATATGTGTTGAAATACATAGTGCTATTGGATTTTTCTCTTCTGCATAACATATCCACAAAACCAAATATGACATTAATGAAAACGTGCCATTTGGTGCAGGTAAATCTGGGTACATCTAGCTCTGGGAAAATTGAGATGACTGGCTATAGATCTGGCAAAGACAGTTTGGGGCTAACCCCTGAAACACACATCTTGCGTCTACCTCTGGAGTGCGTCACCGTCCGTTACTGCTGCCTCTCTCGCACTTTTTTCGGCCACACATGGAATGTCACAGCAGCGGCTCTAAAAGCCCTGGGCCTCTACGGATTCTCTTTTTTGCATAGGAAATTTCCTTTCCTATCGAGATGACCCGGAAGTACTCAGCGGATCGGTGGTTCGAATTTTCAAAATGCATAGGAAAGGAGCCTCGATGCATCCTTATGCGAAAGGAAAGGAGATAGTGGTATTCCATAATCCTTTACGGCGGCTAGATTTAGAGCAACAGGCCACCGACAGAGTTTACCGACTACACAAAAACGAACGAGACGCGGTAAAACAGAAGAGGAGAAGATAGTGCTCATGGAGAAGAAGCGAATAATCCCAAGTAAGTTACATTTCAAAACAATATCTTACGCTGTTATTAAACAATATCGCTGTGATTAAAAAAAAAAATAAAGAAAAAGGTATACCACACACTTACACTCACCCGCTACTTTATTTATTTATTTATTTATTTTTTATTTATTTTTTATTATTATTCTTCCGGACAATTACACATAATACATAATTTTCTCATTGCATATTCATACATATTACTTTGTGTTATCGTCCGAAGGGTAGCAGGAGAAGCCAAAGGCTTATCGAGTCCCGCCCCCACTGCCATAAGATTCAGATACACAGATACACAGCTACTACAGTTAGAACACATTTTTTTTTCTTTTTTTTTAAGAAGATTCATTCTAATACACAAATCATTTTAGGTCTCTATTTTCCTCTCTCCCTATGACAATGCAGATATGGCCTTGTCCAATTCTTCTCTAGTAGCCTAAACACCTCTGCAAAAGTATTCAAAACAGTCAGTGTGTCTGCTGACCTTGACTACAGTCAAGTGTATCAACATGCAGTGTATTTACAAATTCTTCAGTCAGAGCAAGTCTTCCAATTTTAACTCGGGTGTTCTGAACACACAGCTGATAATTAACATGTATCTTTCATTTAAATTTCAATAGTCACACATTCCATTAGGTTATCAATCAGTGACGTGCGGTCAGGGTAGGCAAGGTAGGCAGTGCCTACCCTGGCGCCGTGTAAAAATAAAATAAAATAAAATATTTTTTTATTTAATAAACTTATATTTGTATTATTACTGTTAATTATTTCGATCTTTACATGTAATCCGCGATTACTTTTAAAAAAGTGTAGACGTTTTGATTAGAAAGGTGGCAGTTAGTAAGTTACGCCAAAGAAATAATGTGCTTTTGCTGTTTCCCATTCATTGTGTACGGCAAAGAATCAGTGCTTTTGCGCCTATTCATTGTGGACGGCAAGAAAAAAAAAGTTTTCGCGCATGCGCACTTGATTCTGTATTATTTAACATGTACGCAAATAAGCGGAATTCTTTGTGCTTTTTTTACGTAAATGGTATGCCACATAAGCCTTTACGTTACATATCATTCATGGACCAATTAAAATCGAGATATTACTAGACATTTACGCAGTTTAGGCCAACGTCATTACGTTGGCTATGCTCATTCACGTCGCGTTACCCCCGCGGATTTTTAAGTCAACATTGCAGCTGGCGCGTCCGTGCCCGCAGATATTTCAGACTGGAGGAATTTTAACAAATTGGATTATAATTTAAAAAGGAACAGAATGAATAGCAAGAGAAAGGCCTGCGCCAGCCTTGGACGGTGTACTGCAGCAACAGGGACAAACAATGTTCGAGCATTTCAAACGGACAGGTAGCCTACATGAACGGAAGGATGCTAGCTAGCTGTGCTGTCAGTCAGACTGTCACTGGATCGTCTTGCTTATTTCTACAGCCAGGGAGTCAGATTGGTGAGTCAGAAACTTTTTTGGGGGTTATTTAATAATAAAGTTGGATGAATTGATACCGAGTGCAATCCATTCTGCATTTTATATTCAATTGAGCAGTTGTGTTTTCATTGTTACTGACGGACAAACCTAAGCTCTGCAATGTGGATAAATGGTTACATTCTGATGCTGGACAGGTCCATATGGGACATATGCTACTGGTACTTTATCTATTAAGATAAAGTTTATGGAGTGGAGTTGCCATCAGTTATGCTGTAGTCCTATATAATTATGAATGCTGTCTTTTATTTTTAAATTGAATAGAAGTAGTAGTTTGAATCGGCGAAGGTTTGACTTGTTGCCTTACGTTTTTTCGGCCCTCGGTGTGACGGGTCCGTTAAGTCGATGGATGCGATGTTTAAACAGACCAAACTACAGTAGGCTACGGGCAAACCTGAAGTCACCGTCGTGACATTTCATATACGTCCCGTGTGTGTGAGTGAGTGAGTGAGTGAGTGAGAGAGAAAGAAAGAAAGGGAGGAACTTATTTGAAATCGGCCGTGCGTGCCTGTTTGTTGTTTATTGTTTTTGATTTAACAATATATAGGTTTAGAGAAATCTGGCTTTCAGAACTCAGTGCCTACCCACTCACTGACCTCACCGCACGTCACTGTTATCAATAGCAGAGCACATTGTATTTACAATTTCAAACCTTATATTATGACACAAACCAGTTTAAATCCCTTTAATTCAAAGACCATGCCATCTTTAATTCAAATTGTCCATGCTATAATGTCATTTGTAATAATGTAATAATGTCATTTGGGTCTGATAATCTAGGTTCCTCGTAAAGATTAGCTAATAACTCCAGACTTTCATGATAATTTATCCCATCAGGTATGTTGCTCATTCTTGCTGCTTGGGTTGATCAGGTCCTCTTCCCTCCGGAATTGAACCAGATCCTCCTCCGTTCTGATTTGCACAATTTTAGCTTCTTCGGGTGTAGCTCCATTCGATTTGATGAAGATTCTTCCATCTCTTGTCCATGTTTGTTGGACCCGTCCACATTTTTTTAACCCTCTCGCTTGGTAGGCTAGATTAGCATTTCTCTTGGTTAAGTTTTCACTCATTCCAATTTGTTCACCTTTAAGCTTCTTGCCTTGACTGAGCAAATTTATCTTATGCTTTCTACTCACAAATTTGAGAATAACAGCACGCTTTTTGGCGAATTTTCCCTTCGAGAGAAGAAAACAAGACTCCACGTTCTCCAGATCCAGACTAATGCCTTTGCTTCTCAGGAACCTTTCAACCTGGTTTTCCACCGACACATTCCTTGTATCGCCCTCTTCTTCTCCACTCACGGCAGCTACATACGACCTTGGTTTAATGTCCAAACCAGTTAGTATCACATCTCTGTTTTTTGCTTGTTGATCTTGGTCATCAATTTTATCTCCAAGCTCTTTCAAGAGCTGATCTTTCTTCACATTCACGGCTTGAAGTTCCTTCAATTCGATCAACATTGGCTTCAGACCAGCTGCAATTTTTTCTTTAATTTTTGCATCAAAACGCCCAATCCATTCGTCCATAATCCCAGCCAGCTCTGCTTTCAGCAGTGCTCGCTCCGTCTCCCTCTCACTTTTCATTTCTCTCATCAAGTCTGCCAACTGTTTTTTCCAATTCTTCCGCATAATCTTTGTCTTCCTCCTTTCCCTTATCAATGTTTTTTCCTTTTTTGGACATCTCCAAAGATTTTCAGAGATTTTTAAGGCTGTGAATCTGAGTTCTCCGCTGCTCACGGTAAATAGCTCTTATTGGGTACAGTGGTTAATTTTCTTGTTAACACATATAACTAATCAGCAAATCACATGTTAGCAACTCAATGCATTTAGGCATGTAGACCTGGACGGGACAATTTATTGAGATTGAAACTGAGCAACAGAATGGGGAAAAAAGGGGTTTTAAGTGACTTTGAACATGGCAATATTGATGGTGCCAGGAGGGCTGGTATGAGTATCTCAGAAACTGGTGATCTACTGGGATTTTCACTTTAAACCATCTTTAGGGTTTACCAAGTCCGAAAAAGAAGAAATATCCAGTGAGCGGCATTTGTGTGGACGTAAAATGTCTTGTTGAAGTCAGAGGTCAGTGGAGGATGGGCATACTGGTTCGAGATGATAGAAACTCAAATAACCACTCGTTACAACCAGGGTATGCAGAATACCATCTCTGAACGCAAAACACGACCAACCTTGAAGCAGATGGGCTACAGCAACAGAAGACCCCACCGGGTGCCACTCCTGTCAGCTAAAAACAGGAAAATGTATAAAATGAAAAACTACAATTCTCACAGGATCACTAATATTGGACAATAGAAGATTGAAAAATCATGCCTGGTCTGATGAGTCTCGATTTCAGTTGCGACATTCAGAGGGCAGGTTCAGAATTTGGCGTAAACAACATGAAAGTATGGATCCATCCTGTCGTGCACCATCAACCACGCCATGTTCAAAGTCACCTAAACCCCCTTTCTTCCCCATTCTGATGCTCGGTTTGACTTCAGTACATTGTCTTGACCACGTCTAAATGCATAAATGCATTAAATTGCTGCCATGTGATTGGCTGATTAGCTTTTTGTTTTTATAAGCCATTGAACAGGTGTACCTCATAAAGTGGCCGTTGAGTGTATATGTGGCATTTTATAGTTTTGTTTATTTGAAGCTAGCGTGATTCTTGCTGTTCGGAATTTGTACCTTCATGGTTGAATGCACTTAGCCTAATGGAAGTCGCGTTGGATAAAAGCGTCAGCTAAATAAAATGTAGGCTAATGTAATGTAATTTACACGCTTGTGTGGACATTGCCTGATTGCAGACACTCTCAAAATTGGTTGAAGAAATTCAATGGGAATGCATTGATAACACTGCTATGGGTATGCTTTATGGTTATGCCCTCCGTAATGTTACTGTAGTTTCAGATGATGATACCCACGCTATTATCAAGTTGAGGGTGGCCCTAAATGGACTGTTCAGCGGGCGGAAGAAAACTGTGAAGAACGCCTGGGAGTAAGTCACACGTGCCCCTAGTTATAGACTATAGTTGAAATTTACATTATCGTGGCAGTGTTCATAGTTCGAAGTTTAGTTCATACATGCATTGTTATACATATTGATTTAGCCTATGGTCCCAAATCGCACTAGTTGTTAGGTACAGGTAGCCTTATAAAATGATCATGCTTAATAATTTTTCTCAACTAGTTCATGCACAGTTCTAACTTTTGGGGCGGACCCATTATCTAATGCTTATTCTCACCCACAGAAAGGTGGTTAAAGCAACTGGGCTGGAGGGCCGGATAGCCCCACTCCAGGCATCTAAAAAGTGGGATAACCTAAAGAGCAAATATAAGGTATAAGCTCTTGCACATTAGCTCATCATACCATCGTGTTGTATTCATGCTTTCAATCTTCAGCTCATTGCAGTGCATTCAGCTAAAAACATTCTTAACATCTCATTTATGTTTTTCAGGAATTGAAGAATCCCCCCACTGGGACTGGCACTGATGGTGGGGAGGCAACAGCAGCAACATGGCCGTGGTTTGGTGTGATGCACAACCTCATTGGGGGGAGTGCATCCATCAAACCACCCATCCTCATTGGCTCCCTAGAGCCAGAGCAGGAAGCTGGCCCTTCTCAGCAGGCGGGTGAGGAGGAAACCTGGGGCCTATCCGAATAGTCCAATCTCCTAACCTATAAGCCTCCTTTCCTATACCTTAACCCCTAAACGTCATCGGGGTTAAGGAGAGATGAAAGGTGCTTCCTATCGAACATAGGAAAAGACAGCATTGTTTCAAAAGAATTCGACTCCACTTTTCCTAACAGACGTCATTGCGCGACGGCGAGTATTGCTGACGTGAGTCACTAGCGTGAAACTACACTATTCTCCGAAAATGGACTACAACAAGCGCTCTTTTGAGCCATGCGTTCTTTTCATATTGATTTTAATCAGGTTGTCGCCAACCGAGAGAATCACTTAGATCGGACTTGGCCATGGGGAATATTTAAGGCCACTTAAATCCCAATTCACATGTGGAATAAAAAGAGGCTACACTTATGTTGATGTTGAAATTAACTGCCCCCAGTAACTTCATTAAATGTGAAGTTGGTAATTTATTTTCTTATGGTGTAAATTATGAGCTATGAAAATAACTATTATGATGTTGGTCTTTTATGAGTTCTTTATTATCTTTTGGGGGGGGGGGGTATTTTGTTTTAGTCGAGTTAAATCTTCCTCTCTTCTCCTCTCCTCTCTTCTGTTTTACCTCTCGTTCGTATTCGTTTAGAGTCGGTAAACTCCGTCGGTGGCCTGTTGCTTTAAATCTTGCCGCCGTAAAGGATTATGGGATACCACTTCTCCTTTCCTTTAGCATAGGTTGGTCCGGAGTAACCTATGCTAAAGGAGGGTTAAAGGATGAATCGAGGCTCCTTTCCTATGCCTTTCCTAAGCATTTTGAGAATTCGGATAACCTATCTGCTGAGTACTTCCGGGTCATCTCGATAGGAAAGGAAATTTCCTATGCTAAAAATACTATTCGGATAGGCCCTTGTCCTTCTCAGCAGGGTGATGACCAAGAGGCTCCACCAGCCAAAAAAAAAGGGGGAGCGGGAAGGAAGGAGGCATGTTAAAGTTCCTCAAAGCTTTGAAGGACGATGCCCGTGACAAGGTAGCCTGGTGCTACCAGACCATCGTACTTCATTTCATTTGTACAGAAGGTCTGGCAGTGCTGTAATTGGCAAACGTTCACTCATGGAGGCGGGTGTCTGTTAAAGTTTAAAACTATTGGATCTGCCCAGTGCCACTCTGGATTAGCCAACCAATCGCATAACGTTTGGTCGTCACGTGTGTCATGAGCCGGCTTCTGGCAACTGAAACTGGAGCGCGACTTCGACGTCATCGTTCTCAGCCACTCGCTCTGTTCGCTGATTGGACCGGCTGTCGAATCTCCGGCAAAACTGGGAAATGGGCTGTACACCCAGACTGACTACTGAAGGGAAAATAAAATTTGGCCGGAAATAGGCGGGCGGGCGGAGCCAGGCTAGTGACAAGGTGCTCACGGCTCAAAATTAGTGTTTTATGGATTTATTTTCGGATTTGGTAAAAAAGAATGCATGATAATTTCTGCTAATTCAGTGGTACCTAGGGCTTGCTTGGGGGGTGCATTTCTGATTCATGTCCAAACACAAAGAAATGGTAGCGTGGATCCACACTCAAACCTAGAAAGATTCAAATTGTGCTCTCAGGAGAACTCTGGATTTCCAGGGTAAAAAAATGCATGAACACTACCATTATAATCAGAATCCTTTTATTGTCATTGTACAAAATTATAGCAGCATCCAAGTACACAATATTGAGAGAAAAGTAGAAGTCAGTAGTGCAATGTACACATACAAAATAAATAGCCAATATGTACAGTGTTTTACAATGATCAAATCAAACTTTATTTTTATAGCACTTTTCATACAGTGAAGGTAACACAAAGTGCTTTTCAGTAGTCCTATATAGAATGAAATTAAGAAAACAGAACAATACCACCCCCTCACCCTTCACACCCTAAACAGGAGATAAAACAGAATTATTGCACGTTGTTCATGCACATTAACATCTAATGGCTTTCCAGATTTGAAATATTTCAATACGCCAGATTTTGAAGTTTGGGAACCACTGTTTATGGAAAAGTCTAACAAAGCTCTGATGGGATCCACTTCTGCTACTATGAAAGGCACTTCACATTGTCAGTTTCCTACAGTCAATATAATTTAGCACTAAAACTTTCCACTAATGGCATGGCAAAGACTAAGACAAATGGTGAAGCCAATGGCGACTGTTTCTGTCATGATGAGCCATAATGAGCCATACCTGTGTCATAATATTTCAGATTTTGTTTTGAACAGTACTGTCCTATCCATTGTGTTATTGAATTATGGTACATTAGATTGGCAGATTACATGGGTTAATCATTTGAACATATGACTTGCACCAATGCCTAAATAGTTTGGGAGGTAGAGAACCAAATTTTGCAATGCTCACTGTTTGTCTTCCTTTTAGGCTGCAATACAGGGCCTTACAATAGCCTGGCTCCGCCCGCCTACCTACATCCGGCCAAATTTCATTTTACCTTCAGTAGTCAGTCTGGTGATGGGGCGTATTATTGGGATCCTGCTCGAACAGATTTCTGTGTGTCCAATCAGCGAGTGGCTGAGAACGATGACGTCGAAGTCGCGCTCCAGTTTCAATTGAATGCTGCGTTCCTTTATACTCGGAAGAAGGAGATTTCCGACTTGGTAGTTCCGAGTTCCGACCTGTCTGTGTTCCAGCGCATCTGCTCGCGAAAGTATGGATGCCGACAACCTTTCTCGTCCAAATAACTAAACGTTAGGCTCTAACAAGTTACCGTTGCCAGGTACCGGTAGATCCATAGACCACAATATAGTGAAGTCGGAAATTTCCGAGTTCCCTGTCCAACTGGAACGCACCGCCAGAAGCCGGCTCATGACACACGTGACGACCAAACGTTTTGCAATTGGTTGGCTAATCCAGAGTGGCACTGGGCAGATCCAATAGTTTTAAACTTCAACAGACACCCGCCTCCAAGTGAGTGAACGTTTGCCAATTACAGCACTTCCAGACCTTCTGTACAAATGAAATGAAGTACGATGGTCTGGTTGGACCAGGCTAGCCTTACAATGCACTCTCAAACACTTTTTCTGAACGGGCCGAGCATGAATTTGAATGTTGAAATGGACATACCAAATTATAGGACGCATAGAAATATGATCAATAGGGGTGTAACGATACACGTATTTGTACAGTACCATGACGGTACAGGCACTTCTTGGTGGTTACAGAGGTGGACCGCGATCCGTTTGTGGCGTACATAGCGTTAACATATGGCGAATGTACAAGCTTGTTTTGCGGTGTGAAACTTGAAACTTGTTGTCGGAGTTCCCCCCCGGACCATTTAGCCTCCGGCTCGGCTCGCACGTGCGCAGTAGCAGCCAGCGATTGAGTCTTATCTCCATGGTGAGCATGAGGGTCAGAAAGTGTTGCCAACTTAGCTACTTTGTCGCTATATTTAGCCTCTGGCGACTTTTTTTCAAAAAAGCGACCAGTGACAAATCTAGCTACTTTTTCTGGTTTAATTGGTGACTTTCGGAGACTATGTCGCTAAAGCATCTATCGCTTAACACTTCCAAACGAGCATCGGCTGCACGCAATCTTCCCTTTATAAATACCCACCTGCGGTGAATTGTGTGCACAGGATCTCCGCCCCGTGTCATCCCACTTCTCCTCCCACAATCTACCTTAAAAGGTATATGCTAAATAGC
Organism: Hyperoplus immaculatus; assembly: GCA_949357725.1. Classification (NCBI taxonomy): domain Eukaryota; kingdom Metazoa; phylum Chordata; class Actinopteri; order Uranoscopiformes; family Ammodytidae; genus Hyperoplus; species Hyperoplus immaculatus. The sequence goes on along the minus strand of OX442360.1, from coordinate 12,203,613 downwards.
TTCCGAATATGGTGACGCTTATAATGAGCCCGGCGCATTTGACTCACATGAGGAAAGAATGGAGACCCCAAAGAAAGCGTCTGCCAAGAAGGCAAGATTTACTTATAACGAAATAGAGATGCTGGTAACGGAGGTTGCCCACTTGAAAAAAACTCTGTTTGGGGGCCTCAGCAGTGGCATATCAAATAAAATAAAAAGTTTGAATGGCAGGTGGTGGCTCAGTCTGTTAATAATGTCAGCTCGACTCCGAGGACAGTCGCTGAATTTAAAAAAAAAATGGTCCGACCTAAAGGTTGAGGCCAAAAAATTTAGCCGAACATTGGCGGAGCACAGTCGCAACTGGTGGGGGTAGGGGGACAACTGCTGAGCCCTCACCCCTGCAAACAAGAATAGCGGAAATAATAGGCGATACCGTCCTGTCGGGAGTTGTGCCAGAGGCAGAGGGGGACAGCGAAGCAGCCACAGTCGCCAGCGCAGAAACCGGTAAATATACATTTAAATTACAATTACAATATTTAATAAAAAACTAGACAAGCATTAAGTTTTGCTTCTTTCATTTTATTTAGTAGCAATTGCAAGTGCAGTGGCTGGAGGGCAGACCACGGAGGAAGCGCCAGGCCCCAGTGGTGTTGCGCAAAGGTCAGCCACAGTGTTTCCCAGTGCGCAAGGGTGGGTCCCGGAGTCCACGCAGCCAGGCCCCAGCAGAGTCACCTCCGACGCACGTGGCAGTGGACGTGTCCTCACATACGCTGTACTCCAGTCACAAAGAGAGATCATAACATCCATTAATCAATTGACCGAAGTAATGGGCAATGTGAGGGATGTGCTCTCAGAAATATGCATTGTATTAAATGTTTTTTTAAAAGTACCTAATTTGTCTGAATTTGTCATTCACAAACGGTGCATTAATCGTTGTCTTATGTCAATTGCCCGTGCAACGGCTGGATGCTGCGCATACGCTTCCTCATGTTCATCCTGCGGCACAATGTTGGGTGGTGCAGGGACACCATTGCGCAGTGCCATGTTGTGTAGCACATCGCACGCCCTGACAATCCGGCAGACCTGTGACAAATTAAATCTTCTAAGGTGTTTTACAAAATGAAAATGTTTAATGGCTAGTTGAAAAAGTGAAAAGTTCACATCACAACGCTAAATTAGCTATAGACATGATGGTGAATTAGTCTCAAATATGAGCTCGCTCACCTTTTCTGGTTTGTAAAGGAGAATGCCACCAGATTTATCCAAGCATCTCCATCGAGATTTCAGCAGTCCGATGGAACGCTCGACCTCAGCTCGGGCTCTGCTGTGTGCGTCATTAAAACGCTGCTGGGCTGCATCTTGCACGTTCCCAAAGGGGGTCAGGAGCCATTTGGCCAAAGGGTACCCACTATCACTTGCATTTTGAGAATGTGTTTAATAATATAATCTCATTGAAAATAGATGGTGTTCCTTAATTTACCGAAAATAATGAACTCACCAAGCAGCCAGCCATCACGAACAGCACCAGCTAGGAGCCGTCTTCCCACTATACTTTGCCTCAAAATAAAGGAGTCATGGGTTGAGCCAGGCCACTGAGCCACGACATTTGTTATTACCATATTGGCACTGCAAATTATTTGCACATTAATGGAATGGTAATGCTTACGATTGACATACGCACACTCATTCTCACTTGGTGCCTTTATTGCAACATGAGTGCAGTGAATGGCTCCGATTACATAAGCAAACCGGTCATTGCTGCAAATTGCATTTTTATGTTGGCCTGCTCAACCACTGTAAAAGGAAACATAACATAATGAGGACTCATGCCAATAATAGCATCCCACACGGCTGGCATTATTGCACTTAGTGTGGGCTGGGATATCCCCGACCTGTCGGCCAGTTCCCGCTGGAAGGTCCCAGTCGCCAGGAAGCCCAGAGTGGTCATTACCTGCACCTGAATGGGGATGGACCGGTTCCGTCTAGTGGGACGTTCCAGCGCTGGGCCAAGTGTGGCACACAGCTCCAGCAGGGTGGCTCGTGGTAGCCAAAAACGGCTTAAGAGCCATGCATCTTCATGGGCAAAGCAATGAAGGTGGTCTTGGAACCGTCGCTCACGTCTCAAGCTGTATCCCATTACAGAGGCCTACGCGGTCTATGAAGGCCATAGCCTGTGAAGGCCGATTCAAAGGCCGAACGAGCGTTGTTAAACGAGACGGTCGGTGCAGGTCTCCATAGAGCATTTCCGGTTTGTGTAACAAGCCGTTACCTTGCGTGATGACTCACCACTCCTGTGCTGCCTAGCAACCATGATTGCTGCCATTGGAGACAGCCTTAATAAAGGAGGAAAAAAGAAAAGGAATATGCCTACCAGACGCCAGAGCAGATTTCCGGCTGAGCAGGGAGGCGCTGGCAGTGCTGCTGGACCTCCTCCACCAGGAGCGGAGGCACGGATGGGGTGCCACAATTGAGACCCTGGTGTTCCTGTTCTGGTTGGCTAGTGGGGCATCATACAGGGTGGTCTCCAGGGTGTTTGCGATTCCTCACTCTACTGTCCACCGCATCGTCCACAGGGTCACTGAGGAGGTGGTGGCCATTCGCCACAAAGTATATATTTATTGATTTCATCACTCATACTCTTGAGTTGCTGTGACAAGTGCATTTTCCTATGTGTGTGATTAATACAGTTTATGTTATCCTATCTTAAGGTCATCTACCTCCCGAAGACCCCAGAGGACCTGGAGGCAGTGACCCGTGGGTTTGCAGGGCTGGGGAGACATCAAGCGTTCGCCAGAGCAGCTGGAGCAATTGACGGCTGCCATGTCAGAATCAAGCCACCGAGCGGCCCTGATGGTCACTGCTACAGGAACAGAAAGTTGTTCCCCTCCATCATCCTGCAAGCTGTTTGTGACCATCAGGGCCACTTTATAGATACCTATGTGGGCTGGCCTGGGTCAGTCCACGACGTTAGAGTCCTCCGGCATAGCCCCCTGTACCGGAGGTCACTCTACCCTCCTCCAGGGCACTTTATCCTGGCCGACGGCGGGTACCCTTGTCTCCAACACCCACTACCCCTTATCACTCCATACAAACAGCCTCTACGAGGTGTGGGAGCCCAGCGCTTTAACTTCCATCATTCCAGGGCACGCTCCATTATAGAGCGTGCCTTTGGGATGATGAAGACCAGGGGCCTATCCGAAAAGTCCAATCTCCTAACCTATAAGCCTCCTTTCCTATACCTTAACCCCTAAACGTCATCGGGGTTAAGGAGAGATGAAAGGTGCTTCCTATCGAACATAGGAAAGGACAGTGCTGTTTCAAATGAATTCGACTCCACTTTTCCTAACCGACGTCATTGCGCGACGGCGAGTATTGCTGACGTGAGTCACTAGCGTGAAACTTCACTATTCTCCGAAAATGGACTACAACAAGCGCTCGTTTGATCCATGCGTTCTTTTCATATTGATTTTAATCAGGTTGTCGCCAACAGAGTGAGAATCACTCCCATATATCCCAATTCACATGTGGAATAAAAAGAGGCTACACTTGTGTTGATGTTGAAATGAACTGCCCCCAGTAACTTCATTAAATGTGAAGTTGGTATTTTATTTTCTTATGGTGTAAATTATGTGCTACGAAAATAACTATTATGATGTTGGTCTTTTATGAGTTCTTTATTATCTTTAGCCTGTGTGTGTGTGGGGGGGGGGGGAGTATTTTGTTTTAGCCGAGTTAAATCTTCCTCACTTCTCCTCTCCTCTCTTCTGTTTTGCCTCTCGTTCGTATTCGTGTAGAGTCGGTAAACTCCGGCGGTGGCTTGTTGCTTTAAATATTGCCGCCGTAAAGGATTATGGGATACCACTATCTACGTTCCTTTAGCAAAGGTTGGTCAGGAGTAACCTATGCTAAAGGAGGGTTAAAGGATGAATCGAGGCTCCTTTCCTATGCATTTTGGTTATTCGGATTCACCTATCTGCCGAGCACTTCCGGGTCATCTCGATAGGAAAGGAAATTTCCTATGCAAAAAAGAGTTTTCGGATAGGCCCCTGGTTCCAGGCCATCTTCCTGCAAGCGCTGGAGGTGCACCACACCTTCGTACCTCACGTAAGTAATCACTCAACAGGACTTTATTTAAATACTGAAGAGTCGTCAAAAAGTATTAATTATTTTCTCAGGAGGTATTTTTATATATTTATATATATAAATATATTTTATTTTTACCATTTCAGGTCATAACAGCATGTGCCATCCTCCATAACATCTGCCTCAGGGCGGATGATATCATGGCCCCAGAGGAGGAGGATGAGCCTGGGAAGGATGTGGCAGAGGATGAGGGGGAGAACAGTTTGGAGGCAGCCAGTGGTGCTCGCTGGCGGGACCAGCTGTCGGCAGAGGTGTCTGCCCTGGAGGAGGTCCCCCTTGACCATCAGTATTTATAACAGGCAAGTTAAAGAATTGTAAAGCTTTGATTTCTATTAATTTAAAATGTTTTGTTGTAATTTGTGCAGAGATTTCTTTTGTCAAAAAAAGAAGAAAGTATTATTTAGTATGCACTCTTATTCTTGACCTTTTCCAAAAACCATAGTGACATGGCAGCCGTCAATTCAGCCCTGCAAACCCACTGCAGCGACGATGCGGTGGACAGTGGAGAGAGGGATCTACCAATGCACTCTGGAGACCACCCCAGATGATGTCCCACTGACAGGAGACAGACACCAGAGTCTCAATGTGGCAGCCCATCCTGGTCCAGCAGCACCACCAGGGACTCCCTGCTCAGCATTTTTTTTTATAATTAATTAAAAAATGTCATTCGATTCTTTCGCAACAATGGTAGAGGTGGCAAAAAAAAGTATGTGTTGGAGTTTCTTGTGCTAACTAAAAACTATAAAATAATATGGCACAGCCAAAATAAAATTACATGTAAATAAATATTAAATAATTAAATTGACAACACATCTTAAAAATAATTTTTCTACTATTTTTTCGAGGATGGAGAAGAGCCTCTCTTTGCTCTCCTGAGCCCTCTCCTCCGCCTCCCTCTGCAGCCTCATGTCCTCTTTCAGGAGGTCCAGCAGCTCGTCCTCCCGGTCCCTCTTATGTGAGCTGCTGCTCCGCCCTGGCTGGCTGGGCCCTGGCTGGGTCTCCTCGTCCTCCTCCTCTTCATCCTCCCCTGGTTTGTCCTCATGGATGGAGGCAATTAGGACAGGGGGATTTGTGGAATGCCTCTGACCTAATACCTCATCCATGAGGACAAACCAGGGCAAAGTGGCAGCCGTGGACTTGCCATCCACCCCCTCGCCCGATGCTGGACACTTGCAATCCTAAGGCAGAGGAAATCAATCTGGCAGTTTGATTAACAGTTAACAACAACAACAACATGCATGGTTAAAACAAATAATGTACATTTAAAATTATGTGAACGTACTTTATATTTTTTGTTTAAGTTGTCCCATTTTTTTTTGGCCTGAAGAGGAGTCACCTCCTTCCTCCAAAATCTCCAAAATATTCCTAATCACAAATCACCAATTCCTTTCCCCCCCTGGATGCAATAAATCGTACTGCAACAACACGCCTCGGTAGAAAGAGGGTAGCTCTTGTCTGCCCCCCCTCTTTCTCCCAGGGGTACAGTAAATGCACCAGGAGATTCAGGGAGATTCTCGTGGCCCCCCAACCGCTGGAGACACATATATCTCATACACGTAGGGAGCCTAAAGTTACTAGAACAAAGGTCACAAGCAGAAAAGATGTAATGTAATGCATTAAATATTATAATACTATAATGAAACGAAGTTTCGTTGACATTTTCGTAGTCCTGGCCTCAGAGTCTCACGCCTTGTTCACACTAAAGGCGTGGTGTGCGCCTTTTTAATTAGGTTCCCATGTCAACAGGTGAAATTGTTCACACTTCTTGCCCAGCAGTCACTGCAAAATAAATGGAGCTATGGCTGGCAGGTCCAGATGAGGCGTGCAATGTAACCACAAAGGTGCGCGAGAGGCAGAAGCTCAGCGAGGCATTTACCATGTATAATGTAAACAAGGCGTCAGAGATTAAGGACTACATCAGCAAATCTTTAGTGGACTTTTTCAAACAGCTCCTGCTCTTCCCTACTTGCAGAAATCACAATATAACGGTACTTGCCGGGCGCCAAGGTTGTTTTCTGTATAGAAGTGGCATTGCCTTTTATTTAACATGACTGCGAGAACCTGAAATTCCTCTCAAATCATAGATATTGCTGGCTCGGATGTTTAGCTATGTGATTCTGCTAAATGTGGTGCCATGCCGTAATTCCGAATCCTCATTGTTCCGACATCTCAATGGTCCGAAACATTTCCCATTAGATCGACATAGGCTACCACTATTCCGACAGTTCAATGTTCCGGAAACGGAACCCATTGTTCCGAAGTGCCGTTTGTCCGATTTTTCAAAAAGGAGGCGCATTAGACCAAGGGTCCTATATTCCGACTATATACACAATCCCTGGAGTTTCTAACTCTCTCTCTCTCTCCTCTTTCACTCTCTCTCTTTCTCTCCTCTCACACTAGCCTAATCACCGAAATACGACCTACAGGCCTTGATTTGCAACTCACGTTCACAATAGAGTAGAGAAACGTGAAAAAACCGCTGACGCACGCACGCACGTGAACACACACACACACAATAAGCTGTAGACGGTATAAGGTATAATTTTGAATAAATACCAGCTAAATGATTGAGGTTAGTAAAGCACACTGCAAACACAGTAAAACAACACACACAGCTACTACATATAGACATTGGATTTGTTAATTTGACTAACTTTACTTCTTAACAAGGATAGTATTAAAGGTGAAGTGAGCGGTTTATTTATATCAATATAAGTGTTAAATCGTTCTTTATTCATACAGTAATCACTTACACGATGTGCGCGTTTCATAAGCCAATCTCTTAGTCAGCTGCTCTGCATGTAATGGGCAATTAAACTTTATGTAGTATCCCAAAATTTTATCCAATCACAAGAGAGAACGCTACAACCCGACACCTGTCCGCCCCCGTCTCACTAATGGTCTCACTGCCGGTGCACGCCAGAGCTACACATGGGTGAATGTTTATGAGCCTACAATGGCGGAGCAGGTAAAAATCCTTCCCAATGTCTGTTTTGATGGTTTTTGTCATATTTATCACACTTATGGATCTGAGATGATGCTAGATAACTTGCTGCTCGAAGACCGCAGTGCATTAATGTGGTGACGTACGGACGAGCGAGGGTACTGCTAACTGCAGTTACTGACGGGAAGTTAGCTAAAAGAACCATTCCGCTTACAGCTCCTTTAATCCTTGTATACCGTGCGCTTCATAAATTCACCTCTTGTGACAGTTCAAGCCCACAGCAACTGTATGGCTTGACGATGTGCACTGCTGGAACTTAGCACTACATCGACTTGTGTTTTTGGTTTCATAATCACAAATTTGTTTCGTTTTCCGGTTTGTTGGGTTGGTCTCGGAGTTTCGTGAGTCCAGGGGCCTATCCGAAAACTCTTTTTTGCATAGGAAATTTCCTTTCCTATCGAGATGACCCGGAAGTGCTCGGCAGATAGGTGAATCCGAATAACCAAAATGCATAGGAAAGGAGCCTCGATTCATCCTTTAACCCTCCTTTAGCATAGGTTACTCCTGACCAACCTTTGCTAAAGGAACGTAGATAGTGGTATCCCATAATCCTTTACGGCGGCAATATTTAAAGCAACAAGCCACCGCCGGAGTTTACCGACTCTACACGAATACGAACGAGAGGCAAAACAGAAGAGAGGAGAGGAGAAGTGAGGAAGATTTAACTCGGCTAAAACAAAATACTCCCCCCCCCCCACACACACACAGGCTAAAGATAATAAAGAACTCATAAAAGACCAACATCATAATAGTTATTTTCGTAGCACATAATTTACACCATAAGAAAATAAAATACCAACTTCACATTTAATGAAGTTACTGGGGGCAGTTCATTTCAACATCAACACAAGTGTAGCCTCTTTTTATTCCACATGTGAATTGGGATATATGGGAGTGATTCTCACTCTGTTGGCGACAACCTGATTAAAATCAATATGAAAAGAACGCATGGATCAAACGAGCGCTTGTTGTAGTCCATTTTCGGAGAATAGTGAAGTTTCACGCTAGTGACTCACGTCAGCAATACTCGCCGTCGCGCAATGACGTCGGTTAGGAAAAGTGGAGTCGAATTCATTTGAAACAGCACTGTCCTTTCCTATGTTCGATAGGAAGCACCTTTCATCTCTCCTTAACCCCGATGACGTTTAGGGGTTAAGGTATAGGAAAGGAGGCTTATAGGTTAGGAGATTGGACTTTTCGGATAGGCCCCTATTGTGCTACTTTATGTGGAAGGCCGGGGCGAGATGTGCGACGGCAAATGCAACATTCAAGTGCTCCTCGGAAAACTTTGTTTAAAAAGAAACTGCGTCCTGCGGCTCCTTTTTTCCCCATATGGCCCAATTATGTAAATGGCAATAGCTGCTGCTGTTAAATCATGATAAATTGCATAGCCTAATGTGGTGGTTCTTTCAAATCCACCATTGATAGCAGCATGTCTCAGGTGTCTGCTGTAGGCCTAAAAGAAGCAGGTGAAATGAAGCGCAGGGGATTAATACTTTTCTCGTACAAAAGTCCGGTCAAATAGTGAGTTAAAAACAAATAAAAATTTTATATATAGTAGCTGTGTGTGGGCCTATATGTGTTGTTTTACTGTGTTTGCAGTGTGTTTTAATTTAGCTGGTTTTGATTTATTCAAACGTAGGCTATAGCCTACCTTTTGTGTGTATGCGTGTTTACCTCCGCTCTCTGTCCATGGTGCTGAAACTCCTTGTCAAAATGAGCGTTATTTTCACATTTCTCTACTAGGCAGTAGGGGAGCCCGGGGCTGGTTGGCATACGGGGCAGGTTGGCACACACCTATTTTCTGGTCCTTGGAAGGTCACAGAAACAAAAAATTTACATCAAAATGTCTATTTTCTTTACTTGCACTCATCTACTATGTTAAAACATGTGAAAGTAACTAACTTTTTTGGCGAGGGTAAAATTTCCATTTTATAGTAGCGAAAGTAAAAAAGTGGTCTTTTGACTAAACATATAATAAAACTGTGAAAGTTGGAGATATTGTAAATGTGTTATAACTAGTTTATAAACATGAGAAACAGCTACATTTTAATGTAAGATTTCATAGTCTGTGATGAGGAATGCTAGTTGGCTTATACAATTTCATCTCAAATTTGGTTAAAATGTGAGCGGGGCTGGTTGCCACACTGATTGGGGGCTGGTTGGCACATAACAAATACTGTAAAAAAAATATGGTAAGCCATGTAGGCTATTATATATGAAGGTATATTAGTTTCCTTATGTGTGTATATGCTACAAGTCTGTCTGTGTGTGTTTTTGTTAATGTGTTTCGGGGATACTATGGCTTTTGTGGTTAATGTCCCTTTAAAAAATTGTGTGACCCCTGACCTCATACAAAATTGTTATTTCTGATTTGTAATCCTTAGGTAAAAATAGGCCTTAGTTTTAAAACCTTCTTGTTATTTGTATTACTAGGCCTATATGTTTTTTTATTATTATTCCTACCCTATAAGGATAAAATTGCAATTTGAAATGTTTTCGGAATTAATAATATTGTATAATATTTGTTAATAAATGCTAACCAAGTTAATATTTTCTATCTTGACAGCTAGCGGTTGCTCATTTTACCTTTCACAAACACACAAAGCACTCATAGTAGGTATATTATTTTATTTTGTTAATAAATAGACTTCTGACACATTAGGGCAAACAAACGAAACAATAGTCCTACTGATATGTTGCTTCAAATTGTTGTTTGGTTCTAAAATATGGGCTGATAATCTATTAAATGTTCATGTTAACTGTTTATTGGTTAAATTAAATGATCAAACTTTTAATTTGGTTGTTTAATTCTTTTTAAGTGTCACATTTTAACAGTGTGCCAACCAGCCCCCTAACGTGTGCCAACCAGCCCCACGATGGGGCTGGTTGGCACACATGCGCAACATTGCTTTAATCATATACCATCTTATTTTGCAAAATATGTGTGAACAATTAAAACATAATCATGTATAGCTGAGACTTAAACCTTTCATATTCTGCTGGTTAGAATATTGAAATAAAAATAATGCCAGAGAAATACGGCAGTGAGTAAAAAGTGTGCCAACCAGCCCCGGGCTCCCCTATGCATTGTGAACGTGAGTTGCAGATCAAGGCCTATAGGTCGAATTTAGTGTGAGAGAGGAGAGAACGAGAAAGATAGTGAAAGGGGACAGAGAGAGTTAGAAACTCCAGGTATTGTGTATATAGTTGGAATATAGGACCGTCGGTCTAATGCGCCTCCTTTTTGAAAAATCGGACAAACGGCACTTCGGAACAATGGGTTCCGTTTTCGGAACTTTGAACCGTCGGCATAGTGGTAGCCTATGTCGATCTAATGGGAAATATTTCGGATCATTGAGATGTCGGGACAATGAGGCGTCGGAATTACGGGCAGGCACTCTATAGGTAGGCTAATGCAAGCAAAGTCTCTGATCAGGCTTTAGTAGCCCACACTCACCGAGGGGACTCAAATAAGAATAACAAGATAATTTCATCCGTTGAATAATGAACAAGCAAAGTTATCAACCAGTTTTAAGCCTTTATCGGGTAAACACACGCACACAATGTCTGTTTCTGTGGAATACGTGTTCACTTTTCTTCCATTCACACTCAAACCCAACATAAATCAATTATTATATCACTAATGAATGGGAAACATGTTTTCATGTGAATGTGTGCTTCTGACTGCTCCCAGCGTTTGCTAGAGAATACTGACGACGGCAAAGTTGCTAGGTGATGTGTGTGTATAGCTCCATATGTTTTATCTTTCACACACAGCTTGGGTGAAAAAGAAAAAGAACATCACGAGAGGAAGCAGTGTGGCTCTTTCTTTAATGACAGTCTAACCAAAACACTGCCATTGAATGTGCCCATGAATTCACCTTCCTTGCTGATTTGCTATGATGAGCTGACAGGGAAAGGGAAATAACCATGCAGCAGAAAATGGGTAGGGTAACTGCTAGAATACACAATGTCCATTTACTGATCCAACATGTGCCTTGTTGTATATTACAAATGTTCTTTAATATATCTGTGTGAATTTTAAATGATAATGTTAACCATATTCATCATCAATGTGTTAGCGTGCTAACATTTCTTCGTTAGCACAGAACTCAGAGTTCAGTGAGGTCAAAGGGAATGTCTATAGTATATTAGGTATTTATTTTTATTTTTAACCAATGAAACCATAGACAGTCTGTCCTTTCAGCTGTAACATATTTGCTTTGTAACTGAATAAAAAATACACAAAATCAAACATTTTGGCTCAAGCATTTTATTTCCCACCAGGATTATTATTGTTATAAATTAAGAGTATACCCACTTGTTCTGACACCACTACAACACTGCACACCTTTTTACTGATATGTCTGTAATATTTTCTGCAATTGTAATGGTACATACTGCGTAGAATTGTCAGTCATGTTTGTACTAGGAATGTGCATGATTAATCGATAATCGTTTAGAATTTGGTCGATCACGATTTTTAGCGATCAATACAGGTTGTGTTGTGTAGTGTGAGTCTTACAGCAATACAATGAACCTGTATCTACCGTCAGGTCCAAAATCTATATTTTGAAAAAAGAAAATACACTTTTTACAACAAGTTGGAACTACACCTACGCTCCTGTAGACGTCACACTGTTTTAAATTTGAATTAAAGTTTTTATATAAATAGTGCTGACTCAATGTGTCGGCTGAGTTATCAATATGAAGCGATTCAATGTATTAAGACCACCCAGATCATACATAGTCTCTTGTATCTCAGCCTGACCAGATATGATAGATATGATCAGTTTTTTTCCCTGGATTGTTGCCCAGTGAACCGATAATTTGTAGATAATTACAGAACAGCTTGTTGACCATCAATGCCACTGTATCTGTCAGATCACAGCAAGAGAAAGGGTGAATAACTGCCAAGGGTCCAGACAGCTCTTTTTTAATGAGCCAATCAATATGCAGCCACAACACTGTGCATGTTTCATTCGCCCCGTGCTGTAGTGGCATCAAACTACAATACTTCCAAGAAACAGGAATTGAACACAAATGAATATTTCTGCAGCGTGAAGGAAAACCTATTTTTCATTCTTTGAAGTTTCTCTTTCAGTTGGAGTGCTTAGTTGCTGAGTGCATATAAAGTACATCGCTGTGTTGATCCTGAAGCGGCTGGGCGGCGTCTTTGTTCTCTGCCGGATCTTCACGTCTTCCCTACGGTGCTTTTATCTGTCTGATGTTCTGGTTTATTAGCAATCCAACATGATTCACAAATCACAAAATCCGTTTTTTAAAGAAGAAACATTACAGGTTTTCCTTTTGTTAGGTTTAGAAGCAATGATTTGAGATAATTCCACAATTTAATGTAATTGGCTGCATGGGAAGGGATGATTTTAACATCTTGCCATTCAACAGTGATGTGTTTAGAACAGTGGTTTGGAAGACGTGTAGTGTAGTTGGCCTTAGCAGGAACGAGACCAACAGAGAGACAGATTATGATCCCTGGGAGGCGTTATGTCAAATACAGAATGCAAAACTCTCTAACTTCAGAAGACAAAGGCAAATGAAAACCACTTCACCAGCACCACAACACCCATGCAACAATGAAACGAAAAATAAAAGACACAACCAAATACAAAATATTGTATCTAAAAAGCATACTATGCAACATTTTAAATAAAAAAATTATTATAGAGTCACAAAAAAATCCCTCTCAATGATCACTTCTGCCCCAGTAGAATGAGTGGTGGTGTGTTTATCTGCACAATACCCCCCCCCACTCCCCACCTGGCTGTATTTTAAGATTTGATAAGATCAGGAAAATAACATCACCTTCACTATTGAGCTCCATTGGCTTCCTTCTGTCTGTTCATTCCCAGGACACACTGTTGTATTTCTCTGCCACACTCGTTATAATCTAAAAATCAGGCCGTCTTCATTTCGTCATGACCACTCATTTCCCCTCATTACCATCAAGCTCTCCTTTCTTCTGCCATTGTCTTGTGTGAATAGAATACTAAAAAAAACACTGAGACAGCGATAGTGATCCTTTACTGAATAGCCACATGAGTTACAACTTGAAATTGTTAGCAGGTTGATTTCGAGTGTTAGAGGGGTGTTTCAAAGCAAAGTTGAGGAATGGAAGTTGAACAGACAGAATAAAAAATGGTTTTAAGAAGTACTGCAGAAGTAGAGCAAGTACATGGGGAGATAACAGCTGGCGTCGTAAAAATACTACCGCTTTTGTTCAAAGGTGTCGCCAACGTGCCGACTTACTCGTTGTAGCTTTAACCCTTGCATTTTGCTCTAATTACCTTTGAGCATGTCATCCTGGTCTCATTTGAGATTCACAATTAATATGATATCCTAGTGTGTGCAGTAATAATTGTAGAACAATGAATAGGGGTGCACTGATTGCAATTTAGAAAAAAGAATCTAACCTGCCAATTGCAATTTTTTGCTGATTCAGAATTATTATTATAATGTCCTTCTGTTAATTATTAAAATAAGTATACATATTGGTACAATTTAGGATAAATTAAATAGGTTGTTGTGAATGTGTTGGGAGTAGCTTTTCAGTGGCTTATTTAAAACTTTGTTTAAATAGACTAGGCTACTGTTGACTGCTCGCTGCAGCTGAAGGAGTTGCCTTTCAAGCTAGAAAAAAGCGCTAACTTCCTGTTCTTACCGGCTTCAAAATAAAAGTCAACTCACGTTTGGTTAGTAACAGGCTTTTAATGTGAAGGCGCACAGGAAATGTTCTGTTTATACACGCGCTAACTTAACTGCGGTAATGTGCCGTCTCCTTTCGGTAATTGCCGTTGAGCCGTGAAGTTTTTATACCTAGAATCGCTGCACGAGCACAGATCCCGATCACACATCTTTCACCAGCCAAAGTGGAGGGTGGACTCAATAACTTAGGCTACTTGCCTAAGACTCATTTACCCGCAGTGTTAATGTAGAGCACTCTAAGCAGTGTTGTGCATCTCTCCTCTGTGTTTCAAAGACAGCCTCTCCGCATTATCAACCTGTCGCATGAGTGCGAATGGATTCGTATTCATCATCGCACGTGATCAATTTCAGTAGCAAATGCGATCAAAACTGTCGCACTGTACAGCCCTGAGTAATTTCATATTCCAAAGTATTTCCAAAGTAGGTCCAAAGATAATAACATTTTATGGAAATGACTTCCCACCTGCTGTGTTCACTCTTACTCTGGGAACTTTGTGTCACTGTACAGTCCTGTGCAGGTGCCTCGTTTCCACCGAGTAGAGCGGGTCGGGTCGGAGCGGCTCAGAGCGGGACAGCTCACTTTTAAGAATATCGGTGGTGTTTCCACCGCCAACCCTACCTGTCGCAGCCGTTTTAATGAGGCTATTGATTTTCTGTTCACAAAGATGTTTGACTTGTTTATTGTTTATGGAAGTAGAAATGTTTTAAATGAAAGCTACATTTTTAATTAGTTTAGCATATTATTAATACTGTTTATGCCTAGGCTGCTTTGTTTTTTGATTACCTGTAGAGGTCTGTGGGCGGGCTTTACGCACCACTCAGGTACTTAGGCCAGGTGTGTGTAGTGTTTTGATGAAAAGCTAAGTGTCAAGGGAAAGAGGCGGTGGGTTAAAAAAGTCTTTCGACCGCTTATTTTAGTTCACTCGTTGCCTTCAAAGATTTATTCGTTTGCCAGTATATTTTCCTTTATTTAGAAGAAAGTTTTGTTCCTTTTTGAGCTGTGAAATAAATACAATAATTTTTTGAAATCGCGAGTGCTTGGAATTGTTTGGAAGCGAGTCGAGCTACCTCGCCTTCTGTACCCACGGCTGAATGAAGAACAGCCGAGATACTACCCTTACTGGTATGGCGGGGTTTAGGTTGGACTGCGATAGCCGCCGCCAGAATATGGGTCAAACTATCGGGCTATGGAACAATTGTGGTCAAACCAGCGGTCTCTCGTTTTTGCTTGGTCAAACCAGCCGGTTCTTTATTTATTCCCCCCGTGTTGTTGTGAGCATAAACGCACAGAGACGGCTCGGTGCAACTGATAGAGACAGTGAGCGAACAGCGCTGGCTGCTGTAGCTACGTGACATCGTAGCAGTGGGACACAGTGTAGCCAACTGATTCATTTAATGACGAGGAAAAACACCACATAATAAACAGTGCTGCGCTCGCATTTTCGCCAAAACACAAGACTCTCTTCACCCTTGCCGAGGTGCCTACACACGGAGGAAATGATTCTTTCGACCAATAAACGGACGGCATGTGTAGCTCCGCCTTTTCGGCACCCTTTCAGACGGCTGGTACCCCAAAGGAGGAGTACCGAAATTAGGAGTGGCTTAGAGCGGTTAGGTGCGCTTATATCCGTTCCCTACCCAATCTTTTGCAAATGAAAAGCCAAAATACCCGGACCGAACCGTTCCGACCCGCTCTACTCGGTGGAAACGAGGCTAAATGTCAAGATGAACATCATGTAGGCAGGAGGAAAAGGAACTGAGGCTAAGAATAGTAAGGGAGAGATGAAGAGCAACAAGAGGAACCTGAATGTAGAGAGCTATGAAGGAGGAGTCAAGTTGTCAAATCCAATTGACAGATTGTTGGCTTGACCTTTTTTCTTGTGGGCTTCTTCCGGCACCAACAATAATAACTGTAATTTCTTTTAGATGTCACCAGCAGCAGCAGGTGAAATTACTGAAAGTGGCTGCAAGAAAAGGCTTTGGAGGTCATGATGAAGGGTCTGCAAGGCCTGTCTGCAGACAACAAATAAAAATAATAAGAAACCCTAATCACAAACAGAAAATGTTGAAATAAGTAGGGTATTGCTTTGCTTCAATTTACATCAATTGAGCGGGAAGGGTGAAAAATTAAATCGATTTTTCGTAACATGGCAAGTAGCTCCCGCACTGATGAGAAATCATTAGTTATAATGTTTCCCTAACACAGCCCCTTAATGTTGACTTTCTAGGTTTTACTTAATTAGCCATTTCATAACCGTATACTGTAATTCAAAGGGATAAAGACCAGAGCATGGATGCAACAAACTGAGCTGCACTAAACCTCATTTAAAGGTGCAGTGTGTAATATGACATCATCAAGTAAGTTCTTGAAAGTCCTAGAAAGTTCTAGAATGCAACGCTCCCTGGGTAACCCCACCCCTTTTGAATATAACAGAAACTACAGTGGCCTTCAAGGACAAGAACAATTCTACATTTTAAACAATGCACCTGATGACATTCCAACTATGACACTTCCAAAATGGCGGCGACTGGTTTTGGTCCAAGAAATGGAAAAATATGAACATATGAGACCCTTTCTAAGGGAAGAAACAATAATTCTACATTTTGTTTTAGCTACTATGCACTAAATTAAACATACTTATGGATATCATAATTATTTTCTACAAAATCTGCTAGAAAATAAAACCCAAAATTCTACACACTGCAGGTTTAACTAAGTAACATAAAACTGGTTAAAGTTCTATGAGAGCATGTGATGTCTTCATAGGTGAGGCAACGAGAAGAAGGCCTCACAGTGACTAACGGCTACTTTTACAGTCACAATTAAGGCAAGGCAAGGCAAGCTTATTTATACAGCACAATTCAGACACAAGGCCACTCAAAGTGCTTTACAGTGGCAGAAAAATATATCAAGATTAGGCATTAGAAATCCTTTTGTTAGAGATCGCAAAAACATAGAACAAATACAGACAGGCAAACTGCCAAAGCGAATACAAAATAATAACAGGTGAAAAGGGAAAAACAAAAGTGTTCAGATTTGGTTTAAAAGAGCTGAGGAGAGACTTGCCTCACTTGCCTTTCATTGAGTGAGGCAAAAAGCAAAACAATTTAAAAGGTTTAACTAATCCTTCAATTTGATTCTTATGCCATCAGAGTGGTTAGAATTTCCGGGGGGGGATGGGGAGGGCGCACATTCTTGCCAAGTCTGTTTTCATTATTACCAAAGCTTGCATAAAAAGTGGCAGACACCTTCCTTTTGTGCATGCACCGTTACAAATGTATTTCTCAGTGAGAATTGAAATTCAGGTCCACAATATTTATAAAGGAGTTCATTCTTAATAGGGTGGAGCTTTTTAAAGAATGTCTCATTCTAAAAACTCTGAACATAACCTGCTCAGAGTAGGCTAGGTGTGCTGCACAAGTTACCATGGAGATTGTGTCGGGTCAAAAGAGAGCCACCTTGGTAAAATTGAAAATTGTTTTATTCTTCAATTGCTGATATGTCCTTGTAATTTGGCCTTGGATCCAGAATACACAACATACCTCTCTCATTCATCTCTCACAGCTGACTAACAAACACCAATGACATGGACAAAACTTGTGTACTTGTGTAGCTTTTGTTTTGATTGTTTCAGTATTTTGTTTTCATCATGTCTATGTCTGTGTCAATACTTTGGGAATATTTTTTACATGTATATTTGTTCGTCTTAGACAAGGTTGTTGATCTTGATATTTTCCTTTCCTAACCCTCTAAAGAGCCTTAAGAAACATGCCCTCAGCAAATAATTAACAAACACAGACTTCGGTCTGCCTTTCACCTCCTCGCTCTTTTTCAGACAACACAATTGCTTTTCCACATGAATGGAGAAAAGCTCATTAACATTTTCTATGCCATGAGATACTGTCACAGGCATGTGCACACACTGTTTTCGGCAAGCCATACTAACGTCCTACATCCTACATACTCAACATCTATATACTACATACTGTCTACTCAAAGATCGATTGTGTATCCGAGGTGCGTCGAAACGTTTTCAGTTGGAGTGTACTCAAGCAATAAAGAATTTCTTCATCTTCTTAAAAGATTCCGGCCGTTTAGACGCTGTTTGGCGTATTGCCGCCCTCCACAGGTTAGATATAGAACTATATTTTTACATACAGTCCTGTGTTGTGCAGGAAATGCAGAATTGTAAATAAAGAATAAAAAAAAAAAAACTTCCTTGTCGTTTGAAAAGACGCGATGCATTGTGGGGCGGTTGAGTATGAAAAGTATCCAATCGATCCATACCCAAAATCTTCCCGGAAGTTAGTACTCATCCGGGAATTTCTCGCATACCCAAACTCGCATACCCAACTGTCACATACTGAAATTGAAGTCAAAATGAGTATGAGTAGGACGTTAGTATGGCTTTCCGAACACAGCCTCACACTCTCACACACACACTCACACACACACACACACACACACACACACACACACACACACACACACACACACACACACACACACACACACACACACACACACACACACACACACACACACATTCACCCATTATCTAATCTGTATAATTGCCTCTGGTTTACACTCATATAACCTAGGTTAGGTTAAACTTTATTGTCCCCGTGGGGAAATTTGTCTTGGGCACAGTGCATCATTGCTTTCTGAAACATACAGAGTACAACAGAACAAAAACACAACCACAGACACAAACACAACCAGACAAACTAACATTTAAAGATTGAGAACATGGAGCTTGACATACTTTAAATGGCACTTTGATGTAAAGCATAGAAATCTACAGTGTGGAGCTAGAGTACTAGTGTGCATTGCACTAGAGCTCATGGATAAAGTGCTATGTGCTAAAGTGCAGTTCTAAAGTGCTATGTGCTAAAGTACTATGTGCTAAAGTACTATGTGCTAAAGTGCTAACCTATTTATTGCACATTATTCTATTGCACATTGTTCGTCAGTTTAATGGGAGGAGGCTAGGACACCTTTATTTATTTCTTATAGATTAAAGGACAGACCTTTGTTTACACACCAGTTTACAGAGCCTAGGTGTGTATTAACACCAGATTTTTTTCTTTTGGGGACACACACGCAAGCAAAGATATGTGAATGTGTATGACTGCTGTATGTTTGAGGTGGTGGTCGGAGGGGCCGTAGGCGCTGAATGGCAGCCACGCTTCCGTCAGTCTGCCCCAGGGCAGCTGTGGCTACTATGGTAGTTTACCACTACCGGTATGACTGTGTGTGAATGAATGGAACCTGGAACCCTGTAAAGCGTCTTTGAGTGCCTTGAAAAGCGCTATATAAATCCAATCCATCAATGGAGGCTGGGACAAATGACAATTTAAGACGGTTAGATTTACATAGCGGCACCCGGAGTCTTTTCCCTGATGGCAGGGTTTCATATTCAGGGAAGAGTGGGTGTTGTGAGTTGGAAATGATTTTCTTTGCTTTTTTCCTAACTGCCTGCTCATAGATGCTCTGAATATGGTCATATTCTTTCCTCCCTACGATTTTCATTGCCGTTTATGCATGCCGGCCAGTTTGTTTTTTAGCTTAACGGTTAGGTTGCCAAACCATGAGGTGATCCCATATCTAATGATGCTCTCTACAATGGCACGGTAGAAAATCATCATGATGTGGCTGCTTACGCCGTACAGTCTTAGTCTTCGCAAAAAATATAGCCTCTGTTGCAGTCTATTGCACAGGTTGTCAATATGTGTCTTCCAACAGAGAAGATTATCAATGTGAACCCCTAAAATACTTATAAGAGGACACCTGGATGATTTTCTGATTTTTGATGACCACTGGCTCATGGTCAGTCACTTTCCTCGGATCCAAAACCATTTCCTGTGTTTTGGTCACATTTAGAATAAGGTGGTTGGTATCACACCACTTAATGAATAGGTCTATCTCATCCTGGTACACAGAGGGGTCCGTATCCTTGTGTAGAAGGCTCTTACGGTATCGTCTGCAAATTTCACCATATACAGTATGTCACAAAAGTGAGTACACCCCTCACATTTCTGCACATATTTTATTATATCTTTTCATTGGACAAAACTTAAGAAATGACACTTTGATACAATGTAAATAAGTCTATTTACAGCTTGTATAACAGTGTAAATTTACTGTCCCCTCAAAATAACTCGACACACAGCCATTAATGTCTAAACTTAAGGCAACAAAAGTGAGTACACCCCTGAGTGAAAATGTCCAAATTGGGCCCAAAGTGTCAATATTTTGTGTGGCCACCATTATTTTCCAGCACTGCCTTAACCCTCTTGGGCATGGAGTTCACCAGAACTTCACAGGTTGCCACTGGAACCCTCTTCCACTCATTTATGACGACATCACGGAGCTGTTGGATATTAGAGACCTTGCGCTCCTCCACCTTCCGTTTGAGGATGCCCCAAAGATGCTCAATGGGGTTTAGGTCTGGAGACATGCTTGGCCAGTCCATAACCTTTACCCTCAGCTTCTTTAGCAAGGCAGTGGTCATCTTTGAGGTGTGCTTGGGGTCGTTATCATGTTGGAATACTGCCCTGCGACCCAGTTTACGAAGGGAAGGGATCATGCTCTGCTTCAGTATGTCACAATACGTGTTGGCATTCATGGTTCCCTCAATGAAGTGTAGCTCCCCAGTGCCGGCAGCACTCATGCAGCCCCAGACCATGACACTCCCACCACCATGCTTGACTGTAGGCAAGACACACTTGTCTTTGTACTCCTCACCTGGTCGCCGCCACACACGCTTAACACCATCTGAACCAAATAAGTTTATCTTGGTCTCATCAGACCACAGGACATGGTTCCAGTAATACATGTCCTTAGTCTGCTTGTCTTCTGCAAACTGTTTGCGGGTTTTCTTGTGCATCATCTTTAGAAGAGGCTTCTTTCTGGGATGACAGCCATGCAGACCAATTTGATGCAGAGTGCGGCGTATGGTCTGAGCACTGACAGGTTGACCCCCCACCCCTTCAAGCCCTGCAGCAATGCTGGCAGCACTCTTGCGTCTATTTTCCAAAGCCATCCTCTGGATATGACGCTGATCACGTGCACTCAACTTCTTTGGTCGACCGTGGCGAGGGATGTTCTGAGTGGAACCTGTCCTTTTAAAGCGCTGTATGGTTTTGGCCACCGTGCTGCAGCTCAGTTTCAGAGTGTTGGCAATCTTCTTATAGCCTAGGCCATCTTTATTTAGAGCAACAATTCTTTTTTTCAGATCCTCAGAGAGTTCTTTGCCATGAGGTGCCATGTTGAACTTCCAGTGACCAGTATGAGAGAGTGAGAGCAATAACGCCAAATTTAACACACCTGCTCCCCACTCCCACCTGAGACCTTGTAACACTAACGAGTCACATGACACTGGAGAGGTGAAAATGTCCAAATTGGGCCCAATTTGGACATTTTCACTTAGGGGTGTACTCACTTTTGTTGCCTTCAGTTTAGACATTAATGTCTGTGTGTCGAGTTATTTTGATGGGACAGTACATTTACACTCTTATACAAGCTGTAAACTGACTACTTTACATTATATCAAAGTGTCATTTCTTCAGTGTTGTCCCATGAAAAGATATAATAAAATATGTGCAGAAATGTGAGGGGTGTACTCACTTTTGTGACATACTGTAATTGTTAGGGTGCACAGTCCTACAGTCATTGGTGTACAATGTGAACAGGGTTGGTGATAACACGCAACCCTGTGGGACTCCTGTGTTGCAGTGTTTGGTGTCTGACAGTGTTCTGTTGACCTTCACTTGCTGTGTTCTGTTCGTTAAAAAAGAGTAGAACCATTTAATCAAGTTGGTGTTTACACTCATGTATTTGAGCTTCTCTAAGAGATGTGAATTTGCACTGTATTAAAAGCTGAGCTGAAATCAACAAATACAATTCTAGCATAAGCTTTTGTGTTCTCAAGGTGCTTGGAGATAAAGTGCAAGGTGCAAAGGATTGCATCATCAGTACTGCATTCCTGCTTATATGCAAACTGGTACAACCTCATTGCTTCTCCTGATAACATTCCCCTCGACTGCTTTAAAATTAAACTATTGAAAATCACCTCTCATTATTAAAGTATCAATATGTTTTTAAGATTAGTATGACTTTGAGGCAATTCATAGTGACTCTGTTTGTCTTGACGCAAGCGCCAGACTTCCTGCCATGCTTACGAGAATGTAGACAAGCTCATGTTGAATTCAATGTGTTAGGCATGGAAAACACTCTGAATAGAAGAAAAATTATGGCGTATTGTGTGTGTGTGTGTGTGTGTTTAGACTCACAGACCCTTGAGTAAACATGATACTTCTCCCTCAGTCTTTCTACTGTGTATTTGTGTCAACTCTAGCAACTCCACTGTGGTGGAAACTAGCGCTGCAACCCATGATTATATTTTAATTATGCATTAAATGAAATAATTTTTCAGTAAGTACATGTATAATGTGTATATAAATGAGGACAATCCTGATATACAAAAGCTGTTCATTTATAAACAAATCTCTAGCTTCACTATTTAGATAAATAAAATTATTCGGTGGAGTCAATATAAAATACTAAAATATCGACAGAAGATCTCCCGTTTAGGTTTAATAGTGAAAGTAAGAGCTTTTCCACACGCACAATGGGATTGAGAACATTAGGGATATGGACTATGCAGATGTGTAGCCTTAAGAAAACCTTTTATAAGGATAAAATGCTTTAATTTGCCAGGGAGCATACAAATTAGACTCTGGAGCAATGGAAAATGGTTGTGTGTTCTGATGAGAGCAGATTGACTATGTTCCAGATTGATGGGTAGATCAGGGTAAGAAGAGAGGTGGATAAAGTGATACTCCCATTTAAGTGTGTGATGTTTTTGCCGGGCAGTGTATGATGTCACAGCCATGTTCCTGCATTTGAACATTCCTCGTGAAATGTAGACGTTTTTATATTAGTTTGAACAATTAAGGAAAAGCCCCTCCAGCACAACTATATGTTTGATTTGTTTAAACATGTGAAGGCCAGGGCAAACAAAAAGTATTTAGTGTCAGCAAACATCTAGTGCTACGATATGAACTGGCAGAGGCTGATGCATGACTGGGACTTGCTACCACCTAGTGGTCAGGACTTGACAATGACAACGGAATGATATACTTGAAGGCAATGAGGAATTTGTTTACAAGTGAACCTTGACATTCAGATGTGTTTTCATGTCTTAGCACAAGGCAATTTATCAGTACTAATGAGACTTCATAGAGAAGCCTAACATTGGAAAAACAAAGAAGCAATAAGCAAAATGTCATACCTGTCTGTCATATGTTTTTGTGTTTTTATTATGTTGCTGCCAAGTTTGCTTGGGCCCCATCTGATTACAGCTGAATAAGAGGATATAGAAAAATACTATGAAAATACATAAAGTTAACATGTTAATACCTTTTTTACATACAGTACTTGACATGTTTAACAAATACTATAGGCCAAAATAATTAAGATAAGAGACTCCTACCACAACTTACCTTAATTTATAGAAAGTGTTTAAAAACAATTCTTCCTAAATGAATGTTTCCAATGTGCATATGTAGTCATTAATCGATTTAATTAAATTTGAAAAAAAAAACTGTCATTACTCGCTCTGACTAAGTGAATCATGCTATATGCGCTCTATAGAGCTGTTAAGCGGAAGTGGCGGAATTACGGGGCATGGGACCTCTCGGCTGAAAAAAAATGAATGGGAGTCTATGGAAAGTAATCTACTATTTTCTGGTCCCAGTCATTAAATGCCTTGGATTACATATATGTTTTGTATGGGTCTAAATGATCATTTTTAATGTGAAGAGTTTGACGGTATGTTGTATGATTATTCGTCTAACGGCTTTTGAAAAAATTTTACGAGAACAACTACAAGTTTTGTCGCCTCTGTGACGTCACCTCAACACATTCCCTCCACTTCTCGACGGACAGTGCTAATGCTAATGGCTGGCGTGGACAACGCCAACAATCTCCCCACTCGAGAAATTGAAACTCTCCACATGTCCACTTGTGTTGTGGTTTTCGCCACGCTGAAGACTTTTGTCTTGTCATTGAAAGAAGGCGGTAAAGTGCATTAAAGACACAGCCATGTTTCTGAACTAAGCGGGTGTGAGTGGTGGTGACGTATATCACAAGTGTCAAGAGCAGCGAAGAGCTGTAGTCCACAAAAGCGCTCTGCACAAAACCTGACCGTATCCAGCTTCTACTCGCTAAATTGTTCCATTTTTTGCACGAAAAAATACCATCTAAATCCATACAAAACATATGTGTAATCGAAGGCATTTCATGACTGGGACCAGAAAATAATACATTTCTTTCCATTGACTACCGTTGTAATTTTTCGAGCCGAGAGGTCCCATATCCCGGAAGTAAAGCACTTCCGCTTAACAGCTCTATTGGGTTTTTTAGTTCCCTGTGAAGGTGCTTCCATCAGTTTCAACCTACTCATAGTTGACTGAACTATTGTCAGCTTGAACTGAAAACCTCTTTCCAACATATCTCAAGATTTGTCAACTCAGAGACCCGGGTTAGGCCTAGTCTGTTGAACCGGCTTTCTGAAACAAGCCTCAGGAGGAAGGGAGAAAATGACTATGAACCAACAGAGCAGATTTTTTCTTGTATTTAAGGAAGAAGAATGGAATGAGCCAAAAAAAATCAAATCACATTTTATGGGCTTCTCCCAGGCTTGGCTTTGTTTGTTTTGTTTGTTGCTTTTCCTGCGTTGTGTTCTGTTTCCCATTGTGTTCAAAGGATGATCTTTCACACACACAGACACACAAAAAACGACACAAGTATTAATCCTCCATCCTGTTCAGGTTTGTAATTAGAAAACACTTGACATCTTTGAATCATTCCATAAAAAGATGATTGTTTGTATAGTCCACTGCTTCCTTAAAAAAACAAAAAACAAAACAATATATACAGTACCAAAAACAAAATAAAAAAAGAATAAAAATCGATTTACAGAGACGTTCCACAAAGCTCGGGACTGATAGAAAAGTTCAGGCGGACATATACACATTCACATGGGAGATCAGACCTGTCCACATCAGCTGCAGTGTGTTAAGGTCCTGTCTTCCAGGATAACACCACAGCAAAATACAGTAGGCATATGTAAGTCCATAAATGATTTTAAAAAACAGGAGGACGGCGTGAGGAGAGCTAAGGCTGCGTTTCTTTTATCACCGCAGAGTGAAAGCAACAAAAAATATATAAATCATTTGCATAAATAAGGTAAATGACAAAAAAAGAGTTGTTAGGCAAAGCTGCTTTGGCACATTTGTCATTACTGTGATAATTAGGTCCCAAATAACAGCTCTGATTTGTTTAACTGCATGTCATACAACTTGTGCATTGCCCTCTGACTTACAAGCTTGTGCCAACCAAGAATATTCATCTAGAGTCAGTCACAACAGGATTTCAAATAGCAAAGTCACTTCCTTCCTATGGAATCACTATGATCAGTTAGTCAGTGCACATTCTAAACCCAGAGTCTGTCTGCAGACACTGCTGACCTTTGACAGAACTGAGAGGGTCCAAATGGAGGAAGCTATCCTTACTGTATCTGTGTCTCAGCTTTCACCCTTAATGAACCTCCTGTCAGAGTATACACACAGGGATAGCATGTACAAATGTGTCATCTAAATGAAGTGTATCAACTTATTGTCCTCTAAGTGACCAAGCTAGCGGGCATGGGTGAAGATAGTTAGCAAGCTCGCTGGCGTTAATGCATGCTTGATATTTTTTTGTTGTACATAACACCATGAGGAGTTAAAAGACATTGAAGGGACACAGAAGAGAGAGCTATTAACTGAATAGTGCAAGCATGTAACTGGGCTGGCTACTTGCAGTCATTTAATTTACTTCATGTTGAGCCACTTTCCAAAGCTGGATTTTTAGTTAGACATAAATTACAAATGCCAAGCGGACTTTCTCACAATGTTCTTTTAATTCTGGAGAAGATACTGAAAGTTTTGGTTTCACTTTGTCTCTGTTAAAGTTGGTTGATGCAACAGCCTACAATATCTACCCCCATTTTGGACTTCCTCTTCTTTAAAGGTCAGCACGGTAGAGACAGGTTTAAATAAGCCATGGCGCACATTCATATATAAAAGCTGAATTTGGGATTGGATTTCCTTCAACCCCGCGAGTTAAGGAACCGATCGTGACGATTCCCAAAGGAAATAATTGATTTGGTTGCAATATATTTTGATTTGAAATTCTGCTGTGCACAGACCTTTCTTTTTTCGGCTCATAATTTCCAAGCTTCCAAGTGCTTTTTTTGTTTAGTTAATTTATCTATTTAAAGTGCAGCAATGTGATATCTCTGGAAGATAAGCGGCTAAGCTCTTTCTACTAATCTCTGCCAAACAGAACAATCACAAAATCATTGTGGTTTTTGTTCTTCTCTGTAATACTACGGAACTTTTTAAATACGAGCCAATGACTGGTCATACATCTCTCACATGTGCTTTTTTGAAATTGAAAATATATTTGTGCTGCTGTACTGTGACCATTAGTCTATGTTCACATCATATTAATAAAAGTGCCGTTTAGATACTCTTGGCATAAAGTATGACAATGTGATATGAACATGATTTGCTTCATTAATACTGGCCTTGAGATCTTGTACAGTATATAAGACCATGGCTTTATCTGTGTGTACAAAGTAAAGCATCGCATCTATCTTTCAGTAATGGCAGAGAACAGAAGGAGAGGATGAATATAAATGCCTTTTTTCCACATCATAAATGTTTCATACACATGACATATCATATACACCAAATAGGTCTCGGCTGTTTCACTGTCTTTTGATGGAAAATGACTTACATTCCACAAAGTCATTCAGACTGACTTAACATGAATTGAGATATCTCTAGAAATGAGATGTCTGTAAAAACTTCAACGATCATACACTCAGTTACACACACATGCAGTCACAGCAGGATTTTCTTCCAAGACAGCAGCATGTTAGAAGTTATGTATGATTGTGTGTGTGTGTGTGTGTGTGTGTGTGTGTGTGTGTGTGTGTGTGAGAGAGAGAAAATGTGCATGAAGGCATCTGTTCGATTGTTTGCATTAATTTAATCTATTTTTGTGTTTAAGGGGTGTCACGATTCTCCAAATCCTTGAATTGGTTTGATTTTCAATTTTAAGGACAGATCCCTATGACATTTGAGACTATTCTAGTCGAGTCTAGGATCATTGGTTTTTGCCATGATAAATCATTACATTTTCAAAGCAGAAGTAAACAGTTGAATAATTTTAGCAAGCAGAAGTAAGCAGTTGGATACTTTTAGCTTACTTCCTGTCAGTGACTGCAGTTAACAGTCCCCTCCCTCGTCCCTATGTCACCACATTCAGCGAGTCATCTAGTGTAACCTGAGATCCGAAAGGTACAATTTAAAAACTGATCAAACAAACATTGGAAAGGATTTTTACCTGCTCTGCTATTGTAGCCAGGTGCACATTTAGCTCTTTGTGGAGTTCTCTCTCCTGATTGGATAAAGGGTTGTGGGATACCAGAAAAGGTCTCCGCCTCTTACTGAAGAGCAGAGTGACTGAGAGACTTTGTTATGAACTGCGTACACTGTATAGGTGATTGCTGTACAAATATACAAAGATGTAACACGTATATTAACAAAAATATAATACTTACTTCTGCTTTTTCTTATTTCAAAAGATGATCTACATGGTGTCATGAATACCACAGTAGGATCTATTGTAAAATGTAAGTAATTTGTTTACATTCATCCCATGTTTCATTTTGAAGGTTGACAGTTCATGACGTGACTTCGATCGAATTTCTGATTTACAATCGAAATTGTGACACCCCTGGTGTGTTTGCATGCGTGCATGTGTATATGTTTGTGTGTGGTGTCTATATGGCTGAGAGAAGGCTATTGGTATAGAGAGGCACACCCTTTCACCACCCAAACACGCAGTTCCATACACACACAGTCAGACTGAGACTCCGTGGTCTAGGGGGATCTCTGTCGTCATAATCTGGCATGCAGGTTGACGATGACGCCGTCTTCAGGCAGGTCTTTGGCGGGCTGGTCGCTCACGTCTCCTATCCCATGGTCGGTGCTCTCACAGCTGCTTTGAGGCGACTCTGGCGGAGGTTGGTACAGGATGCTAGCTAACATGAAAAAGATTGTCCCCAAAACCTGAGAAAGAAGAGGACATATTATGATAGCAGTGAGGAGGACAATTTGAAATTCCTAGATCACTGGTGAACCGAAAGGAATTCACAAACAGGTCTAAGAAGTTGCATATATTGAAATTCTTCATCCTAAATAACTAGTTTGACATTTTAGGAAATATGATGTGCTTTCTTGAGAGTTAGATTAGACCATTGATATCACATCGTTGCTGCAAGTAAGAGATGGCAGGAAATTAGCTTAGCTAAGCATTAAGGAGGAGAGGCAGGAGAAAAATTAAAACTGGCTCTCGGTGTACAAAAATACAAAATATTTTCCATTCACAGCAGCTAGTCACATTTACAAACTCATTCATGAAGAAATTAACTCATTCCTCCATACATTTTTTTTCTTTTCTTTTTTACACATCCCTTCACTTTTTGTTAAACTCACAAGGATTGTTCAGGTTGTGTGCACATCGGTTG
This sequence comes from Hyperoplus immaculatus, assembly GCA_949357725.1. Lineage (NCBI taxonomy): Eukaryota > Metazoa > Chordata > Actinopteri > Uranoscopiformes > Ammodytidae > Hyperoplus > Hyperoplus immaculatus. Next base: position 12,175,113 of record OX442360.1, on the reverse strand, counting down.
TTCTTATTACTTAATACATTTAGGTTTAAATCATATTCCACCATCTCATTTATTTTTGGCCTTTTATAGTTATTCAAAGTGAAACCAGACGACCAGTTATTCAAAGTGAAACCAGACGGCTGTGATATATTTTGAGATATAAGGGTAAATAAGCTTCAGTGTGCCATCTCTAAGCCAAAGGGAGGATCCAAAGAAAGTACCAAAAGTAAGATTCAAAACACCCTCCCTACATACGTATATCATTTTCTTACAGTCATTTAGGCAGTTTGAAAAAAAAAACAATGCTACAATGTATTCAGTGAAGCAGAGATATCCAAGCAACGAGTGTCTTATGATGAAATGCTAGGCTATGGTAAATAGCCTATTACTGTGTGTAATAGTAATACCTTGTAGATGATGCCAGCTATTAGTGTGTAGCGGCTCATGGCTGAGTTCTGATAGAGGTAGCAGGATCCCTGCTCACCACACTGATCCTGCCACAGTAGGCAGGAGATGTCGATCACAGAGCCAAATGCTATGGGTCCTGGTATACCACCTGTGGGGGACACCGATTAGACAAGAGCATTGCATGTGTGTGGGGAGACTAAAGCCCTTTGGTTTGGGATTCAGAGATTAAAAGTCAATTGTTAACATGTTAAAATAATACAGTGGCCCTACCAAGTGAGCGCACCACAATCCACTGGATGCCGAGTCCAAAGGATCTCTGGCTGTCCGGCACACACCTAAATACAGGACAGAGTGATATGGTCAGACATGCATGGCACTCAAACTCCATGTTAATACAGGTTGAAACTTTCACAAGTTAATTTTACTGCATTTGTTTAGTTTGTTCCTCTGCACAACAGTTTGCTCTGACACGTGCCATGATTAGACTCCCTGCCCCTTCAGGGATCTATACTAAGCAGCTGATAAAAGAGATCAACAGTGGCAACTTTACAGCACAGGTTCCAGGTACAGGGTTGTAAATAGCAGAGAAGGTGACTGATGTCTACAGCTTTCAGAGCATGCAATGATATTTTTCAATCACCTATGGCAAATTGCCATTCAGTTGCCATCTTCATCATTTTCCTCTTTAAAGAAAAATGGTCTTCATCAACTCCTGAGCAACATAAGTGTCTATTTAGCTGCTAGAGGCTCCATCTTGTTCACCACCTAGTGACTAACTTTGTCGTGTGCACAGTACAGTGAACCCTCACACTGAATTAAGTAACATTGCTTGGTGGATAAATATATCAAAGGCTCCGCAGTGTCAGGTGAAAATTCTCTGTCAATTCATCACTACGTGCGACCCCTTTCATATGCAGTTACCCTATGTGATCCATTGATGTTAATGCCAGTATTATTAGACACTAATAACTCACCTTACCAAAGTTTTTCAAGAGTCAGTTCATCTCTGTGTATGTGTAATAAATAAATACTAATAATGTCAAGAATAATTAAATGAGCAGACACAACAGTTCAGTCAATAAACAGTAGTAGCAATATTTAGCATTTGCTTTTCATTGAGGCCACCCACCTGAGCGTGGCGGTGAGTGCTGGGATGCTACAGAGGAAGGTGAAGGAGATGATGATGAAGAGGAGGGAGAGGAAGGCTGGCATGTGGTGGCAGGAGCTGCCACACTTCCCTGCCAGAGCGAAGCCCTCCTCACCCCAGGACACATTGCCCACCACACAGCTACAGCCAGAGAACACCTACAGATACACACAGATGAAAAGAATAGTGTGCATACTAACACGTTAATTTACAAACAAATAGAAGAACTGGAGAGCTTCTTGAAACTAGTCTTTGCAAAAGGAAGACGGTGCTCTATGGTCGGTGGGCATGTTCAAATCCACTGAACATCAAGAAATAATCCAACGCACCTTTATTACAGCTGGCACATTCTAACTAGAATAATATTAAAAACACTACTTCAAAGAAGAAACAAACAAAAACATACAGAGGTAAAACTTGAGAATTTTGGAGGAAATATTGGGATGGAATGCTGTCACTTGTATTTACAGGCACTCTGCTGTTTGCTTCTTATTAGTAGTAAATCAAGAGTAATCCTTTTACGTCAAAGAAAAAATGAGGAACAGTGACAGGCGCGGTGTGTGTGCTGTACCAGTTTGCCTGTGGAGTGCTCGGTGTGGTTGATGGAGCTGCAGCCAGCGTGGCAGGGGGAGTAATACATCACACCGTCTGCCCCACACACAGGGTTATACAGCTCTCGGACACAACCACAGCCCGCATTACAGCCCACAGCAAGGTTCTCCTCTAAAGTAGAGCTGCACACACCAGGGACAGGAGACACAGAAGCAAGGAACGAGAATATAGTAACGTAAATACATACATATTAGCTATGTACAGTATTAGCACATGAACAAGCTGTACCATTTGTCCATATCTCAATTAATTACTCAAACAGCTTTAAAATGAATCACTAATGTACACCTGCTCTTCTCAAGAATAACCCTTTTTTTTTGGTGACGGTAATTTGATCTTCAATCGCACTGAAAATTAGACCAGAAGTGGTAACAAAGCAGCCCTTACAAAATACAGAAACATGCAGACCTGCACACTGACATTTACAAAAAGGTAGGGTAAACTTAGCGTTAAACATACAATTATAATAGGCTGTTGGCTACCCCTGATAGGCTATTGGTAGGAATGACAGTCAGTTTTCTACCTAAATCTAACCCCAGATAGTAGTCAATGGATTATTATTGGATCCTTTACCACATTTAAATATGCTCTTGTAAAGATAAACCCAAATGCCAAACATTATTTTATTTACTACAGACAGACTGATATGGGCAACTGGTGAGAAAACAGGTAAACCAATGCCTTTTCCACTAACCCTGTGACATACAATAAGAACTACAACTAGACTTATACTGTAAGCAGTCAAGTGAACAGCATGTGACTAAAACTAGTATACAAAGACTTAATCAACATGTGGTGCTAACATACACACTGCCCACCTGTTTCTATGGAGCAGAGTGCTGGGCTTGTTATACAGGTGTTGGTACTGGTCCAGACGGTGGTCCTCCATCTGGCTAGACTTGTATGGTGCAGTGACACCAGCCATGGGCACGTTGGGGCAGTGGACCAGAAAGATGAAGATGGCGATCAGACTGAGTAATGCACAGACCATGCAGAACCGAATGATGCCTCGACAGCGCAGGTTCATTCTCTTGACGATGTAGCCGCCCAGGAAGGTGCCACCACCTCCTGCTGGTACCACAATGTATCCTGGCACGGGGGAAGAATAAAATACGGTCAGGTTGAAGATCAGCTTGTGAAAATGCCCATTGAATGTCTTGAAGTTGATGGATTTCCATTGAATCTGCTGGGAATATTCATGACCTTCAAAGATATGAATCCTAAGCTTTTTAGTGGCGACTGGCCTTTCTTGAAAGTGTAACTAAACCCCAAAACCTCTTTTTTTTATTCCAATGTATAGTGACATTTAGTAGTGCTGTTGTCAAACTCTCAACCATATTGAGGTGAAAATGGCGTGTCTAACACGTACATTGTGTTGCTTTACCAAGTAAACGTTTTCTCAGTGGAGGACGGACTCTTAACTGCGGACACTGTATAAGCTCGACTGCAGGGGAAATTCACTGAAAGCACATTACATTAGGGACTGCATAAGACAAAACGGTTCACTATTTCTGCTATGAATAGTTTTTACTTGGTTAGAAACCCCACAGCTGAAAGCAACAACTGTTTGTGGAGAAGCATCCTGCTAATGCAAAAGTTACCTATACTAGGCTTTCTTGTCGCTGGGAAAGGTCAAAATAAAATAAGTGTTTAATGAAATATTTAAAGTCACAAACATATCTCAGGGAACAGGTCAGAGTCAAAGTAGCAATCTTGCCAGTAACTGTGAAATTAGCTTGCTCTGGACTTTGTGATCACGTGCTGTTTGATTTGACCTCCTTTGTTTCCCACTCACCGAACCATGTGGCGGCCTCCGATGCGCTCAGACTGAACTGCGACTCCAAGAACTTTGGACCGAAGGTGGACATGCCGGCGATGAGGGTGGCCTCAGTAGCTCCAGCCAAGCACAGGAACAGGAAGGGAGGATTCTTTAACAGTAGCAACACAGATCTGGAGAGAGAAAGAGTAGAGCGAAAGTGAAGGACAGTCCCTGCGTTCCAAATCGCATACTCTTTATTTTTTCTTTTCAACATACCAAATCTGATCATAAAAATAATCTAGTTAAGATGCAGTAGGCATACACTTGGGACACACTTTTACTTTTCATCATAACATTGCGCCTTGATCTTGCCTCTTGCTTTTATATCCGTCGCATCCCATTTTGTTTTCATATGGAGGCTCAGTCGATGTGACATCACTTCCGGTGCGCACTGGATTATGGGTCAGTAGCCCAAATAGGATGCTGTTTACAACACTAAAAATCTCGGCCGGATGTAGTAGACATCTGGGTATTTCTAACCATACTAAATCTTGCCGCAAGAATTGGGACATCCTAAATCTTTTTTCTACCATACTTAATAGTAGATAGTATGGGTACTGGAACGCAGGGAGTGTGTGCAACCAAATTAACTAACTTAATTTTCCTTTTTTAATAAAGCCACATGCTGTAATCTCAACAGCCTGGAAATTTTCCTATTACAGCTAGATAGACAGTGCACAAGATCCAAAGAAACATCGTCACGTTACATAATGTGCCTCTATTATCGCACCTCTGTAATCTGAGAGCTACAGTGATGACGTCACACTGCTGAGTTCATAGAAAACATGAACATGAAGATATGTGAAGGAAAAAAGTAAACATTGTGGTCACTCATCTGTCAGAGAGCTTATGATCATTTTCAATGTTAAGAAATCGAACCCAGTGAATTTAAAGCATTGTCAAAGAGACACTACACAAATGATTGGCCCGTTAGACATTTGCATGAACTTCCTGTTGTTTATTATTGAAATGTACTACACTGTAGGGCTGGGTATTGCCAAGAATCTCACGATTCGATTCGATTTCGATTCATTATGTCACGATTCGATTCTATATCGATTCGATTCGATATTGATTGCAATGCTTCGATATCGATTCAGTATAAAGTAGAAATACACAAGAAAGAGTAAAATAATTAAAATTTAATTTAAATAATTATCTATTTAATTTTATGCCTTGTGAACAAACAGCCATGGTATAACTCTCTCCTCTTGGAAATTGTAACATAACATCAGCACAAGTGCTGTATTAAATGTAATGTATTTAAATCATGTATAGTATTTCTTTCTTTCTCACGTGACATCTTTGAACAATAATAACACATAAGAACCAGGTGCCTTCATTTCTGGTAACAAATAAAACATTAGCACAAGCAGTATAAGGTGTACACAAGTGAAAAAAAGTGCTGTATTGGAATTCAGCTCTCATACAAAAACGTAAACAGACACAAAGCCAGTGCAGGTCATATGGGTTTGCTGCTCTCTGCCCTTTTGTCGCCACTTTTAACAACTCGCACTTGTGTGGTGTGCATGCGCAGTGGCGCAGGAAATACTAATATTAAATACTAGTTGAAAAAAAAAAAATTTTTTTTTTAATGAATCGATTATTAACTTTTATGAATCGATTCGGAATCGTTCGAGAGAGATTCGCAATGCATCGAAGAATCGATATTTTTACCCACCCCTACTACACTGCCTGGTGTCTTATGTATCTGCAAAATACCCTGGCAATTCTTCACTCCTATGAAACTGTCAGATAATATTTTTACTTATCTGCCACAAAAGAGACTCCTTACATCTCTTTTTTTTAACAAGTTTCTCCTAAGCTATATTACAAGAATAACAACATAGTTACTTTTCCATCTACAGTCATCAGTCTGCACCTCTATCAACTGACACAAAGTCAAAAAACTGACACTCATACAACAAATCATGATGATTGATTAATGAATATCGCATCAGTTTACAGCAACAGTGTGAGCTTTTTGAGCCAACAGGCAGGTTTCCTTCTTGGGATACTGGGCATTTTCCTCCTTTTACCAGCATTTTATGTCAAAGAAACTACACAATATTGATGCTCTGTCCTTCTGGTTTGTTTTTGTAACCCACGCATGCTCACACGTCAGGATGCATGACCCTTTGAAACGTATATGTACTTCATTCAAAACAACTCAACTGTCCTATTGTAATGGAAGTAAGTGCCCTACCTTGGCATGTCTTTCATTGATTTTCCAAACTGAGGGTCAGAAGCAGTGGTGTGGCTTCCGTCCTTAAGCTGGTGGGCCTCAGACACCCGCATGGCCACATAGTCCTGAGAACCTGCAAGTGTGGGCAGGGGAATAATAAGTGAGACTGCTGTTCCCAGACCAGTTTCTAACTCTATTTGAAATGTCAAAGTGAGTGAGTGAGTGAGTGAGCCAGCGAGCGAGCGAGTGTGTGTGTGTGTGTGTGTGTGTGTGTGTGTGTGTGTGTGTGTGTGTGTGTGTCAACAGGTGACAGCAGTGGTACCCGGTAGCTGGCGTGGGTAGCCCAGGATGGGAATTGCTATTAGTAGAGCTGCAGCCCCTCCTGCTAGAAAGCCGATCCACCAAGCCCCGACCCAATGGGGGTTCTCTGGGGTCATCTCAGTCCTGCGAGAACACACAAACACACACACACACACACACACACGAACAAAGAGACACACAGCTATTATTTTATTCAACTCTAATGATCTAGATTCTAGTGCATTCTTGTCTTTGAACTCTAGTGTGTTGTAGTCTTTTCTCATCCATTCTATCATCCAAAGCAGACTCACGTCAAGTGGATCTCAGTGTAAAGGGTGAGGAAGTATCCTCCCAGCAGGTAGCCTGCTGCGGGACCCACAATGGCTGCCGTGTAGAAGATCCCTGGGGAGGGAGAGAGATCACAGAGCCACGGGTGGGTTAGTACAGTGACTGTCTACTTCCTGTTTCCTTTCCAACACTTTCCTGTCTGTCATACAGGTTCAAAGGGTTCCATTGTTTGATAGTGGGCTCTGTCTGCACAAAGTAAATGTTTAATGAGTAAAAGGAGCTTGAAACAAGAGTGTGAGATAATATCCTTGAGTGGGTCACACTGTGCACATGTTAGGGACATTTTGTAATATTGATGTGCAGAGTGAATGTGTGACGGTCAACCCTTGCACTTGATCTCTGTTGACAGCAGCACAATAACAAGTAGGGGAGAGTGGCCTAAGTTGTGCCACTTTTTACTCAAAGTGACTTTAAAGTGAGGCCTTGATAGTAAAGTCTCCAACTCAAATATATACATATATTTCAGGGTGTTGTGCATCCCTGGCAATAAAAACTTTGGATCTGGAATAAACTGTTGAAGAGATATAGCTTACGGAAAAAAAGTTGTCTTGTGGCACAACTTGCCCCCGGTGTGGTGTAAGTTGTGCCATTGGAGAAAATACCATGGGGTAAATTGTGCCATTGATATATATCTCATAAACTGTAATGCAAGACAAATCCATTAGACAATCACTTATTTTAAGGTTATTTTACTTTAAGGTTTATTTAGAGTAAATAAAGTAAATATTTTACAAAGATTGAACAAGGCCTAGCAGATCTAGGTGGTTTTGCCTGCAAAGCTAACAATGACAAAGTCACCATCATCATCATCTTTCTGGCCATCTGAACTCTTGTCAGTGGTGTCGTTAAAGCAGCTCTGAGTAACATTTAAATATCTTTTAAACAGCTTCATGTTTCCTCTCATAATCATAAATTACCTTTAACAGCAAACGAGACCATCAGTGCAAAGAAAGACATTTTTATATAGTTTTTATTACTGCGTTTGGTCTGGTCGCACACCCAGTCCGATTTTCGGTTCACGCGTGCATGCTCTATGGTCACATATCCGTATTGGTCGCAGATTTCAGTGTGGTGCAGCAACGCGATTTGAGAAGCCTATCCCTCCAGGTGAGGGAAGGGGAGCGGGAGCCTTGTTTGATACAGTTATTTGTCGTCATAATGACTGATAACGGGGCTGAACCATCAAAAAAAAGAGAATGCAATGAAGAAAAGCTAAAAGGGAGAGTGATACGGGCGGGACGAGGGCATTGCCAAGCAACGTGTATACAATTTCACGAGAGCGAACTAGACTGCAGTGTTTACTCCTAAATGAATGAGCGGTTGGTACTAACACAAAGTTTGCTTTGCTTCACCATCATCAGATAATCATTATCTGAAATAGTCATTATTTACATCAACAACACAAACACATTACCTCATCGTGATCCATACTAACTGCCGTCTCTCGTTCATTCGCTTTCTGTGAGGACATGTAATCTTTCAGCTCCGTGAGAGAGAGTAGTTAGGTGACACTGCTGCATCAACTCATTGCAATCAGGTGTGTGTAGCACTGACTGGCATTAGTTGATGCAGTGTCAAAACCACTCTCACGGAGCCGAAAAGAGTCCTCGCACTTTCAACACACGGACATGCACTATATTGCGCCCTTCTCAGTTCACACTCGCACGCCTGGCACGAGCTAGAAAACAGCTTTGCGACAGCGGGCGTCGTAAAAATACTACCACTTTTGTCCAAAGGGGCCGCCAACGTGCAATGTTACTCGTAGTGGCTTTAAGTGGAATTGAGATGTCAGTCTCTTCTGAGCTACTGTAGACAATCACTTTATTTTGGTGACAATCGTATACAGCCATGCCAATGGCACAACTCTCAGAAATGTACTTTGCACTAGCTGCTCCGCCCTTGTAGAACCAACTGCCACCTGCATATGCGATTCCCTCTCCATTTCTGCCTTTTAAATCATGGCTCAAAACCCATCTGTACACCCTGGTTTTTCTTCCCCATTAACTATCTTACCTCTGCACTACTATCTTTGTTCATATGTGGATGCCTGGGCTTTATGTCTTTTATTTTGGTTATTGTTATTTTACCTTAATTTTTTACCTACTGAATGCATTATGTAAAGCACTTTGGACAGTGCAAACTGTTATAAATGTGCTTTTATAAATATATTTTACTTACTTACTTACTTATAACTCACCCAGGCCCTCTGGCACAAATCACCCCATCCCCAGAATTTTGGATAATAGGCATGATGCAGCAGTTTAGGGCTGACATCGTGCTAACTGTATACTCAAAGTGTAGCATACTAAAGCACTAAAACATGTGTCAAATGTTTTCAAACGTGTCTATAATTGTTCAGACACAGTAATCAAAAAACCTTGATCATGGAAATTTTACTTTGAAAGGCAAAAAACTGTTTTTTTAGCTTAAATGTGCTTATATCTTATTCCATGTTTCTCCTTTCTTTACAGGATGAGTTTAATGGATGGCTCTTCTTAAATATGTGGTCACATTTTCAATTTCTTCTATGGTTTTCTAGAAACAAGGGGTGGCACAACTTGCCCACCCGCAACTTAGGCCACTCTCCTCTATCATAGATTAATGTTTTATGTGAGAGAGATTCAGCTGTTTCATCGACTGTGTGCATGCGAGTGCATAGGAAGACATATTCAGAGAGGGAATATCAGAGCCTTCATGTCATAGCCCACAGCTCTTTACTCAACTATGGCTTATTGCCCTCTTACTGAAAGACCCAAACCAGCTGTTAGCTCTTGGCAGTGTGAGGAATGCCCAGCAAAGCTAAAGTGGGTTTCATTGGAGGAAAATATCTGATTGTGATATATTTTTGCCTGTCCATATTGCAATTCCATTTAAACTGTGATCATGTTTACTTATAAACTTCTGGCCTGTTGTGGTTAAATATTAGGTCTTAAACTTTTTGATGAATGAATAGCTTCAGATAAAACAATGCAATTCCTTGTTGTTAAAATCCTCTCAAGATTCACACTTAAGTACAGAGACAACTTCAAAGTAAACTTGGCTAATTTTTGTTAAAAAAACTGAACCTGTTAAGCCCTTTGGATCTACCATTTACCCTTTAACTGATATCACTCACCAATGTAAACAGGTGCATAGCTGGACTTGACGTTCTCATCCAGGTATGTGACGCCTAACGTGTAGAGAGGCGTAGCGCCCACGCCATGCAGAAACTGGCCCAGCATGAACACAAAGCGATAGCTGGACATCCCCCCGCCCTCCTTGTCATGGCACGGACTGGTACGGTTGGTGGAGCACATTCCGGTTTGCTCTGGCAGGCTGACCATGTAGGGGGGTGTGGTGAAGTGGGGCAAGGCAAACACCAGAGAACCAAATGCCATGATGAGCACTCCCCACCCCAGCCAGCGAGGCTTGTGTCCCGTCCCTCCGAAGTAGCTGACGAAAGCCAGGCAGAGGCAGGCGGCGATGTCGTAGGAGCTGGCGATCAGGCCGGCCTGGTAGCTGCGCAGGTCGAAACGCCTCTCGATGGAGGTGACCACCGTGTTAATGAAGCCGTTGATTATCATTCCCTGGAGGAAGGAGGCCACGCAAAGGAAGAACAGAACCCAACGAGGGGTGTTGAAAACTTGGATAGCTTTGGGCGTCAGTGCCCCCCAGCCACATAGCTGATCCGAGTCGGTGGGGATCAGCTTTAACCCTAAAGGAGTTTCTGCATTAGGTCTTGTTCCCGCTCCGTACAGCTCCCCTGGCAGTGTGGAAGCCCCGGTGAAGATGTGAGGCCGAACAGGGCCTTCAGCTCCAAGGCTGCCAGGGCTCCTGGGGCCTGAGCCTACTGGGCTGCCTGTCTGGGAGTCCGGCGGGCTGGGGGTGTCCGGAGAGGGACCCCCACTCAGTGGGCAATCCTGCAGGTCCAGGAGTTCCTGTTTGGAGCTAAAGGAGGCGTCGGCATTGAGAAGGACTGGCATCTCCCCTCAGATGTGGGAGGTTTTTGAATTCGGGGAGACAGAGGGATGTGCGCACAGCAACAACCTAGAAAAAGTGTGAATCAGCTGAAACTCAAACCGAATTTGATGTGGTCGGTTCCCAGTCAGGCTTGTCTCTGGAGTTAATTATTCTTGGCTTGTAACGCATACTCCATGTGTACACAGTGCTGGATGTTTACCAAGGCTCCGGTTTACTATCTCCACAAGGTTGTACAGAGCGCTTCATTCTGATGTTGAATGATGTCATCCTGTGGAGAGCAAAGACAGAGAAAGAGAGAGGAAGAGAGAATAGATATAAGAATATATACCAAGCAGGTTAAATAAGGCACTAAAGCTTTAAATATATGCATAAATGGATGAGTAAGTGACACTACTGAGAAAATACATAACAGAGTAAAATGAGTCTTGCATGCCTATTTTTATTTTCTTGTAGACAATGTAATCACGACAGTGGCTGGTGCCTAATGCATTATTTTGCCACATGCGGAGACCAGGGGAGATAAACAAACACACACACACACACACTTAAATCAGTAGCGCTGTCTGCTGTGCACGACATCACAGTGGAGCTGAGATAATGGATTCAGCTGAGAATCTATCCTAATTACCAACACCTCAAATAACACACCCCAGTAATGAACCATATAGAGCACTCTCTGCTCAGGCGAGCACAAACACAGATCACAGCTTCCATTTACACAAACAGAAGGAAACAGCGTGCATCTCTAGTCAAATTAAATAGTGTTATACACTAGCTAATTAGTGCAGCTTGAGACGTTATATAGAAATGTCTACTCAAATGTACTCATTATATTTGACTCATCATTGCAGATTAATTAAAGCATGAAGGCATAAAGTCATAGTAGACTACTTTATAACCATTCACACTTTGTCTATCTGAAAACACTGCTTCATTACTCTGCTACTGTCCGATTACAGTAAACAGACACGTTTAAACTTACCTAAAATAACCTCTTCTTGACAACTCAACCTCTCCTTGACAACGCAATAGCAGGTCATCGCAAACACGTGCGTGTGAATATACTTAAATAATAAAAAGCAGCATGTCTGTAAATGTTGGCCTCACTTCAAAATGCCATCTCTGTGAAAGCCTGTGCCTCGATGCTTTGAAAATGTCAACCATTTGAATAGGCCTAAAAGGGAAAAAGATTACTTCCACCATGACTAATTTCCTCATAAAATGAACGACAGGTAAACATGTCAGGTAATGAATCCTCCCTCATAAGTGCAGCATCTCAAAATGGCATCAACAACATTTGTATTCAGATTGCACCCCACATCTGTACATCTGCAATGTTCCAAAGTAGCTTTGCGTTGTTCTTCACTGATGAGAACTAAATTAAATAACCAAAAAAATATATATATGCTTTTCTGTAAGCAAAAGATTTTACTTTGGGTAAATACAGCATTAACAGTAGCATTCAGACTTTTGAAATAAGATACAATTCATTGGCAAACCAAAATAACTTAACATCCAATAAAAATGCAAGTCCATCAAAAACACAAAAATCTGAACATATGAAAAATAAACCAAATATTCTCTATTTAGCTTCCTACCTCAAGTAATTTCCCAATAATGGAAATGAATGGTCTGGGGACATTTAAGTGTGTTGATAAATTAAAGAATGAGACAGAGACTGAGTAGGACAGACAGTTCAGAATAGAGATGGAGAGTCACAGGGAAGTATCTATGCTAGGTCTTAAGCCAGTGTCTCAAAGCCTCTTATAGTCCAGTACTGAGGTCTTTCACACGCCCCCATCGGCTGACCAGAGGGAGGGGGATGCTCCCAGTCCACATAATCCTCCAGAGAGAGAACTGCTTTCTGGTTCAGGTTCTGCACTGAAGGTCATACCGGTTCATCAATGTCGCTTTAAATCTGCATTGCATTATTAACATTGTATTGATAAGCTCATGATAAGCCAGCATAATAAGGTTGGGGGGGGGAAGCCAAAGCTTCACATCCAATTAAAGTCTTATTATGTTTAATTGACAGATTGATGAGTGTCCTGATGAAGTCCTCGACTGTCTGAGGTGAATTCTTTAATGTACATTTGTGGGCCTCACAGGGCAGTTAGCCATTCCATATTATATGAGAGAAAGTGCAAGTTAAAGTTGCACTTGACAGGTTTTCATATGGTCATTAATGGTGACCGTCCGGCACGGTAACTGCGTTAGCCCTTGTGGTTTACAGTAGGTGATGCTGGGTGACCAGAGGTGGGAGTGTCATGAAAGTTCAACCAGGTCACTGGTGCATGGTAAACAATGCACTGTGGTTTGGCCCACTGTTTGTTTTTATGTCCCTTACTCATTATGAATCAAACAAAGCCAGAAATGGAAAAGTTCTCACGGGTTTGCTTTGATTAATTCTATTCTTAATTCTCCATCTTGCCTTTTTATTTCTGATTTCAAAGTAAGATCAGAGCGAGGAGCTCTAATATTAATAGGCGGCAATGGGTTCTACCCTACCTACCGGGTCCTTTATCTTCACAGCAGAAACTTGTTTGCTTTGGACTGGGGAGGCTTTCTTCCTCTAGTAAACAAAGGCTTTTGAAGCATCAAGGGGACGCCACTTTTACGGTTACACAAGTCTCCAATGTCAGGCGTATTCAAAGTGTCCGTACACATCTCAACATAGCCCTAGAATAAGGTGTAATCTCTTTTTTAGGGAAAGAAAATATTTAACTGTGGCAAATTCTCCCTCTAGTAAAAACTGTAGTATAGGGTTAGACCTGGAATGAAGCTGTAAAGAGTCAACTGTGAGAACAGGTAACCCTGTTTGAACCTCGGCACTAATGGCTTTCCAGGAACAAGCTCTTTGAATTAAACTCCAGCAGCATTGTGCGTATGGCCTTGCTGACCCCGTGCATGATGTGCAACCTATATAACCAGCAGTTTACAAAAATGCACTGTATCGATGTTATTTGCCACCAAGGAGATGGTAACATGACATATTAGCATTAAGATAATGCATTTGATGCAATCAAAGATACGGAAGTTTCTCTTTAAACCTATGGACACCAAATGTAAACAGAACATACATTTAACTGAATGTGACGCGTCGCCTTAAGGTTTTCGGATTTGGTGGCATTGGAAAATAGTTAAATTCTATTTTTGCTATCTTCTATTAAGTATTTTCAACAAAATCCCTTTTTTCACAAGCCTGCAATCTCGATTTACAAAAAGTAACCAACTAACCTTCAGCTGACAGCCTTTTACAATAACATGTTTGTCATGAATTGCTATAGTGTCGTAGAAATGCACTTCGAAAACGGTCTTTCTGAAATGCCTTATGACTTATATTAACATACAGAAACTGTGAATCTGCAAATCCAAAGAGAAACACACACAAGGAAGAAAAGCCCCAAATCTCAAGACGTTTTTATACCTTTTATATCCCCTCCTTCTTCCTTTCAACGTATCCTTATCACACTCAGACCCATTTTCATGCCCCTTTTTGGCCTTGAAAAGCAGATATCAAACACGTTACTGGGCTCATGGTTTCACAGAAATGACCTCATGCAGTCAGTTATTTTCTCATGCATCGACCTAGACAGCTCTTTAACTAAAGTCTTAATAATGCACGGCAATTGCCTCTGAAAAGGTTTCAAGCTCAAAGCGTTCAGAGACAGCAGGAGAGGCAGGTAGAACCACAGCATCTCAGGTGAGATCCATAAAGTGGCTACATGACCACAGCCAACAATATTCAACACGGGTGTAGCCTACCTCTCCAGTGAAGTGACACCAACAAGCTCAGTTCAGACAGAATTGAACCAAAGTATTATGTGGCTCCTCTGCCATGTTTGATCTTGTATATGACTTTTCATGGCCAAAAAATAGAGACAGAAGGGAATTCACCATGGAGTCAAGCAGACAGACAGATGGATCCTCAGTAGGTGGGTGTCAGACAGTTCTACACGCAGCTCGACCTCCATCCAACCAGAGACAGAGACACCCAAACTCAGGCTGTACTTCTATCTAACTCATGCTCCATATGTCCGTTGGTCTGTCTGTGTCTCTTTACTACCTCACAGTCATACTACTGTATTATTGCTCCAGGTACGTCTATGTTTCCCGAAGTAAGGGGGACTTGATTTTATGTAACTGCAGAGTAAAGTAAATATAAGCTTAATTTTTAGGTTAAAGGCATGAATCAGTGTCACGTACCACAACATTTATAGCCAAGGTTTCGCACTCCTTGACACCTGATGGTTTTGCATTGTACACTAGTTTTAATTCACACTTATTTAACATAATCCCCTTGTTGTATGAATGGATTTTTATTAATTGTAATATATTTCACCAAACTTATTTCTGTAACCACATATAGTCTCTGGTTAGACTGTAATGCTGTCACAATGCAACATAACACTATGATACACAATGCAACAATAACAGTACAAAAACTGAAGTTCTTGTTACCACCTCAGTTGTCAGCCTATTAACAATAACATAAAGGCCTGTACATTTTATGAGTTTAATGGTTGAATGCCCCCACCCCCCCCCGGACCCACAGTCGCTGTTGGGAACTAATGGGATGGGTGAAAATAGGCACTGACCCAATAATGATCTTCTGCCTGGCTGCAGCTTGGAGAGCAAACATCAACTTGCCCCACAGGCATCATTTACCCCTCACCTCTCTGCTCTGCTGTTTCTTTGCTTCTCGTCTCTCAACAAAAATAAAATTACATATCAGAGGAGATACTCAACTGCTCCTTATTCAACTTCCACTTGAACTACAGCTGAAAGGGCATTCGCAGTACTGTTTTCCAGGCCTATTCAAACTATCGTTAAAAAGTTTGGAACTTGTTATGTTATGTCATGTTTTTCTCTTCCTTCTTTCCTTCAACAATGGTTATTTTAACAATGGTTATAGCAATATAATTCAGGTCGGACACCCGATCTCATACAGGCTGCACAGGACCAAAGAGAAACCAGATCATCCGGGTTCTGTTACAAACGTGAGAATCCCTGACACATAACCAATCCCAAAGGACATCATGTGGCTCAAATAGTGGGTCAATCAACATAAATATATTATTTTCCATTCAATAGTCACTCTGTATTACTTCAGTGCACAACAATGCAATGCAATGCACGTGGAGCAGTAGTGAATCCCTTATCCATGGTGTGGTCCATCTGTTTCGGTAAACTGGGTCAGACAATCGCTTCAAATTAAACTGCATTAGTTCTGCGCGGTGCTTCACACCACAGTGGGAGAACAGTGCTGCCATACAAAGCATCTGATGCTCCACATTTGACTCACTCCATCCCACCAGACTCCGATAGAAATCAGAGTAAGATAATACACCTCTATGGTGTGTTATTATCAGTGAACAGCTTGTTGTAGTTGGTGGAGGTGTAAGAAACAGCAAAGTATGTAGTTACCGTCGGAGATGACTGATAGGTCTCTTAGGCTTTGACAGGAAAGGCTGAGTCATTGCTTTGACGGGGCCACAGACAGAGAAGCGTATAAAAGAAAATGCTCAAACGTAGAAAATAAAGAACTGAGCAGATTATGGCCTCTGGTTATGAGTAATAAGAAGTTATCCGGAAACTGTGTGTTTACTCAAATTAGTCAAAGATTGTCTCAGTGACCTGTCTCCCACAGCAGCCAGATGATAAGCACCAATGACTGTTTATGGTATTGATCAGCACACCAGCAAGCGACATTGACTTTGTAACAGCGACTTTGAGCCTAATTCAGAACCACTCTGCCTCCCCGAGCGACTATACAAATAACTCTTTAACCATTTAGAGCCAACTCATTGTCTTGTATGCACGGCTGGTGAACAGCTCGGCCTAGCTTAGCACGTTCAGATGCAGCAGAGGTGTGCATTAAACTACTTTTACAAATAGTTTTATTTCAATGTAACTTTCTCTCGCCTATGTTCACCCTGTTTATGAGTTAAACTGGAGGGTGAACTGAGTCATAAAATGCTTACAGACCCACAACAAACAGAAGACGTGTCAGCAAACAAGTCTTCAGATGCAGAGAGTAAAATAAAAAAGAGCACCAGCCATATCTCTGGTGAAACAGTTTGGAACCCTATTTGAGATTAAAATAGTATTATTATATAACTCAGATTTAAAGACACTTCTATGATATACAAAACACAGAGACTAAAAATAACTTTACATAAGAGGCCA